>JASVER010000056.1:6120037-6152370 GCA_030449065.1 Oceanodroma leucorhoa | reverse complement strand
GGAAGGCAGAGCAGAACATGGAAAAGATGCCCAGGGATGGCAAGTCAAAAATAATACTGAAAAGTGAAAAATAGGCACTGGTAAAGATCTGCCAACTCCAACAATCATCAACCTGAAGGCTCYGCTGGTCTGGAATTCACAAGATAGCCCTAAAAATGAGGCTGTCGCCTACAAGGATGATCTAATTAAATGCCTTGTGTGCCCCCTCACATGTTGAACCATAGCAACTTGCAAATATGAATGAATTAATCYTCAATGGTCTGTTATTGCGGATTCACAGCAGGGAAAATTCTATATATCCTTAGCCTAAATCTGGTTTGACATAATAGGAAAACCAACAGTGATAACAGAAGAAAAATTACACTCCAAGAAACTTTCACTAAGTCTCATTGGCAATCAGCTCCAGAGAGAGAAGCTCATCTGATGAGCCATCATAATCACATCATTACTCAAGCTTAGGAGTCACCTGGTGCAAAATATAATAGCCCAGCTCTCACAGGGGAACTCCAAGACCTAACAGCAATGGTTTTTATTCAAAAGGAGTAACATTGGTTTGTTTGTCAAATTCTTTGAGGTTCACTGAAAGAAATAATTGCAAAATTGCGAGGCATTATTAATACTAAATTGTTAWTATTTTTTTAGTAAAGAGCTTTAAAATCCTTTAGGTGCAAAACTAGTCATTCCCACTCATTTCACTGAACTACTTCAAAGAGATTAAGTGTGGATTCAGCCTTTAGCTCAAATCTGCTGTTTTCTGGAGGTTCAAGCAACTGCCTGTTGCTGCCAAGGTGTGTTTTGCTTTTCCCCGCTTTCCCAGCAGCAGYAAGTCTGCCGGAGGGACAGAGGAGGCAGCAGCAATCCATGCTGCCCGCTCCCACCGCTCTGGAAAGGCTTTGGAAAGGATTCATTTCTCAGAGAGCTCAGGGCTGCCCAGTTTCTCCATGGATGAATTCACTGAAGAGCTGTTTCAGCTGTTGCGTAGGAAAGAGATGTTTCCTCCAGTGAAACCACTCCAGGGGAGCTGGTGGGAAGGTGACAGGTCTCCAGCAGAGCCCTCCTGCCATCTCAGCCTGGCCAGAGCACCCTGTGGTGGAAAACGTAAGCAGAGCGGGAGCTGCAGGTCTCCTCTAAGCAGGATCATCCATAGCCACACACAAACAGTGCCTTTCTGTCCAGAAGAAAAAAAGTAATGGGAAATGTTTGGTTTTGTTGGGTATTGTTTAGCACAAAACCAGACAGCTGAACTGAAAYAAACAAACAAAAAATTATCTGGATGATAATATCTATTTCTGCTTTTCAGAAATTTTTACTCTAATTGAAGTGCAAAAGTTGTTTAATAAGAAAGAAAACACGAAAAAATCCCAACAGTTTGAATGCCAGACCACAGAAACCTTTCCGTTCTTGAGTACTGATAGGCAAAAAGAGACGTTTACTTCTCGCTACTTTCAATATGCCCTTGCAAAAAAGCTTATTTTTCATCTCACTTCATTAATTATTGTTCCAAAGTCCAGAAGTGCCAGAAGCTCCAAGCAGAAGAGGGGTTCAGATGTGCTTGTCCTGCCTGCTGCAGTGTCAGCAGTAGCTGCCCACTGTGCAACAGTAAATGTGGTAGCGATGCGGGGGGGGATGGACGCTGCTCCTTCCCTTGGAGGTGGTCARCTCTCGCTAGAGGTATAATTATAGCATTTGCTTCTGAGGTGTGTCTCATGATCAGACTTCCATTCAAAGCTGTTGAGCATMTTCACAGATGGATAAGGGTGCATGAAGGGTGCCAGTCAGTGCACAAAGTTTTCTTTCCAAAACCTAGGAGTTCTTGCATGGCTGCACATCAGCAGAAATCGCAGGCGGTTGCTAATTTGCCATTAAGTGGCCTTTGGGATCTGACAACTCAAGGTAGCTCTTCYCCAAGCTCCATCCCTTCTATGCTAACCAGTCCAGAAGATTTACTTGTAGGGAAAAACAGTCAGGGGCACCAAGGTGGCTGAAGCAGTTCTCCTCTTCTCGASATTTGTCCCGTGAGCAAAGGAGGGTGGGAGAGGAACAGCCCAGGGAGTTAAGACYGTTCCATTTATCTGCCATCTTCCATATGAGGAGCTCATTACTGAAAGAGTAATTCCAGTGCTTCCATGGCASCAGTGATCCCACACCGAGCACAACCCTAACACAGCTCCAGCAACCCCCACAGAGCCCTCAGATCTCTGAGTTGGGCAGACATCCTCACCCAATAGATGGAGGAAATCAAGAAACAGGAAACCCATGGCCAATCGTTGCACCTAGAATGGTACCTGGGTTATGAATGCAGGATCCTAAAGGAGGGGTCCGATTTCCAGTCTTGTTGCGTGAGGGCAGCTCCCATTGATTTCACTGGTTTTCTTATTGTTTAYCTTTCAAATGGAACAAATAATGGGATCTTTTTAGATCCACTTTCCTCCAGAACGGCTACCCAATCCATTCACCACCCTCAGACATCTCACCATATTATTTTATTTTCTCTTGTCTTTATCTAATTCTCAAATGTCTATTTTAAGACAAGGTGACCATGTTTAGGTAAGGACTGGGACACAGTTCTGATTTATACAATACTATTATAATACTTTCAGTATTAGTCTCTATTTCTTTCCTTAATACAGCCTGACACCTTACACGCAGCATTGACCATTAYTGTAGATTGAAGAGACATTTTCACTGAGCTGTCTATGAAAATGCCTGAATCTTTATCTAACTAATCTCTTTCACATCATTTAAGTAACCCCTTTCTGTGTGCACTATTTTCCTGCTCTTGTCTACTCTGCAGCTGGGTTGCCAGACAACTCACTCAACATGCTCTTGCAGTCCTTGCGGTTTCCTGTCATATCAATACGCATAAAAGCTGCTATTCCCTGCTAATGTACCAAACAAGCCTTTAGTTTAAATATCTGATCACTTGAAAAAAAATCAAATTTATTTAGTGGATTACTGCAGCAGCATGGCTAAAGCATCAATGTTTCTGTGGACAGTGGTACAAAGAACTCTTAAAGTTGCTTTGTCTCCCTGAAACCTTATTTCCTGGGCATCTAAAAAAGCAGAAGAATAGTAGTGGTATTTTTAATGATTTATCTTAGGCATTAAAAAAGAAAAAAAAATATCACTGCAGGCTTTTACCTCTTCCCTTCCACTTTGGATCTGGTCAAAGAGACAGAATCACAGAAAAGTTSAGGTTGGAAGGGACCTCTGGAGGTCATATTGACCAACCCCTCCCTGCTCAAGCAGGGCCACCTAGAGCTGGTTGCCCAGGACCATGTCCAGACAGCTTTTGAATAGCTCCAAGGTGGGAGACTCTACAACCATTTGCATTCCTTGGTTCCCTGGTTATTTTTCTACTTTTTTCCACGATGCCTTCAAGTCCAGCAAACATTTCCCTTCTGTGACCCTCATGCTGCTCAGGGTGGCTCCATCATCTGCCTGGGAGGATGAATAGGCCATGTAGTAATTTAGGGAGGTGAAGCTTCCAGAAACATTGGATACGGTCCTTGCTCCTTCACACAGCAGAAATCCAGCAAGACCTTGTGAAAATCTATGCTATGAATGTCAACCATGTGGGACACTGGTCAAAGCATCACAAGATCACTCGGTCTTGCTGTGCTCTGAGTGGCAAATGTCACACCAGGACAGGGAAAAGCACTGTTTGTTTCTGTAGGAGCTCAGAGTAAAGTCTGTTTATACCTTTATCAAAAACTACAGGGGTGCCCAATTACTTTTATCTGTCTTTAGGAGGAACAACAAATAGATTCTCAAATTGCTGAGAAAATCAAGGGCTTATTCAACTTTCTGCCCAATTCCCCTTTCAGTGCTGCTACAACATTCACGTTACACACATAATGAGACATAGCTACCTCATTAGCTGCTGGATTGCCTACACATGGCAACCCTGAAATATGAATACCTAGGGATGCCCGTGAATACTCTGGTGTCTTAGTTAACCAAGAATAAATTGTGTCATGAGAACATGAGGGATCTCTATATGACAGGAGTAACACAAGAAGGATCCAGAAAGTTAGGAATTCACAGGAAAATGAAATGTGGTGGTTAAAATGAGTAAAAGTTTTGACCTTGAAAAGCAAAAGTTTCTGAGTTTCCTTAGGGCAAAAATCTCTCCTTAAAGATCCTGTTCAGCTATTTGAGACAGCAAAAGCATTCACCCTTTCTTAATTCTTCTCACATGGCTACCTGCTGAGCCCAGCACAAGCCCTAYGCTGCAGAGCAGTGTCAGCCTCTCCGGGATGCAGAGGATGCTCCTTTCCTCCAGYCTGTCTCTTGCTCTTTACCAAACAAGGCACATACCAGGACTCTCAGCTTTTTAAATGAGACAAGTTCATAACACAGAGAATGCAGAGATCCTGTGACTGCAAATAATTTGGAGGTAGGTTTAAAAAAAAAAAAAAAGATGGSGTTTTTATTCATGCTGGAACTCATTGCCTCAGGCTGGCAGGGGGGGCAAAGGTGTAGAGGGGGAATCCTAAGAAAAATCAGAATTTCATAATTATCAAGATAACTACATATGATAGCAAGATCACTTTTTACTTGTTCTATTTCTTACACTCTCTCTGTAAGCACCTGGTTCTGGTCACGGTCACAGACAGGCTCCTTGGCTGGTTGGTGCTTTTGCAAGCCTCCGTYTGACTCACTGTTATGTTCATTTTAGCCATGGGTCCACTGATAAATTCCCAATGCCTGATTGGGACTCTTTGTACCCAGAATTTTTGTTTTCTCCAACAGCAGGTCAGAAAGCAACATGAATTTTGAGTGCTCTATAGTAGATTTTCACACAGATGCATTATGAAGATCTTTCCCATTGGATCCAGATGCGGATGCTGCTACCAGACACCTCCTGGGTCGTATCTGGGGCTCAGGCCTATGTGAAGAAGCCACCCTGACGTGAAGAACCAAAGGAACTGATTGAACTTGGAGAATCTCTTTATTTAGACAGAGAAATGCCAGGAGGACATGCAACACCTCCATCCTTTGACAAACACTGTGAGAAAGAAAAGCAGCTACTGACAGAAACCTGCTCATAGGGTGGTGTTGCTCGCAGAAGCTACTTGATAATACATCTTGTTTCCTGACAGGTTGGCTTTTGATAAGCTCTAATTGGCAGCCCCCATCTCAGAGCTCTGCCTGCCTGCGGAAAGCAGAGCTGCGTAGCCCGGGCGGCTGAGGCGAGGGCTCTCTCTCCTGGCAGAAGGCACGACTGCACGACGGGTCTGCGCCTGGGCTCGGCTGCTGGTCCAGAGGCAACCCGAGTGCTCCTTTGGGTCGATCTTTGATTTTCACATTCATTCCCCTTTACAACACACACTGACATCTGCCACGGGTGACACTCTTCCTTATTTTGGCCACAAGCAGAAAGAAATACTTGAATTTTTTTTTTTTTTTCCGTTGGAAGCAGCCAGTTACAGAATTGTGATGCTACTAGGAATTTTTAATTTTGTACCCCTTAGGAAGTGCAGATAAACACCTGAACTTACAGACCTGCACCAAACTGAAAAGCTCTACATTCTTCCTGGTTCACCCATATTTTGCATAGAAGGAAAGCTCTGAATGGGGCAGCTAATACTAATTACTTTAGTATTACAGTATTACTCTGGGGCAAATGACTGCAGCATTCAGCCATCCCTCGGCTGAAGGGTGGGCAGAGGGGGAAGGAGCCACTTCATCTGCATGGCCAAGGCCCCTTGGACTCATGGGGCAGGGAACCCCCCTCCTGACCTTACCCGAGATGACTTTTCTCCTGCCTGAGGATGTAAAACAGCCATCACACTGTCCTGACTGAGCAGCTGGTGGGTCTGATTTTATCTTCAGAAAGACGAAGAGCATATATGGCATAGAGGAGAGTAGCAAATACTGCCTTAATGACCAGATGATAGCTCATTCAAATTGCTGTTGCTGCCAGATAGATTTTTTTTCTGCCTTTTTTGTTTGACGTTTCTTTACTTTCTATATTACTGAAGGTATTTGCCTATATGTGGAGGTTTTTTCTGCTTAGCAGCTCACCTGCTCCTGTTGATTATATTTCTCCATACTGCATTACATCCCAATCATTTGCTTTGGAGTTGACAGTGGTGTCACAATAAAACAGTTGTAAGGAAAAGTGGCRGGAGCAGAGGAATTGGCAAAGAACAAAAATGAAGGTTTTGTGACAATGTCACTGATCAGAAGAAAAATAAAGAGGAAAATGGACAAYCTAGCAACAGGAGCAGCATTCTTGGAGGCTTTCCACTGGTTCAGGGCTCCATCTAATCCAGGGTGAAATCCAGTTCCCACTTAAAGCAGCTGTCAATTTAATGCTGATGTTAGTAGGGGTAGGATTTCACCTCTGCTATTTATTGTGGAACAGGGAATCAGAAATCATGGCAGGCACTGACACACATCGTGATCTTAGGCAGATTTCCCCTCTCTCTGCTTCAGCTTCTCCATCTATGAAATGGGGAAAAGTCTTCATCTCATGATGTTTCCATTACCTTTCCTGAGATTCTTTAAAGTTCCATACTGAGTCAGAGTTGTCCTTAGTGTCAGCTGGGGGTTCATGAAGATAGTTAGAGTTTGGCTTGAGCATTAGTTTGTGTATGAAGAACATAACCTTTACTTTGGTTTCCTTAGGGGCGAGATGCACCCATTGTCCCTTAATTAAATCAGTCAGGTCCATGGCAGTTTAASCCTTCCAGTGCAGACAGAAACAAACCCCACATGAAAAGAATGGCTTGTGTCATCTCAGGAAGAATGGGAAGAGGGGGAGGAGGGGGTGGCATTTCCTTTTTCTTTAATTTTAGAAATGTGAAACCTTCTTTACTAACCCAGCCTGTTCCACAAGCAATAGCGATATTAGCGCCCATTCAAGCCTCTGCCTCTGCCCTCCTCTGCRTAGGTGGCGATCGTTGTGACCGATGGACGTCCCCAGGAC
The DNA here is from genome assembly GCA_030449065.1 of Oceanodroma leucorhoa. Lineage (NCBI taxonomy): Eukaryota > Metazoa > Chordata > Aves > Procellariiformes > Oceanodroma > Oceanodroma leucorhoa. Next base: position 6,145,433 of record JASVER010000056.1, on the reverse strand, counting down.
GGAGTGCAGGATGTGTCAGCAAGGGCCAGAGCAGCTGGCATTGAGATCTTTGCCATCGGGGTTGGCCGGGTGGACATGCACACGCTGCGGCAAATTGCTAGCGAGCCCCTGGATGATCACGTGGACTATGTGGAGAGCTACAGTGTTATAGAGAAGCTGACCCACAAGTTTCAAGAAGCCTTCTGTGGTAAGTGCTTGCCACAAGCCCGGGTTCCTAGCCAAGGGGTACAAGTGGCTGCCAGCAAGCTTTTCACATGGGAGTTGTATGTGTGATCATCCTTCATCCATCTGCTTCCTYGTTCCAAGGACCTGGGTCTGCAGGAGCACGAAGCAGTATGGAAGACAGATGCTCTCTGAAGTTGCCTTTCAAGAATTTCAGGTTTTATTTAGGGAATTCCAGGTTTTAGTTAGAGAAGTCTCCAGACCTCATTGGCACAGAAGAGTYTGTAAACATGACCCACGTACCCCTTGAGGCATTGAAAAAGAACCAGGAAAACATTATCTTTATGTAGCTAAAATCATTGTCCTTATGTTTAAGCCTATCTGGGCAGTTCTGAGAATCTGGCTTGTGATTTCCCCCACCAGTATTGTCTTCTGAATTCCCAGCTGAGCAAGGGAAGGTTTCACTTCCCTGCTAGATGCTGAACTGCCTTTGCCCAACCTTTTTGCAAGCCTTGTGAGGCAGGAAACTCTCCTGGCCGGTGCAGTATCTCGTGGCTTTCTGCTTAGCATATAAAAAGAGCCTGAGTGTCCTACAAACACATATTCACTCCTACACAAACCGGTGAATGGAGTGAGAAAGCTTTATTACTTTCAAATGTACCCGCAGGACTGTAGGAGGTGGTCTATAAATATCCATTTTATGTGTCAGCAGGAGAGGCCTGGGGGTTTCRCACGCCCATGCTGCCGAAGCACAGACGTGTGGCAACACTTTTTAAAAGGTGTGATACACCACAGGGCTTATGGCAAGGCATTGCAAACACATACACGCAGATGGACCTGTAAAACTCCCCAAGACCAATTTCTTCAAGAAGTGTAAAATTTCATGATTCAACTTTCAGGCTGAAAACTATGGGGGTGAGCAGCTTTTCGTCAAGGAAAATTTCTTCCTTTGTAGGAAGGAGGAAAATTTTGAATTAAAGCGAGTCATGTATTATAAYCAGGTGTCACTGCAGCAGAAGCTCATGAAAGAGGGGAACAAATACTCCAYACTAAAGGGGGGACAGAGACAAAATTTGAGAAGGTGGAATCCAGGCCATGAATATTTGTGGGAGTTTGTGTTGGCTGCCCTGGAGTCAGGAGTCAGCCAGAGACAGAGAGGCCTGACAATGTGTTTTGAAGTTCTAGCATTGCTGTCATTCAAAAAGATAAAGAGAAAAAAAATCCTTTCCGTGCCTTGCTTTTCAAATTTGTAACATGCAGATGACAAGAAGTTCTCTCCATGGCAAAAATCCTCGGAGATGCATCCGAGGGAAGAACTATGCTAAGGRTTATTATAGCTAACAGAGAATAGCACCATATTAACTGCCAAGTGGGCTGTTATCGTGCTATGCAAGCAGCTGCACAAAACCGTCCTTGGAGATGTACCCAAACACCACCTGCTCCTGCAAAGCACGGTTTGTGGGTACTGACAGCAGGAAGAACTGTGCAGCACTGTCCAAGCTGTTTCCCATAACGCTCAACGAACACATGGGAAAAAGGGAGACCCTTGGTGATCCAGCCACTAGTTAGACTAATAAGATCTCTGTAGGCTTCAGAGAACTCAACCTGAGAGCCCGGTGTTGCAGCCATCTGCATGACTAGTAATATACCTAATTATATGATCTACATATGTGCTGGAAAGATCTACCAGTGCTGGCACAACATGTATACGTGTGAATTAGGAAGGCCAGAAGAAGTAGAAAATRCATGCAGAGCAGAACACAAATAAGTTGAAATAATGAATAGAAGCCCCTTAACTTTGAAAGACTTTGTGCCACCTCCCATCATTACGATAGAACCAGAAATGCTCAGTTTCCTGCACAGACTTCCCTGGTGTTTGTAAACAAATTGCTTCAACCAGACCTGTTTACTTTTGAGTTTGTTTTCCACCATCATTGCTGTAACTGTAACAGTGTTGTCAGTCACTGGACGCTGCTGGCTCAGACTGCTGCAATGCAGCTTCTGTTTGCTCAGCACCTCCGGAGTCAGATTCGGGTTAAGATCAGCAGGCAGAAATGTTTGTAGAGAGCRAATCTGAAAGCTGCACGTGCGAGGGTAGCTCTGAAGCGAATTCYGAGTATGTTTGGACATGAATCCCATCCAGGAAAGAAAACTGTACATGGGGCTGAACTCACTAATCATAATAGATTATTTCCAGCTACTAGATAGCTGGAAAAAATGGGTATTGGCCAGCCCAAATGGTATGTTGGAAACCAAACCTCAACCAGTAGCTTTGGAGAGTGAAGTATATTGTGATATGCTCAACAGACAGATGGTTTTTGCCCTCAATATGGGGACTATTTCTAGTCCTGGCCGTGCCTTAGAGTCAGGAGACTTGTGAAAATTTCTCCTTGCCTCTTGTATCTCAGTCACTATCCAAGAGTAATGACCTCTGCTGCCTGTCTTGCTTCAGAGCGGGTTTAGTTATCACTGAGCGTATGGGACAAATACCATGCTTTGTGGATGGGCTGAGTAGGCTCCGGGTTGAGAAGCCTTGGCATGGTCTCTGATTTTAATCTGCAGCTTTGCTTGCAGTGGTGTCAGACCTGTGTGCCACTGGAGACCACGACTGTGAGCAGATCTGTATCAGCACCCCAGGAGCGTACAAGTGTGCTTGTAAAGASGGTTTCACGCTGAACAGCGATGGGAAGACGTGCAGCGGTAGGTAATGATTTTCRTTTGCAGGGAGCCAGGCTGTGATCTGCAGTGGTATGGTGGGGATAGGATTGAGACAGGGTAGACATGTTGTGTTCAGAAAAGGCAGAAAAGGAAATCATGCACTTATAACCAAGAATTATTTTGAAAACATTAGTGTGAACTGTTATTGAGTTTTGATTGATTAAACCTATTTCGTTAGCGATAAAATGACACTAGGGTTATATTTTCCTACAGAACTAATTGGGGTCTTAGTTGCTATCTTCTTTTGCCCTCTTCTCATATTTTGCTTCAGCTTGCAGTGGTGGRTCAGGATCTGCTCTGGATCTCGTTTTCCTGATTGATGGCTCCAAGAGTGTGCGGCCTGAGAACTTTGAGCTGGTGAAGAAATTCATCAACCAGATTGTGGACTCACTGGAGGTGTCAGACAAACAGGCCCAAGTTGGCTTGGTTCAGTACTCCAGTTCTGTTAGACAGGAGTTTCCACTGGGGCAGTTCAAGAACAAGAAGGATATCAAAGCAGCAGTCAAGAAAATGGCCTACATGGAGAAAGGAACGATGACAGGCCAGGCTCTGAAGTACCTCATTGACAGCTCCTTTTCCATCATCAATGGAGCTAGGCCTGGGGTCCCAAAGGTGGGCATAGTCTTCACTGATGGACGGTCACAAGATTACATCACTGATGCTGCTAAGAAAGCCAAAGACTTAGGTAGGTCTCCTGGATTCTCAGTGGCTTGTTTCTCCCTTGGACCAGGTACTGCATCTAGTATCAACCTAGCTATGGTTCTTTCCCTGGAGATGTCTCTTACCTAGGATAGAAACAGGTTACTATCGAATGACTTTGTCGAGATGTTGCCTGACTATCCTTGCACGCTCATAAAGAACTTGGAGCAACTCTGGCTGGGGTTCAGAGGAAACTCGGTTTGCCAGCAGCTGGGTTTTGTTCCCACAGCCCCTCTGTGTCTTTGATCTAAGTCTGCTGGAGGTCTCTCTGCTGGGCAGGACGGAGTTTCACACATTTGGTATGGGATGCAYGCTGGTCTAGCATGCTTCACACAAATGTGAAGGAAACCACAGGGAGAAGCTGAAGATTTGTCTGATGTTGGTAATGAAAGTCAGGTCAGCATCAGTGGCACTCACAGTGAGGCAAATACGACTGTCGGAGAGCCCCTTGGAGAATAACGGGAGCTGTAGGGCCAAGCGTGGCTTGGCTGTATCAGCCTTAAGGGCTGRAAAAGAAAAAGAAGAAATAAAACAATAAACAAAGTAGAAACACAGATTAAGGGAGTTACTGTGGACTCCCTGTCCAAATCCCAGACACACCCAGAGACACTAATAAGAAACTTTCCTCAGCTTCTACTGGAATATTAAAAGTGCACAGTGCCTACATATTGATATATTTGTATGTCTAAACACTGTGAAGTATAAATATCTTGAGATCTGCCCCTTTGCTGACCTGCTGAACAAGTTCCCAGTCTCCTGACATCTCTGTGTATAATGGATGCAGCCCATGTGAATACGCTCATGAACTGCTAAATCCTTTATTTCCTTTTAACTTCGGTCTCGACCACTAGATGGGACTAAGGGCTAGCACATAATAATAAAGGTCAGGTACGAGCTCATGAAAAGCTGATGTTTACAAAACAAGTTGACATGTTATATGGATGTTCAGCTCTTATAAAACAAAAGGTCCTTATAAACAGTATCTATAGAATTTATTCCTCTGTGATGATAAAACTATGCCTTGTTTCTTCCTCCTCTCTTGTCCCTCACAGAAATCTTTAACATCTGCTCATAATTGATTTCAGTGGGATAAATAACCAGATGCTTATAACTAGACTCCAAACATGTTCCTTGAGTTTTGAAAAAAMCAGATATTGGACACGTCCAGAAGTAGAAAGGCAAGGCAAAACRGGGAGGAGGGGAAAGCATTACCAGTGTCTAGACATGGACAAGTAGAGACAAATATTTCGAAACAGAGGTTAACTAGTATCACCATTCAAGTCAATGGGAAAACTGCAATTCAGTTCAACAGAAACAGGCTTAAGCCAGAGGTGGCCAATCAATCTCTTGGCAGTGAAGCATAGTACCTGGACATGTTCTTAACTCACAGTATGGCTTGCTCTTGACAGACTATATGAGTTGCAATTTTAGAAAGAGATTCAGCTACAATTTTGCTGAACCACAGGTCTCCATGGCACAGGGGACTTTGCCACCACATAGGCTGATTAATGATGCCTGCAGGCTGTTTTGAAAACTTCCACTGTTTCCTTTTGCTGTGTTACTGCTTCCCTATTAGTTGGATGCATGATCCTGTCAAGGTGTTATGGTCATCTGTCCTTTCTTGTATCTCCAAAATATTGTTCTTGTGGTGGTAGTGGTCATTGTCTGGATAATTCTAGTAAGACTTTGCCTGCAAAAAATGGTTGACCTGGTTGAAATAAATCTATAATAGTAGAGGGTAAAGGGGTTAATTTCCCAGTTAACATCGGCAGAGCTGTGTGGAGACCGTGGGTCCAGAAGGTGAGCAAACTGACAGCTGGTTAGTACCAGAGCAGCAACATGCTCCATGGCTGTCCARCTGACAGGCTCCCATTGCTCGCAGGTTTTAGAATGTTTGCTGTGGGAGTTGGCAACGCAGTTGAGGATGAGCTGAGGGAAATTGCTTCAGAACCAGTCGCCGAGCACTACTTCTACACGGCTGACTTCAGAACCATCAGCAAGATCGGGAAAAAGCTGCAAATGAAAATCTGCATTGGTAAGAGTGGGGGACTGGGGAGAGAGGGGATTTAGTCACTTGAAGGCTGGAAGCAGAAGGACAAAAATATCCCTTCAAATGGATGTTACAAACAGCTCTCTGTTCTCACCGTGTTGAGTTTGCAGGGTACTTGGAAGGATCGTGAGACATCAACATTTTGGGTGGTTACCTGAACCACAGCCACCCGTACACCTCATCCATCTCCCCCTCCCACAAACTGCCTTCTCCTTCCCTTTTCCTACACCCTTCTCCCCTTCTCTCCTTTCCTCTTCAGTAACAACAAATTCATGCTGTTTGAAGTCCTGAGAATARCCAGAAGTGATGTAAGGAAATAAGAGTTGCTCTTAAAAGAGAAGCTAAGGGTTGATTTATTTGGCTTAATATAAAGATCATCACAAAACTGGMCATCTGAATTGAAGCTCGCTAGCCACTGGCTACTCCTACAGTCAAACAGGCCCCACAAGGGTGACGCATTTCAAGTTAAAATAAGCATCTTGTATCTTCCACATGACTCGTATGTGTCTAAATTTGGGCAACRTGAATGCTAAGTTGCCCAGGTTTGGATAGCCTAGTGAAGCAAAGGCTGAGAGGGACACAKGCGTGACAAGAGGAGGTAAAGAATAACATAAAAGTTAAAGAATATTGACCTGTAAATAACCTGAGTCTAAAAATTAATAACAAAACAGAACATCCACAATTATTTTGGATTTTTATTTTGAAGGAATCATATGCCTCCTATGAAATATTGGCCCTTTGCAATGCATATGGCTTGATCAAGCAGATCGTAGTGAATCCCAAACACTCAGGCTTCCTTTAAGACATTGAATACCTTGCAGCACTTCTGAGAGCTACACTGCCAGGCTCACCAGGAACCTGGCACTCTCTTGGTGASTCCAGGTGCTCAGGCTCCTTTATCCTGCTAGGCAAATGTTTCCGTCCAGTTCCCACAGATACATTGCAGACAGCTCTGACGGGGCTCATTTAGTTCCCAAGAGAGCTCTGCCAAGCTCAGCTCTACTTCCCATCAGTGCGTAAACCTGCTCTTGAGTGCCCCATGGCCCCACGCAATGCAGAGACCTCCACTGCTCTCATGGCAGGAGGAGGTGCTCTGCAGCATCGATGGATAAAATAATACGCATTGCCAAATGTTAATCTCCTGTTTCCTTTTCTTTGCAATTTCTATCGTTATTTGTGCCAAAACCAAGAGCTATCCATGTAAATATTAGTGGGTTAGCAGTAGGTCACTCTTCTGTTTTTCTCCTTATTCTCCCTATTATTTCTCCCTATTTTTCTCTGTATTAGAGAGAAAAAGTACTCGGGAAGTTAGAGGCATTGCCTCAGGAAAATCAGATTCASTTCCTTGCTTCACTACAGATGTCCTGGCTCAATCTGGGCAAGTGCCCTATTCTCCAGATTGCTAAATATAGGACCTTTCTTTCCTCCTGGGGAAGTCTGGGAGGGAYAACACCCTCCAGGGTCCTGTGTCTGCAGAGCCTGGTAGCCAGGCTTGCAAGATAGAGACTCTCTTTGCCATGGCTACTTTAAAAAGTAGGAGTCGATCCAAGAACAAGATGATGGGACCTATGTGAAAACCCCCAATGTATTGTATTTAAATATCTTCAACAAAGCAAATACATTTAGACTTCAGCATTCAAAAAAAGTAAAAATAAACTTTGGAAAAAGTACTTGTTTGCAAAAAAAATCACTTAACATTTGAGTTTAAAAAAAAAAAGAAAGGAAAGGAAATATTTGTATTTGTTTGATTTCCAGTGACAGCTTGTATTTATCAACAGATGGCTAGAAATCTTTTCTTAATATCCAGCTTTAGTTTACTCATGACTGGTTTAATCCTGTTGTGCTTTTGTGCAAGTGATGTCCTTTCCCTTAAAAAGTCCTTCTCCTATTTACTYCTTCCATTTGCTAGGCAGCTGAGCTGACTCAGTGTGGTCTTGTAAACATCTCCTTTCTTTTCCCAGTCATCTCAGTACYCCTTCTTGCTCCTATTCCAGTTTAAGCAAATTTTTCTTGGAGAACATATGTAAATTATTGACATAGATTAGCAAACTGATTAATGCACATTGCTCCGCCTGCTCAAGAAATGGAGTGCTGAAGCAAAGCTCAAACAAGTCTTGACTCTCAGATGGTAAACAGTGCCTCCAAAGTTTCATTTCACAAAAGTTTATGAACAGCAAAGAGTATGGCCCACCACAGTGATGTTATTGGGAAGAAAACTGGCAAACAGAGATTGTTTTGAGCACTGTATTTGGTCAGATTCAAATTTTTGGGGCAAACTTTAAGCATCAGTAGTAGAGCTCGGTGGGTTTTCAGGAAACTTGGAAATTCAGGAAAGACTTTTTTTTGCACAGAGCCTGGCCTATATAACAAGAAAATGTGACATTCTCTAGTCATCTGAGGTTAAAGCCAAAAGTGATCAGTCAGATAATTAGGAGGAATGATATTTTGATTTCCTTCATATTTGTGATAAAGAAAATAAGAATTGCTTTGTTTCACTTGTCTCAGCRATTTTGATTTAATCCTTTTTTTGTGCCACTTACCACCATCTTCTTGATATTCTGATCCACAGAGGAAGATCCATGTGAATGTAAATCTATTGTGAAGTTCCAGACCAAAGTAGAAGACCTCATAAATTCATTGCAGCGGAAATATATCCTTCAGAAGCTGTCTTTGTGCAGAACTCAGTGGGTTGGGTTGTGCTTTCTGGAGGGACCAGTGGGGAAAGCCTACATGTGGGGGAAGGAGGTTGGGTRGGAGTTCAGGAAGCTGGGAAACAAGACACTTGGGTTATAAATGTGTATAGCAAGAAAAGTCCCTGCACCAGAGTCCACAGCTACTGGTCTGACACAGAAGAAGTAGAACAAAAACAATAGAGCCAAAGTAGACTATGTCAAACCGTTGCAAGCCAGCAATGAGCTGTAGGCACCAAGACCTAGGTCGGTTTTTAGAAAGATGCTTAAATGCTGCCAGTGTGACTACTGTGGAAGCATGGGTCATGCACGGGATGATGCTGCTACTTCTGCAAGCTGCAGGTCCTGTGAAGCAGGCCAGAATGTGAGGGCTGAGAGCAGCAGTGGTTAACACTGGACTGTTAGCAGATGAAACCACTGGTGCACACATGCAGCTGATTCACTCAGTCATTAAAGCTCCATGAAGAGGATTCTTTTTATTTGATGGTAAATGTCTACAATGCAAACATCAGAGCTGGCTGCCTAAATTCCTCCACAGCACTGGAGGGAAAGAGGGTCTTCTACAGCAAACCACCTCTGACTGTATAGCTGTTGGTCTGGATAAAGTCAGATGGATAGGTCCAATAGTCAGAGGGATAGGTTCAATTTCTCCCAGCTGTCTAAACCTCMGTTGTGAGAGACTGACCCTCATGGAACTGCTCACTGCAAGCGTCTCCAGTGAGGTGAGGTGGATCCCACCTGAACTGAGTTTGTGGGACTGCATTCTGCCATGCTGGGTCCTGTCATATTGCACAAAGACCATGAATAAGTGATTGGAAGAGAAACAAGAAAAAGAAAAAAGTTGTGAATGAGATTCAAATATCTCATGGGGAGAGGAATTAGTGAAACCTTGGGAGGGCTCACACAGGGCTAGGAAGATTTTTCATTACTGAGAATAAGGAGAGAATATAATTTTAAAAGCAATGTTCTAATTTATTCACACATTTCTGTGCTTTGCTATGTCAGTTGCACAGTGTATTTTCTACTCTTTAACTCAAATTGAGTGAAATCCACGACTTATGTTATGCAAAAGGTCAGAGTAAATCAGTAGTTCTCACCCAGTGGGTTGCCGCTCCCAGGCACATCATGAAAATCAATTAGTGAAAAGAGCAGAAAATTGCTACACACTATATAAGTCTAAGAAAAGCACTCTGCTCCACTCTTCATGAAACCCATACTGCTCAAGGTCAGGAATTCCATGTCAACCACTCAAAACAGGCTCCAGTCATTCTCACATTTTTTACTCTTCCTTTTATAGTAAATTTACAGGTGCATGTGAGTGTGTGTGCATGCATGAACATTTTCTACCTTCACTAAAAGTTCATCAACCTGAACAGTTCTGGAAATGCCAGGGTAGGTGATGACAGCATTCCTCTGCTGCCTGCTCCCAGCAAGGTAGCTCCGTTCCTTATCTGTTCTGCAAGCCAGGGGAGGACTCGAGCAATGAATCACTAATGTGCGCTGTCTTTTTTTCCCCTTAACTCTTGCTCACTGGAAGCTGTGGCAAAAAGGATCGAAGTCCTGGAGAACAAGATCATCTAAGATCCCAAAACAATATTATTTCCCTCCTTCCTAACAAAACTAGAACTCCTTCACTTATAAAGGAGGGCAGCTCAGCCACAGTGCTATGGCCAGCTTGTATTCTTTTAAAGGGTCTAGTCTATCGGCATTTGTTTAAAAGGGAAGAAGTATAACAGTAGAGCAGACATTGTATAACGGGCAGAGCACTGTGTGTGACTGAGAGCTAGACCATGCTAATGTTTGTTGCATCGTATAGAGTGCGTATATTAAAAAAACTGGAAAGATTTGTTTTTGATTTAAAGCTTAATATATATATGTGTTAATAAGTACTTGATTACGAGTTCTGTGAATCCTCGCTGTGTTCTTCTGCATCTTTTGTTTCTATGCATGAGATAATTTAATTTAAAAGTCGAAGTGACTTAAAATCAACTCAGATGCTGAGTGTAAAATGTCAAAGCCGCTGATCAGCTTATTATTGTAAGCATGACGCATTTGTCAGTAAGTAGGTGAAATATAGTAATGATCTCTGAGAGTGCGTTGCAGACAAGATAGGATAGGACGCTTGCTAGTTGGGTTTATCTATAGCTGCTGCACAATATAAAAGGAAAAAAAGCTGAGCTTTCCTAGCCAGTGCGTGCTCTCACRATGTCTCAGTGAACTAGCACCTGAGCTAGACCTGTTCTGGGCAAGTCCTGGTAATGTGCAATGAGCCAGCGGCCGTGGCTCTGTGTAACGCAAGGCAGTACTGTTAACACCAGCCCCAGGAGATGTGCTCCTGCTCCTCAGCTCTCTGGTCTCCACGTCCTCAACTGAAGCTACAAAACGTCATTAGCACCTAAAACACAGGGAACTGCTGCTGGAGCTGCTGCTGATGGAAGCGGTGCCTTCATCACTGCGGTGACCAGAGGCTCACTAGCTCCTTCCTTATCCCGCACCTCTAAGGACCTTCAAAACCAGTAAGTTCATCTCAACACCTTTCAGACTCTTCTTCTGTTCCTGGATTCCCGGCACTGGCAAAACAAAAAAGCAATGTGGGCTGGAAGCATCTAATGCTGCCTGTCTCCTACAGCTGTAGTCTGGCTAGGCGYGAAGAGGCCACGTTTATTCATGGCACGATGGCGCACCATTGAATGTGAGCACAAGGGRTTGGGTTTGGCGGGGTTTTTATTTTTATTTTTTGTATCAAAATATTTATACTTGAGGCTATGTGAAAAGCTTTTCAGAATAACTTGGCCTGTTCAGAAATGTCACCACAGCAGATGTGTTTTGGGTGAATATTAAAAGTTTGCTGAAAATTTTAAAAGTGAATTTAACTTATTTCTTTGCGTAAGCGTTGAGGTAGTTGCCTRACAACACCACCTCTCTATAGTCTTGTTAGTGGGTAGGAAAGCCTCTGTCTCATGTCACAGCCTTTTATTTCAATGGAAGAGAAGAAACAGTTCCATAGAGAAACTGGGACCCTTCTCTCAAAACAAAAAGCTTCTTTTACAACAAAAATAATTTATTATAATCTTAGACTTGCAGGAATGAGTCAACGTATTTCCAAGCATTAGCTCAAGGACGACAGTCAGTTCTTGATAGCAAACCCTCATCCTCTCAGTCAAATCTTGTACATTCCAGACCCCAGAGTAACCCCTACCAACTCCTGAACTTCTAGGGATAAGATTTCTGTTGTCTAATTTTACACATATAAAATCTAGACCTCTAAGCTGGAGCTTCTCATTTGTTTCTCAATAGAAATAGACACCACAGGGCATGTTTGTCAGGATTATCTAATGTGCACCTCTTAGTGAGAAAAAGCAGCACCTGAGCCTATTTCTCTTTATAGTTCATAATGATTCCTTCAGACTTACGCAACTAACTTCTAAACACCTCACATGGGGCAACCGAGTCTCCTTTACTGCCATCCAAGGAATCTTTTTTCCTGGTTATGTGGAAGCACTTTCCATTTTAAAGAGAATATATTTATAAGGGGGGAAGAAAAACCTCYGCAGTGAGCAGAAGACAAGAAGCTTCTGCATGCTCTGGTTTTCAACTTCTCTTTTTATGAAGGACTATCAGCATCTGAGCTCCTGATACAGTGCAGAATCTCACCTTGCTGTTGAATAACATTGCGTATCAGCACAGTGTTACAGCCAATTCCAGGAAAAAGATTTGCAAGCCGGGATCCTGAATTCATGCAGACAAAAAGCATCATACAAAGAAGCTATGGAAAGGACTGGTGAGGAAGCAAGTGAGTAGCAATCCAGGAGGCGGGTGTGAAAACAAGGAGGAACATAGAGGGCTGTAATGGTGCATCTCCATGAGTCAGGAATAATGGATCCATAATGGTTGTGGAAGAGAAGACCTGGAGGTCCAGTAGTTGATCAAACAAGCCCATGTATCATCCTTTCACTGTTGCTTAATGAGTTGTTGATCCTATTATCTCTCCTTGTTTGAAACCAGGGTTCAAGTATAGCCCAGAAAACATCAAAGATGATGGAAATATTTAACAATTCTCACCATGGCCCTTATTGGCTTCATTGGGTAATGGACTGGGCTCAAAAATCCTTTCAGCACCATATGCCCAGAGATGAGTCAGAGGGGTTTTTTTATCATGAAAAAGCCAGGAAAAGAGATAACAGCAATTCCTGGCCAGAGGAAAATCCAGGAAGCAACTGGGCTTTGAGAAATGCAGAGGGATCCGTGCAAACCACAGCTCGGGCTGGAAACCTCATTGCTTGTCAGGCTGATCCCACCAGATGAGGTGGGGATGAAGCCGTGGGTGTAGCTGGGAGCCTCATTTATTACTCTCAGAAATGAGATGAGGGTCTAGCTATGTTGAAAGTGTTGTCTTGTGAAGCAGGGTTTCAAAGAAAATAGAACTTTTTGGCCAGTAAAGTTGCTGTTTCTATCATGTTCATACAGCCTAGTACTCATCTGGTCCTCAGGGAATACATGGTTTAATGTAATGGTCAGGTTCCCTGACATATTTCTGGACTTCTTTACTCTGTTTTTCTCCTTTTCCATTTTTTTCTATGTCTCTTCAGTCTAACAGCTTATCAGAGGCAATTCACTTCCATCTGATAAGATGATGACAGTATTATTTTTTTTTTTTTTCAGCTATAATCAGTTTGCCAATCATGGAAATGAGATCCTGTAGTTAATTTTCGTCTRTGCCTATTTATTCTTTAAATGTCTTGAAAGTAAAATGTAATAGTCTCAGGAACTAAAAGATGGATTTGATTTTAATTCCTGTCATGGCACCCATGAAAATGTCTACATGATAAGATATTACTATTGTCATTCTGCAGTTTAAGCCGTTTGGCTGACTTTTTCTGGTAATGGGATAAATTCATGTAAAGTGAGGGCTGGATCTTCACCTCCACAGAAAAMTGCATCCATTCAGCCTACCTTGCCCATTGCTAGTTAATCCAACAGCTTCCATAAAACTCAATGCCGTTTACATCTTTGGGGAGCAAAATCATCCCCAGCCCTTGCGAGGGAGGCTGGTCCAAGTGGGACCATGCCTAGGGGCTAGTGACTCAAATTGGGATGTGAAGGGCTGATATACCAAGCACTGCTCCTCCAAACCTCTGCAAGCCACCTTGAGGAAGGACCTAGGAGACACGGTGTCTTCCTAAATCATCAAGTTCCTTGTTTCAGAGCAATACTCCTGGATACTGCAAAGAAATGCCCCTACATGAAGACACAGCTCTTGTTTTCAGTTTTTATGGAGAGCATACCATTATATCTGTCTTTCCCTAGCTATCTTTCCTAAAGTTTATCTGTCCATCCATCCATCCAACCCACCAATCAGTCAAGTAGCAATCTTCATGTTTCTCTATACTATGGGCCTTATTCATTGGAAACCTCAATCCAAGCTAACCTTTTGGCATCACCAGGCCTACTTCACACAGTAAAATCCTCCTCAAGAAACACAACATAAGAGTGGGCTATAAATAATTTGCAGGTGTAAACAGAAAAGAATGCTTTTCCAGTGCTCTGCAATGGCATGGGGGCCAAGATGTATTATCAGGCATAGAATTGCTTCTGTAACTAATACTTTGTTTTGTGTTACAGATAAAGCAGAACTAAACTAATTAACAATTATTTTTCCTCCCTTCTCGCTTCTCCTGGCTTAAAACAACAAAAGAGCTCTCGCATCTYCAAAGTCAATTAGTCACTGGGCTAGAACATAGGCTTTTGACATTGTAATTAGACTTCATTAATGGATCGCCTACGGCAGCAAGATGGAAACCTACTAGATGARCCTCTCTCTGCATTTTCTTTCAGCTAATTACATGCTTATCTTGGAAACAAAAGATGCTGCACACAATGGAAAAAAACCACTTATATGTCCCAAATTGTGGAGTGATGGGCTTATAGTGAAAGCCTCCTTGCCGGAGGTTGTAAAACGATCCTTCTGCAGATGTGGAACTTCTTTTCCCTCTCTTTGCTGCTGCATCCTACGTATGACCAGTCCTTCCCTCCATGTTGCCACCAAGTCCCAAGTTCCTTTAGATCTTTTTGGCAAAATAATTTATAAAATGCTGTCCTTTGAGTATGGAAAAAATCCTTGACCACTTTTTCCTTACCTCCCCGTGGGTGCTGAGCATGCCCTGGAAAGACTGAAGCCTCCACTGCTCCCAAAGGCAGGAGGAAAGCTCGGTCCTCCAGCAGAGCTCTTTTGCCAACAAGATCCCTCTGGGGAAGCAATTTTCTCATGCAGGTCATTGATATAACACAGGGCCATTAGTAATCAAATAAAAAAGTGCTTTCAATTAAACTGAGGGCTTCTAGCTCGGTAACATCTTTCAATAGCAATTTGTAACACTAATACAGTGTAATTGCTGCTAATGAATGGGTAGGTAGCAGACCAGTTATTATTATGATTTTTCTCCAAGCAACATCAGGCAGTGAAACCTGTCTCGGGCCGTATGAATTTACTGTTCCTTGTGAAAAGCAGCAAGCTTCCTCTCTCTTAGTCCTCTGAGGTAATTCAGTGAACAGACAGTTTAAGGTGCTAGTAAATTTATGTTGTGCAAATTATTATTTGTCATTTTATGTTCAACTTGGGAAGAGGCTTCAACAAGCCAGAGTACACTACCCTCTGCAATTCCTTTAATGATGAATTTGCTAAGGATCAGAGCTCTGGCAATAAATTGTAAGTGACTTTATACTTCAGATAGTCGTTTGGATTTATTTATTTTTTAATCACCAATCATGGCAGGAACTGTTTTGCGAGTTTTACAATTTGTTGTGGCATTTTACTGTTCTGTGGCCTGTTCCCACTATTATATACTGCATAGATTAGACTAGAGATAACAATAAATGCTGAACAGTTATCTGTCCTCAGGTAGTGCTATGTTCTTTGATGGAGATCGGATTGCTATCCCTCTCCTCTGGATGGAGAAAGTGAACCCTAAAGACGCAGAGCGGGCGGCATTGTACAAGGCGCCGTAGGGAGGGGGAGTCCTTGCTCTCCAGGGCTATCCTAAGGCAGGTGAAGGASAAGGCACACAGGTAATTTTACAGCTGAGCAATGAGGAGCGTTACTTCCTAGACCTCTGAGCACACTCACACACCTCTGATTCYCCATCCTGGATGATGGAGACCTGTCCACAATCGACAGACGGCAACTCTTGGCACAGATGGAGTGCTYGATGGAGAGCTCGTGGTGCATTAACGTGTACAGGCATCTCTGCAGACAGCGAGGAGCAGCAACGGGTATTGCAGTGGCTGCGCTCGGACCGTCTGCCGGGGCTCCCCAGAGCCTCAGGGGCTCCCTTGCTAGACCTTTCAGAAAGGCATAAAATTAATAAACCACCTACATGGGGGAAATCGCTTCCTACCTTTCATGCAGTCAAACTTCAGTGTAATCACCTGACACTTCTGGCCACAAATTAGCCACGGTGTCTCACCAACTAATAGGAAGAAAGTAATTACTGGTGCTACCGCTAGAGCTGATAGCAAGGGTTACTTTGGGAAATAAAGGATTAATTTCAAATATATTTGTAGGACATCTTGATAGCAGCAGGTGTAAGGGGAAAAGAAAGTTTAAGGTAGTCATAAACGTAGGAAGAGAGATACAATAGTAGAAGTGTAAGTGTATTTGGAACTGAAGTACAATCTTTTTAGCATGTAGGACAGCGATGGAAACTTCTCAAACCCAGAGGTCATTTCTTTTTTTTTTTAGTAATAACTGAACAAAGTGAGAAAACTCACAGAGAGAAGGTAGTGACAGAAAGATGTTTTTTTTCATGTCTCAGGGGCCTGTCCAAAAATCAGAATTAGGAGGAGGGAAGGGTGAGATGAGACTGGCATTAAGCCAACAAAACTCCATCTGTTTAAAACGGACCACCTGAGATGACACGCAGCAGACCCCCAAGTGCTGTGTTGGGGTGTGAGGGCTGGTGGCAATGTGTCTGAAACAGGATCCAGCCTGTGTCTTCCCGCTCGCCAGGGTGTACCAGGGGGACTGGGATGCTTCTCCTCCCACCACGCTGGCCACTGGAAGCGGCTAGGCTCAGAGAGCCCAGTACTGTTCCAGATGGGCAGGGGGGGCTTTGAGGGCAGGTCTGGGTTACACCATCACACTCTACAGGATCACACTGGGCCACGTTTTCTACCAAAACCTCCGGTTTCTCCATATCCCCAGCCTATTCCGGAAAGCCTCAGAACACCAGATGCTCAGAAAATARGGAGCTGGCTGGCTGGGTGTGTAAAAGGGAGTGTGACAGATGTGAGAGGGAAAGGATCCTTGCTCTGAAATGCTTGTGGCTTCCCGGCCTAGGGGAGGCTGCCTGCCTTAGAGCATGAATAAAAGAAAAAAGCTGCGCTTGTTTTTTTCAGGTAAGTTTTCCTGAGCAGAGGACATTTGGGACAACAGCTACAGCAGAGAGGGGCTAGAGACGCCCCCTCAGCAGAGCAGCCGGTGGGATCAGAGGCCCCCACGCATGCGGCCAGGCGGTCGGATGTGGACCTGCCCTGCAGGAAACCTGGCTCCAGGTGACCACCCGCAGCCTTGGCCGTGCACTGAATGAAGAAACAGCTCTGGGTGAGGGAGATGCAGAGCAAGAGTCAGGCCGGCTTTTCTGACAGTGTGCTGGACCACGGGATGTATCCAGAAGTTGAGAGGGACTGGGAGCAGCCATTGCCCAGTGCTACATGAGTTGAATTGGGAGCACTGGGACCCTGTCCCTTCTGTTTCCCCACGCTACACCCTGGTGTGTTCAGCGGAGGCTCACACAACACAGACCCCCTGCCACGCGGGGACATCCCCTGCCACGCGGGGACATCCCCGGGCACCCAGAGGAGCCCAATGCTTGAGCCAGGCTCTGCTCACAGGGCACATCCCCTGCCCCACACAGCGCTGGATGGAGCCTGGTAGGGAACCCGTGCCACGCGGGGACATCCCCGGGCACCCAGAGGAGCCCAATGCTTGAGCCAGGCTCTGCTCACAGGGCACATCCCCTGCCCCACACAGCGCTGGATGGAGCCTGGTAGGGAACCCGTGGTGGCGAATTGGTTCTGGGAAGCCCTGCAGCATGGCAAGATACACAAAACCCCACAGCTTCCTTTTGGAGGAAGCAGGATTAAGCCAGCAGGACGTCCCTGGGGACATCCTCTGAAGGATGCCCCTTTGCAGCAGCRGGTGAAGGTGAGGTGGGGGGAGCCCTATCAGCAACGCAAAAGCTGCTTTGCAAGAGGTCAAGGAGGCTGCAAGCCAGGCTTTCCATCTCCGTTACACAGTGCCGGGATGCTCAATCCTTGCAATATGTCACCGTGGTCACTAGATGTCCCCATCTGAATACAAATGACAACCTGCCACCGCCACCCCACCCCCCCAACGCAGACCTACACCCCCACACCACTACGCGGTGGTTCTCCTTGACACTGACAGTAATTAAAGATAACACCAGTTAGCCTTCTGTCATTTGCACTGAAGCAGTAACGTTTGATTTGTTTAACCTTTGCATCAAAAATAAATAAATAAGCACCTCTGCAGGGTGTGCAGCGCCAAACAAGGAATCAACGGCTGCCGTGGGTAACGTGGGGCTACAGGAAGGTTGCACCGAGGCCATGATTACTCCTTGACCCCGGTTTGGTGCACCCTGTTTGYCTCCTGCATCCTCTGTGCACCACCGGGCCGGTGGGACTCTTCCCCTGTGCTGCCTTCTCATCCCTGCTATTGGAGGGAASAGGAAGGAAAAGATGCTGGTTCCTTCCTGAAACGAGCCAGAACTGGCAATAACAACAGCTCCCATCTCACTTTTCATGCTGGGAGCATTAATTAACCCTGAGGTTGATCTGGGTTGTCTGATTGCTTGCCAGGTAGCTCAAGGTGAGGGAAATAAAGGCACAGAGGTGATGTGAATTCCCTAAGTCCAGGGAGTCAYGTTGGAGGTTGGAAACAAGGATGGCCAGAGGGAGAGCGAGCCCGTACCAGGGAAGGAGGGGGCCAAATTAAGCAGCATGAACTTGCCACAGGTAAAGGATGGATGTGAGATTTTCAGTCCTCAGAGGTTCAGCAGTAGGAGTCAGGGTAGGGACACTTGGAGTGTTCAGAGCTCAACTGGACACASCCTTGAGCAACCTGCTCTGTGCTTGCCCCGCTCTGAGCAGTGTGCAGAACCAGAGACCCCCAGAGGTCCCCTCCCWCCCATACAATTCTGTGTCCTSGCATATCTCCTCCAGACCCCTCCTGGCCTCTGTTCACATGAGCCTGTAGTTTGGCCGCCGCTGTCTGGATCCTGATGTTACCCAGCTGGCTGTCACCACCCTGCAACGCTGCACAGAAGTCCTTGCAAGAAGATTAATGGCATTACAGCACCCTCTGCAACGGCTGTGTCCTGACCCAAAGCCTGGGCCAGCAGGCTCTTGGTCCCAAACCAGATTYTCTCTTCTCAGACTTCAGGGGGGCTCAGAAAGCTGTGATCTCCCCTCATCTCCYTGTCTGCATCCCTTAATGCAGTGGACGAGCAAGACCTCATGGAAAGGGGTTGGATGCCTTGCTGGACAGACTCTTTCCTCCATAGCAGCAACCTCCATCCCTGATCTCATACTCTGGGGACAGTTAGGACACTTTTGCCTGTGGTGGGCTGGTTCCCAGACAAGGATGGTGACRCAGGAATCTGGGCTGTTCCTCCGGCAGAAGCCGGCTGTGGACAGTCCTTACGGCAGCTCTAAGCTATCCCCTGCTGCCCACACTCCTTTCTCCARCTCCTCCGTCTTGTTTTACCTGGCTGCTTATCTCAGACTTAATATTTCCAGGTCATTTAAGCTGCTTAAGGAGAGGCAAGTGGAGACTGTAACCAGAGTTGATAAATCCTTAGACTTTGACCTCAACATTTATCTGCTTAGGCTGATGCTTTCCATTTCTCCAGGCTGTGCAGAGGAGGACAAGTAGCTCCATYTCCCTTGGGGACAGGCTTTCGTTTAAAGGCAGAGGGTGACTCCATGGCAGAGCTCCACCTGCTCTTGCAGAGTGCCCTCCCTGGGGATGCTGATCTTTAGGCTCAGGGTTTATTCAGCCTGGGATCAGCTATTCCCTCTTCAGTGGCCTGATTTTGTCATGCTAGTACACAACCTCCCAGGGGGGTGTTTTTCTTCTTTMTCTCTGAAAAGAGAGATCAGAGAACTGATTGGGCTGTGTGACGAGGTTGATCCCATAATATGTCCAGGAGCTGCAAGGCATCATTTCTCACATCACAGGAAAACGGCCCACCGCCATCAAAAGAAAAAACAAACAAACAAAAAAGATGCTCTAATAGCAGGCCATTATCTCATGACAATGTCTCTGTTAATACATGCTAACCCTTCCGATGTGCTCAGAAATCTGAGAAATTAAATGAAAGGTGCTGTCACTAAGGAGAGCTTGTATTTAGTGTTCCTGTCCAAGTGGAGAAATGGGAAGTGGAATTTGAGACAGTGGTCCTGCAGGCTTAAGGAAATAGATTGAAAAATGCACTTGGAGTGCGGAAACAGCATAAAACATGTTGCAGTTTGTCTCATTTGGGATTCCAGTCATACGGGCAGCGACACTGTGGAGGATTTAGCTTGCCAATCAACATCTTATTTATTTCCTCTGAACAGGATATCTTCATTCCGTGGCCATCTCTGCCTCCGACATATATGGAGATTGCAAAATCAAGCAGCTTGGCTCTTTTTTTCTTGTTTTGTTTTGTCCGGAGCAGCAGGAGAAGTAGGAAAATATCGATACCAAGGAGAGAGCTCCTTGGCACCATGGGATAGATGCAGACTCATTCMCCTCCAGGTCACCCAGCTGTGTCTGGCTCAGATACAGGGATTACGTGGTGGGGAGGCTAGAGCTCAGCTTGCCAGGCATCATCTGCTTGGTCTTGGGTAGAAATATCCGCCTTAGGCTGGGGTGGATGAGGAGAGGAGCGAAGAGATTTAGAGGAGGACAAAGACAGACTGGAAAAGAAAACCCAGCTTTCCTGTCTTGCACGCTTCTCGCCGCTTGAAGCAGGGTCCCAGATGTGCACAGTTCACGCCCGGTGGCCTGTGTGACATGAGTAATGGCCCAGAGCCCAAACGGAGAGCAGCTCTCCGCTGACCGCACCGGAGGCAAAATCCCTGGCGAAAGGCTCTGGCCACGGACCCAGAGCCTGRGGGTTCCTGCTTAAAGCCCAACCTCACCCCAGCAAGGAGTGTGGTACCCGCGGGAGTGCAATGGGGCCAGCACCCCGAGGGTTTCCAACCTCTCTGAGCCGGGGCAAGGGGGTCCCTTCGCTCCCCTCCAGGACCTCTTGGACAGCTCCAGCTTCACGGGGCATCCTCGTGGTCTTCCCAGGTTCCTGGAGCTCCCAAAAGTCAGAGACACTCCTGGTATTTTGTAAACTGCCCCAGTAGTCTGGGCAACCAGAGGCTTGGTATTGTTTCAGGGGGGAAACAAAACAAACTATTTCAAACAGAAACAACTGTTTGAGGTTAGCTTGCCCTTTTTTTTTTTTTTTTTAAAGCTTTTCCAGAGCTCCCAGGGTGGAAGAAGGCATTCAAATTCTCATTTTCATTCTGCTCAAGAAAGAAACCTTTTCCTGCAGTTGTTCCCTCAAAAAAGAATCTGATTTTTTTCCACTAACCCTCCTTGAATCAAATAAAGAAAAAGRGTATTTAAATGAAAGCCAGTACTCAGAAGGTTTAATACATTAAATTAGATGAARTGATATGAAAAACACACTGGACCTGTTTCTTCAATGAAGTATTTGGATAAAAGATCTCCCTATTAAAAATGAATTTTTGCCATTGTTTTTCCCTGAAAATATTTGAACTCTATTAGAAAAGAAGATCTTTCCAAAAAGAACCATCAGAAAATTCAAATTAATGTAGCATTATGTTTTGTTTGGGATCTTAGAACTGGAAAAATAGACTTTTTTGCAGACAAAAATATAGTAAATGCAAGACAGTGGGGAGGAAGGCCACACACCAAAACATTAACAGAGAAAAATGGTTTYTGTTTAGAAAAAAAATAATAATGTCAAGATTCACAGATTAGGTTGAAAAGAAACAAACAGTATCATTTCAATGTGTTGAAACACAGCCAACAGTTTTCATTTGGATTTTTTGTTTTGTTTTGTTTTTCCCCAAAGTTTCATGTTCCTCCCACTTAAAAAAATGAAACGTAGTATAACAACATAATCTCCCCCACTTGAAACCCTTCTAGCCAAAGGTTTTCCTACCTCATTTTCTGTGGTAAAGGTGTTGGTTTCCTGAGGAGCTCTGTGATGGCCCAAGCTTCTCTGTGCTCAGMGGACCTCTGCCTTTCACACCTCCCGGCAATCAGCCTGCTCACAACTCAGTCAGGATAAAGGTTTCTTACAGATTCTAAGGGACAGCTGTTTACAAAGATTAGSACCACAAATTTCTACTAAATTAAGGTCTCATGCTGCAGGACCTCTGAAATGCTGATTTTCTTCAATTCTTTGCATTACTTCGCTTCAGTTGATCACACCGCAGCTTCAGACAGCACCATCTCCACTTTTGCACTGTTCTGCAGTAGACCCCAAAACATTTTACATGCCACACCGCCACAGCATCCTTTCCTCGTGTCTGGAAGACTGAGAGGCATAAGCAGTCACAAGGCTGAACAGCATCACTGATGGGTAGAGCTGACAACAAAACCCACGGTCCCAGCTGTGAGTATGAGGTCATCTCTAGCGGGCTGAGCACACAAATTGGTGGATCAGCTTCTCAGGACTCSATTGAGTTCAGGTGCTGATGAACTGGGTGCTGCCCTCTGACAGGGCAGAGAGAGATGCTGTGTCCGAAGAACTCACAGCCTGACTGGTAAAGGGACCACACAGCAGGAAGATGACAGACCTGCCACAGACTTGCCTTGCTGRAAAGGAACGGTCCACAAAGCTACTGTAAGCTTCGGGGGAGCACTGAATCCTCCCCAGGAGAAGTTTCTGAAGGAAAAAAATGCTCTATGCTTTTATTCAGGGGGTGAAAGCCAGCACAGGGCATGTCASAGTTAAAACCTAAGGTCTACAGATGTTGCCTAGCAAAGCTAGTGCCTAGGCTTCAGTGGAACTAGCGTGACCCAGAAATCTCATTYGTCTTTTCTGCATGGGAGTCAGTCCCACACAGAAGGGATACTTTTYCTTTCTTTTCTTTCACTCATTTGTTTCATCCAGCTGGAAAAAAACAAGATAAAATATCAGTCCCTTTCTAGTGTGGGGCAGAAGGGAAGGAATCTTATTGTTAATAATAAGTGCTGATGAAGAGGAAGCACATCTGCAGAGGATACTTTCCAACAGATTATTGTCTGCTGGGTGTCGCCAGCCCATTTCCTCCCATCTGAATTCTGCTGGTGGAAGCACTCCCGAAAGACACAGCTTCACATCTGTACACAACACCAGAGCTTAGAAGAAATGTGAATCCTGGTTTTCAAATGCCAGTAATGAGAGGAGAGCGGGGGAGTAAGAATTGCTCCTTTTATTAATCAAATTCCCCCCTCCCATCTGCACTGGCTGCTATCATCCATTCTGGAGAGCATCGTCTCAGCGCGAGGGCATGCCTGGCCGGCTGCTTGTGAAGTCTGTTGGTAGAGCAGCCTCAGGTACCACGTACTCAATTTGACAGTGCTACCACTGCCAGGGCTCTGGCAGCTAATGGAGGACTTTGTTTAGCTGCCTGGAGGGGTGATCCATCACACAGAGTTCAGGCCTGAGTTCAAATGGAGGATGCCTGGCTCATGAGAGTGATAGCAATCAGGCTACCTAGGGTAAGGACAAGGAAAGAGAAGGTTCGTACTCATCTGTTTAATCATCAGCGATTGCTAACCCATCACCTCTCAGCACCAAAGTGCTGAGGTGCCGGAGGGGAGAATTCAGCCTAGGGCAGAAGCAGACTTGCAAAGAGGAAGCTGTCAGGAAATAGGAGGGAAGAGCAAATCATCTAGGCACGGGCAAGGTCAGAAATCAAAGATCTCCTACTGTTCCCTGGCAAAGGAGGAAAACCAGCTTCAGTTTATTGCAAGGGAAATGGATAAAATGAGGATGTCTTTGCAGGGGAAAATTGTGGGAGCTGGGTCTCAGCTGGGTTTCCAGTGGTGCTCCTCTTGGTGACTGGTGGCTGACATCAGGGATCAGTCATTCCCAAGAACTCAGACAACCAATACAGCCATTAATTCCTCACGGGTTGCAGTTGCCCAGCTGGGACCAGTAAGAACCAGTTTCAAATTTTCAAATTCTTGTCACACCAAATGTAACTGAGAGGGTATTGGGCTGGGAGCCCAGCATCAKCAACCTTGGCCCAGGCTTTCACGCACTGCTGGCCCACTGAGCCCTGAGCGCCAGGCTAAGGGCAGGAGAAGGTGTCCAGGCTCCTGGGCTGTTTTAGCATGATGTCTCTGCTGACAAGCACAAACCAAAATCTTGTCAGCACCAAAGTGGAGGTGAGTTTCCTCCAGATTGCAGCTCAGGCTCTCAGCACAGCCGTTCCTCTGCCRTGGGCCACTCTTACTGTCACCGCCTGAGTCTGCAGACGGTGCTGGCTCCCCGGTGACTGGGACAAGTGACGTCTGAGACACGGGGCAGTGTCCACCTGCAATGCCCCTGGTGACCTCAGGCCATCAGCTCATTTCTCTGGTGTCAGTTCTGGCCAGCACCAGCTGCTGCTTGCTCCCAGGCTGCGTGCCTCATGTTTCCTACCCTTTTTTATTTTTTCCTCCTTTTTTTTTTTTTTTTTGACATTTCTTTGACAAGCCAGTGGGCTCAGCTGCAAATCATCAGCTTCTCCCTGACCTACCAGGGATATAATATATACCCTCAGAAACAAAGCAGCTGTGAGATGATCCAAGTATCAGAATGGGAGTACCTCCGCTGCAGAGTGGCAGCAGGAGCAGGATACCCATGGCTGACACCAGGAGCATCCGTGGTCCAGGAATGGGAGAAACAGCAAGAGTGCACTGCCCTGCTGCTGCGACTTTTTGCTCTCCCTCCAATGCTCCTCCCTGGGGGCCCACCAACTCCTGGGAAGGAAGTTTAGGGTTCGTGCACATCATGGCATTTTGCAGCCACTTGGTACAGGCCTATGGAAACCCTGTTGCTGGTTATATGTGCTGGGAAGTTAATCTGGACATCAGCACCACTGACAGAGCTTCCAYTCAGGGCACTGTGCAATAGCGGTGTCAGGCCTGAGAAATGGTACCTGAGCACTAGTCCGTGCTGTAAAACTCCAAAGAGTRCACGTCCTGCTTGCTCTTCGAGGGTGGAGATGTTGGAAAGACCTGGATCTGCATTAGGTACGATTCAAATCGCTTGCAAGAGCTGACTCTTGTTGCAAAGAGTACGAGGAAAACAGTCAGAAAAAAGGGGTTTTGTCCTGCTTTTACAGGTAAAAAAACCTGCAATGCAAAGGGTAAACGACTCACCCTAAATCATCACATGCCTCTTCAGCACAACATTCTCTCCAATGTACTGCAAGACCCTCTTTAGACTGGGGCACTTTCTGATACATGCACTCTATYATTCTGGACAAAGCCATTTCCAACTTGACTTGAGGGTAAAAGGATTTGTGTAACTTTCTGTGGCCCTGTTGTCAGCAAGACCATGTGATCTCCATTAGCATCAGCAGAAGTGATGAACCTGCACCTATGAGAAAAAAAAAAAGCATACCCCTAGATAAAAGTGACCCTACGTAAAGGATAATACATTTGAAGCTTTTAATCAGTCCCATTAAGGAGAAGTGGTATTGTGCTGGTTTTGGCTGGGGTAGAGTTAATTTTCTTCATAGCAGCTAGTGTGGGGCTATGTTTTGGATTTGTGCTGAAAACAGTGTTGATAACAGAGGGATGTTTTAGTTACTGCTGAGCAGKGCTTACACAGAGYCARGGCCTTTTCTGCTCCTCACCCCACCCCACCAGCGAGCAGGCTGGGGGGGCACAAGGAGTTGGGAGGGGACACRGCYGGGACAGCTGACCCCAATGACCAAAGGGATATTCCATACCGTATGGYGTCATGCTCAGCATATAAAGCTGGGGGAAGAAGAAGGAAGGGGGGRMSKTKSG
>JASVER010000056.1:6023703-6119982 GCA_030449065.1 Oceanodroma leucorhoa | reverse complement strand
CYKGGGRMKGSYKRAMMMCCSSCYKSCCMKKGGRARSMRGGRAWKRAWTYCYTKKTTTKSYTTGCTTGTGTGCGYGGCTTTTGCTTTACCTATTAAACTGTCTTTATCTCACCCCACGAGTTTTCTCACTTTTACTCTTCYGATTCTCTCCCCCRTCCCACCGGGGGGTGGGGAGGGGAGTGAGCGAGCGGCTGCGTGGGGCTGAGTTGCCGGCTGGGGTTAAACCACGACAGGTATCTAACCTCCTGTAATCAAAATCCTACCCGCACACTGCCAGTCTGGCTTAGACAAGCTTGTTCCTCCTTGCAGTCTTTTTCAGATATAGAGATTGCCTTGTGCTCAAGTGATATTGAATTGATTCAAAACAAATTTTAGGATGTTTCAGGCATTAAAATTCTTCGGGAGGGTCACTGGTTATAYGGTGCAAGCGTCTCCTTTTCAATCTACCCTTTAGTTTCAATTTACAATTCTGCAGAGAAATAGAGAGTGTTCTGATTCCTGGTTTTAGAAGAAAATAAA
Source organism: Oceanodroma leucorhoa (assembly GCA_030449065.1). Classification (NCBI taxonomy): domain Eukaryota; kingdom Metazoa; phylum Chordata; class Aves; order Procellariiformes; genus Oceanodroma; species Oceanodroma leucorhoa. The sequence goes on along the minus strand of JASVER010000056.1, from coordinate 6,119,463 downwards.
ACAAACTCATGTGGTGAGCATGGGCAGAAATCTTTGAATTTGATTGTAGCAAGTCCTCTGTTTGTGTCAGTAGTTGGACCTTGGATCTCGTCTCTAAAAGCATATTCTTTGCTGGTATGAGATTAAAGAAAAGCGCAAAACCAAAGAAATGTTGCTATACCTGGGTGTCCTTGGTTAGAGACTGCAGCCTGCCCACTCACCTCTGGCCATGTGACAGGCCACCAAGGGATCTGAAATCCAGGCGGGAAGGCGGGGGGATATGTAGAGGGAAAGTTAGAGACTGCAGGTATGGGAGAAGACTCTTGCATGCAGTATTGTAAAAAAGGTCATACATCTGACTCTTCACRGGCTATTGAGGAGAGAAATGTGACAGTGAATGATACAGGGCATAAGCCTGCAGAAAGGGGGGGCAGACAGGTCTGCAGATAAGGGCTGTTGGAAGTCTCCTGGAGAACAATGTGGTGAGGCACCTGAATGATGGAAGAGTGTTAATGAGACAGATGTGCAAGAGGGGAAAATGGTACTGGTGCATTGCCCATGATGGTCTAAGGATTCCATGGAGACAAGGTTTGCAGGGAGAGGTAATAGCTTCTATTAGAACAATTGGTATCRTTGAGGGGAAAACATGACTAGATTTTGAGTATCCAGTCATTGCAGAGCTATGAAAAGGAAATTGGGGTGAAGTATTACCAGAAGTTCAGGGAGAGAGAACCTGACATATGCATTTGTATAACTGGTGGGCTGGTTGGTAGATCATCTGTTATCTGACCCTCTTTTGGGGCAGTTCCATTCATGCAGGCAGGGTGTAAAATGCTTCTGAATCAGAGCGGAATGACTCACATTTCCCTTGTTCTCATGTTTACTTATGTAAATGATAACAGTGAGCTCAGGACAGATGGAGCTGGATCCTTGTTGCTCTCACACAATGTACATTTTTCCTTCAGTGGCCAGGACTACTGCTATGCATTATTATGCACTGCAGTCAGAGATACATTGGTGCAGTGAGCCATACAGGAGATGTATAGACAGTATGAATCAAACCAAATATCCTCAGGGTGAAAGCCAGTGTTCTCTATTTATGGGGAAATGGAAGATTCACTTATTCGAAAACAGCAAGTTGGAGGCAATTTTCATTGCCGGGACAGCTACTAGAGGGAGACATTGCCACACTCTCTAAGCCAGGGCCACCTAATTCGCGGCAATATGTCCATARTACTTCTCAGATAATGAGCAAAATGAATGCATTAGTATCAAACCCAGGTGAAAAGGACCATTGACCYAGCTGAATCACCAGCAGTCCTTGATATCCTCACATCTGCTTCCATCTGCAGGTGGTCCCCCACTACCTCCACTGCTCTAGAAGCCATGGATTATTCTGGGAAGCCTCAWTAGCCTGTCATTTTTCCAATGTTGAAAAACCAAACTTTCTCTTCTGCTGTCATCTTTGCCCCTTTTTCAGGAAGGTCCCTCCCCATATGAAGCATTCCTTTCAGCAGAGGGGACTCTGTGGTTGTTTGTTGGCTTCCCCTGTGATCTCCTTGRTCTTCTGCTTTCCAAGTTTTCTAGCTTGTTTGCAAACTGAATTGCTCCTTTTATTTCTGAAAAGGGCTAATGACCTCTTTTAGTAGGGTATCTTGGAAGCGCTGCTTGTCTGCAGGTTATTTAGCATTTCAATGCCAGCACACCGTGTACACACACAGTATCAGTACTCTTATTCACTAGCAGTCGTTAAGTCAGCTTGATTTGTTTCAAGGCCTTTTTTCCTCTTTTTTTTCTCCTTTTTTTTAAATTTAGATTATATAAAAAGCTAACACAAGAATTTTTAACTTATTATTTATTCTTTGATAAAGACGTATCAACTAAGATAAAGTATTATAGCAAGTTTTCACAAAACAATTCCACAATTGCTGAGTGGATTTCCTGCTTTTCTGACCACCTATGGCTGGGTTTAGGTGGTAGTAGAAACTGTCCTCTCTTCATTAGGACAGAAAACAACTGCAAATTTTATGGAAATACTTGAGACTTGAAAGCAGAAACAGACAATTCTGTCTGCCTCACTTGTCTTTAGAGAAAGCAGGAGCCATGAATCAGATGGAAATTGCTTTAATCTTGCTATGTATTAATAATATTCAATTTCATTTATTGTGAGAGAGAGGAATACAGACCTCCCCTGCCTCCTGCTACGTTCATAATTTATCCCCAGCCAATTATCTTCTTCTGCTGCAGAATTAATAAACTATTATATTATTGATGCCAAAAAATGGGTATGGCACTCTCTGTCTTTCTGACAGTGTTGTGAAAAGTTATGTATATCATTGCAACAGCAAGGAGAGTTTTTCTGAACTTCCTCTTGTACCAAGCTATGGGAGGTGATACTCTATGGGAATCAGTTCTGAATTCTTAGCCCATTACTAACTCTGTGGCYGCCCTCATCTGGCTTTTCTCAGAATGCTGAGATCTATCTACATCCCTCAAAGTTTCCAGAGTCAGTGGTATTGCTGAGGTCAATTAATGAGGTCAAATTGTGGATTTTCCATGTTTGCCTCATCACTAAGATGCACAGTCACTTTAGATATTAAAAAAATTAAAGGTAGTGCTTCAGTTCAGGATAGGATCCTTCTCACTTAGATAGAAGTAAGTGAAGTGTGCCGCTACAGCCGAAGCAGACCCTACAGACCCCTTTCAAAGTCAGTGAAGAGAGACAGGCACTGTGAGGAGCAATTCTTCTAACCAGTGTAGACATCTCTTTCAAGATGAGATAAAACACACCCGGGGCAGCACCGACTCTACCAAGCAGATCTGCATCAGAGAGGCCTGCACTGCAAATATCTACTTGTAATTGGAGAAAGCCCCCTTGCTGTGCAATCTAAATATTTTCAGGTGGTCACCCATGCCACTTTCTCTAGTGGTGGGTGAGGTGTGGAAATGAAGGGAGGCTGCATGACTAGCTTATCCACCTTTTAGACAGCCAGGTTTTGGAAAGGTGAGTCTCAGGACCTAGKTTTGTCAACCCATGGAAGGGTACAGTGATGTGGAGAGGCAGCCTCTGACTATGGTGATGAGGTGCTTACTGATCCCAAGATGCCTTTTGTAAAATACCACAGCCATCTGGTCCAAGTGGCATCTTCAATTCCCTTCCTACCTAATGACCTGCACAGTGAACCCACCCATTGCCAAGGGACCGCTGATGGGAGCTGGCTCTCCCTAAGTGCTACATTTATGCCCCTTGTGCAATACAAAAGGATTTTTAGTGCAGTAAATGTAAGGTATTTCCACCAGAAAAGCCACTCTGCATGACTGTGTCATGACTATAAGCAGCTTTTATATTGTCTCAGATCTGTACATCCCCTGCCCCCATAGGAAGCCCTAAAGCAGTGAATAGTGTTAGACAAAGCCATGGTTCTGCCAAGCAGGTTCTTGTTTGGAAATGTGGGTTTGTTCCAACCTAAGCTATTTGAGGGAATGCGTCTTTTCTGGAAGCAAAAATGTCTTAGACCTACAACACCTCTTTTGTTTTGGCCAGAAATAGTAAACAGGGCCTGACTGCCCCATAATTAAAGACCAGGCTGTTTTCTTTTTGGCTAAGTATGACTGAGCTCAAAAGGTTAAGGGGTCCCTAGGACCTCTTCAATGTCTGCACTGGAACCTGTAYCTTCTGGGTCCAGGAAAATGCACTTGCTGCCAGCCTGTCACCTCCTCTGGATGTGTGACGTTGCTGATGCATTTCTGTGGGAGCTTTTCCATTTCTATAACTGAGMCTTGCAACAGAGACTGTCTCTGCTAAACACCCAAACGGTTACTGTCTCTTCTCAGACGCAACTCTCAACTTTTCTCGTCTCTCAATGGGAAAAAAATAAAACCCATAAAACAAAAAACTCACTATCCAGCCAACCAAGCAACTCTCCCTGCCTCCCAAGATATTGTTGTTTCAGTGCAATATGAAATAGAGAAACAAATGTTGGAATATTTGTTTAGTTTCTGCAGTGATAAAATCCTCCCTGCTCTGCAGTGGGCTGAAGGCTCAATTTCTGGCTCATGTAAAGTTTTATTTAAAAACTGAAAAGGCCACGTAAGCAAAGTTGAAGTGCTATTGTTTCTAAAGACAGCTCTGGGCTTTCCTCTATGGTAACCTCACAGAAGGTAATTAGGGAGCCATAGCAACAGCTACACCTCCTAGCATACTGTCTAGTCTCTCTCAAATACTGTTCAAGCTCCAAAAGATACAGGCAAGCATCCTGGGGATGCCAGAGCGGTTTACATTATGTAAGAGGCAATTGATGTTTCCCAACATCACTTGGGGCTTTGTTTTTGACAATGTTCTGTTTATTTCTGCTCCAGTGTGTGAACAAGAGACACTGGCCAAAAGCTGTGATCATGTCTCCTTGCCTTATGCAGGAAGCCAGGCATGAAGTGCGTCTGTCCAGACCTGGAAGCCTTGCTAGTTGTGAATTATCACACGCCGTGCTCGGATCCACGTCCTGCAGCCACCTCTGCAGTGGGGGTGATGCTCTGTAGTTGGAGAGAAATCATGGCCTCGGTGTTCGGCCCTCCCCAGATCGGAGCTGTGTGCTTTGGAGCTCTTGGGATTTTGCCCCATTGCTGATCTAGGTTATATGAACTTTGGAGTTTTCTAATTTGTACTCCATGTCTTGTTGTTCCCTGGTGAGTATCTACAGCACTGGTACCCACTCCTCTCCAGTGGGTCCCTCTCGACCCTTGTATAAAATAGACACTCTGAAAAGCCCAAAAATGCAGTTTGGCAAAAATCGCCGAGCGGGGGTGGAAAAGCAGTGAGGCTTTGTGCCAGATGTGACATCCAAACACCCAGAACAGTGATTTTCCTCAGTTCTCCACAGGTGTGTCCATTTGTAAAATGGGCCGACAACATCGCTCTGCTTATGAAATTCTTACAAGAGACACTCAAAAGCTCTTYTGTTACAAGAGGGCAGAAAAAATGCCCTGACAAGGTGACAGTTTCCATCCCTCTCTTACAGAGCAGCTCGATGTAAACTGCGATGGAGGGTGGAATATTGCAAGTAAGGCAAGTTTGACCATATAAATTGGACACCGCCCTCCTTTCAGATGCAATGGCACAGGACACAAGGTACAGGTGTCCTGAATAAACCTTAGACCTTCTTTGCTTCGAACAGGTCTGTGGAAAGCATCGTCTTGGCCTGCCAGAGTGTAACTTCTGAATTCAGATGGATAGTGGGCCTGGGMGGTCCCAAAAGATGATCTTTAGATGGATGATTCTTCTGAACCAAGACTCTCTTGCAAGAACACAATATGCTGGTAATAAATGAAAGATGCAGGGATGGCAAAGCCCTTTTAGCACTTGGACATAGAGTGGGACTCTGGGGCCTGGGTTTCATCACTCATTTTTCCCTCATCTACTGTTCTCAGGTTGCTTCATGTGCCTCTTGCCTCCATTTCCCATGCCTCTAAAAGGGGACAGCCTTTGTAACACAAGCCAAAGCCTAGTGACAGGAATGCCGCTGCCAGAGCTGTTACCAGCTGCATGCACATTCAGCCTTAGAAAGGCAGTGCATCTGCCAGCAGCTGCCCACTGTCTTTAATTCAGCGACCATCTTCCCTCTCTGCAATGGAAATTTTGCTCACCTGGATGAGGACGGACCTCAGCGTGTTTGCTGTTCACTGGTGAATATGATGTGGTGGTTTAGAGAAGGTCACTTGTTGGCGCTGCCATCGGAGGTTCAATGACCAGGCACTGGGGGTCACAGGGGAAGCAAACAGAGCAGAGGGGAGCATGTCCTGTCCACCTCCCACGTACCACTTGTGCTTGTCCCCAGACACCGAGGACAGCAGCAGCAATTTCTGCTAAAAAGAGGAATGATTTGGAGTGCATTTAAGCCTATCCACTCACTTAAGCAAGGTATTTAGACGCAACAGGTCTCTGGTTTGGAGCTGACAGGCGTTYACTCTATGAAGACACGAAAGCTGTAATTTCCCATAATGAACAGCAACTGCTTATTAGCTGATCTCTCCTTTCCTAATTTTGTTTTATGTGTGATCTTGGCAGAAGTGCAGCCGCTCAGCTGCAGGTGGGAGATAGGAAGTAAACTTAAATATGTGTGAGGGAAGAAAGAAAGAGTATATCAGAAAAATGCAGTGAGAGAAATTAAAAAATGTTGCAGAAAGGGGTCAGGGAAGGTGGGCTCAGGAAACAATTTGCTCTCTGGATCAGCATTTCAGTCTGACTCACCTGCAGGTGGGAGCACAGTGGTCTCCTCTCTGCAGCACCTTGTATCCGATATTGCTGAATATGGCTGTTCAAGATCAGGACTGGACACACCATTTTAATTTCTTCTCCTCAGGAGGCTGTTAAAAAAATAGAGAGTWGATTCAGTTCAAGGACCTAAGTGGCACCCAGTGAATCTCTCAGCATTTCTTCCAAGAAGACGGCGTTGCAAAGGCTTCTCTGCCTGCCAGTTTTTGCTGTCTGATTTCTATTTGTGATATCCCTGAGCCTCACCTACAGCTCTGTTTCCCTGAATGATCCCACAAATGAACACAATTTGAGTGTTTTGTGACCTCTATCTTGTTGGAAGAAATGGGTCTTTTTATCTCCCAAGAGCCTAACAGGTCACAGGATTGTAATTACCACCGAATGATCCAGATGGGAGTGAGACAGGTGGGTCTTAAGATAAAGGACAAGCAGTCACACCATAGTCATCATAACCACTAAAGCCTAACTAGGACTCTGGGGCTGTCTCCATGGGAAGGCTGGCTCCGAATGGACTGTGGAGAGAAAATAACACTCTCATGCCCTCYTGGCAGTCCCATTAGTGTTGTCAAGAGCCTGGCAGAGCAAGGCAAGGGTTTGAACTGTCATTGTCTCCCTTGAAATCATTCTGCAAGGGCAGTATCATCATCTTCCGGGCTGTCCATCAGGAAATAAAATTCCCCCTCCAAGAAAAGGAGAGTGAAGAACTGTCTTGATGAGGATTGTTAACACATAAATGCAGTCACCCTGAGTTCTTATCTCGCTGTTTTCCCATCCCAAGAAAGTTCCGTTTATTTTAAACTCTTGGTTTCCCTGTTTGCAAGAAAGAATGATACAACACAGACTTAGCTCCTGCTCTGGTCTTTGGATGGGGTTACTGAAGGAGATGGGGTGGGCGGTGTTGGTAGTTGGACCCAATCCTTTTCGCTACCAACAGCACACAGACCGACGGTTACACCGAACAGTTAAATGCAMACAGGAGTGATCAGCTTTGGAAGGTGTGATTATGTACAGAAACTACCTTAATCCTTCTAATCCGATCTACATGGGCAAACCCAGGAGCCCAAGAACATTCCCAATACGTGAACCAAAGSAGCAAACAGGTTACCAGAGTGATAGCAACCAGCTCCCACCCTGTGTACATGAGCTGACAGCCCGGGGAGGACTAAGGGCTGTGTGGGCTGGAGGACAGAGCAACAGCCCAGCACATGCTCTGTGGCAGCATGCTGCAGGCAAAACAGCCTCAACTTGGGGAATTTTTGCTTAATTTAATTTCTTGCCAATTAACACCAACTTCTGATGTCTGATTTGGGTACTGAGAAAGAAAAAAAAAAAAAGAAAAGACAATTAAAAAACACTTAAGAAGACACATTACCTCCCATTCCCCGGGCTTCAGCTAAAGCCAAACAGCTTCCCCCTCTCCCCCCCCACCCCATCTAAGTCTGTACACAGTGAGGGTTAATGCTGCTTGTTACTGGTTCTCCTCCACTCAAGTGTTGGTCACCCACGTCCATGTTCCTCTCCCGGTGTGGGTGACCCATAGCCACAGTCCCTCAGGGGTGTCCCTGCCCTGATGTGGGTCACCCACAGGCCATGGAACTGGTGTGACTCAAACCCTGCAATTTGTGCCTGATAGGAGCAGAGAGCGGTGATCGAGCCCTGCAAAACCTCGATGGGAGGATTCAGCATCCCCCGGCGATCTCTGAAGCGGAGGTTACGATTTTAATATACATCCTGCTGTCACTTCATTGAAATGACAGTAGACTGATTGCATTAAGCGCCCTGTCAGCTATTCATTAAACGCCTGATTGAAGACTGTCACCGATGCCTTTTCTCTTTTAATTCAGAAGGCGCTTTGGAAGGCAGGCTGGAAGCCAGCGTGCGGGACGGGGCAGCAGGCACGGCCCCAGGCTCCTGCCGTGGGTGCTGGGCTGGGGGAGCGCCAGGAGGACCCTTGCCCCTGCTCCCCTCACTGCCCTCTGATTCTGACTTTGGAGAGAGTGTTAATTAAAAACCRTTTCAAGGATTCATCTGCTGAGGCTCCTTTCTTAATTAGCACACCCTATTAGCAGTAAAATTGTCTAACACAAACAAGGTTTTACATATCTTCCCATTTTCTTCTTTTACATTTACTGGAGCGATAACGGAAGATGGATGATCTGTGGGTGTTTCCGCTGATTAGGAGCCAAATTTTTGTTTTCTCTGTCCCTTTCTGCTCGAGTGTTACGAATGTGCGGATGCGGGAGATTTCATCTGTGTGAACCACYCCGGAAAGTGAAGCATGTGCATGCAGAGGGCTCACTAATGAAGCGGTTTGGATGGCAGTTAGCACACGCCAAGCGTGTTAACATGGTGAAGACCAGCTCCCAGAGGAGCCCCAAAAGACCGAAACAGCAATAGCAAAGAATAAATACTTTCAGTGGGAAAAATGGTTTTGTTGGTCCTGAAATACACAATCTCGAGCCTTTCTGCACGCTTCATTTACAGGGGACAGCACTAACCCTTCTGGAAATCAGGGCACCTCATTCAGGTGTTCCAACAGGGACCGGAGAGAGACACGTTGAGCTATGCCCCACTTCGCAAGGCTGTGGCTGGGTTGTGGAGGGAGCGGTGGGAGATGCAGCCGTGCACCCGTCTCTGCTCACTGGTTCCTGCAAGGGGGTCCCCCCTGAAGCAGGGAGCACAGCCCAGACCACCGCCCTGGAAACCTTCACCTTGGCTGGCAGCTCTGATTCGTACCAGTGATGYTTATACAGAGCCACATGCCTGTGGCTTGAAATGATGGAGGGTGGTAATTTCTGAATTCTTCAGAGGAATACAAAGCCCAAAATATTATATTCAAGTATACAGCCTCCAAAAACCCTATTAACAGACTTCTCTTCATTATTCCTTTGATTTGCATAGTGCTGTCTTAATGCAGACTGAATGTAATTATTTCTCATTGCTGTTTTGCCTGTATTAGGAAAAGCTAATGCCACAGGGCCTTGTTCAAAAACTGCCTGTATAAATATTGTTAAAAATAAATGCATAACATTAATTCTCCATCGTTCATGTCACTGTTTATTTAATGCTCTAAAAAGCTAATTACCACTAATTTTATTCTACATCTTCTTCAGGTCTTACAGTCTCGGCACTATAAGATAAAAGAATTAATTGTTAATTAGCATACCTTTTTTGGAGAACATTTTTTTCTTTATCAAAGATTACAAGAGGAGGAAGAGAGGGGGAAGGGGAAAAAATGAAGCTCTCAATATTTCTGCCAGCTATGGTGCCAAAATGGGCTTTTTCTTAAACAACAACACAAAACTTTTATCTGGCCCTGGGGAGGAGAAGTACAAGCTATGGTGTGTGAAGCCAATAAAAAGCATCAGTATTATTATTAGTTTTCCTTGCACTGGATGTCTGAACACATTGTACCCGACTGTGTCTGCAGCCTGATGGATGCGTAAAATGGGAAATGATGTCGCTGGAATTTTAGACTTCCACCACCGAAAGCCAGGGTGCCCTTCGCTGTGAAACGACATGGGAGGCAGCACGAACATTAACTCTGCCCATTCGCATGGCAGTATTGCATTTGAAGGGGCATCGGTGGGGGATGCCAAGCATGGCCATGCCCATCCCYAGGCACCCTAATGCCCAGGGGAAGCCAGAGAGACCTCCGAGCTGGGCAATCTGGCATGAGACGTTTCACATTACCACCTCAGCAGCTTTGCAGGTCACAGGAAAGGGCATTTCATCAACTTTTTCTTGCAGAAGCCCGGACCCTGTCGAACATCACCATGCTGATATACTAAACATACTCCTCTCTCCAGCTTAAGCCTTGGATCAGCCCAGAGGGGCAACACTGAGTTTGGTTTAGCCCTAATGGCAGTTTCCTTGCCCTTGCACCCAGATTTTCAGCCATCCCCTGCCACAAATTCTCTAATACCTTCCCAGGGCAATGGGCCACCATGCCGTTAATCCCCGCTGCAACAAGCGCACCTCGGAGCCCCACCGTTCAGTGTCGCGATGGGAGCGTGCTGTTTATGCCACAGCAGACTTGCTGGCTTTGTGATGTATTTATAGTTGCAGTGCTTTTCTCTCCAGCTAATTGGAAATGTCAGGGAACTTTTAATTTGTAACAATGAAGTGAAACTCTTCCGCCTCCRTATTTACATAAATTAGAGGGAGTTTGCACACATACATTTCCTGGAAGACAAAAAAGAAACAAATTCAGGATGAGTTTCCTACTTGAAATATTCATGAAGCCAAACATAAAAATATARTAACTGACTAGACAGACTGGTCAAAAAAGAAAATTAAGGACAGAGCCACGGGGACAGTTTAAAAGCACGTCCTGGCAGGCTTCTTGCCCTTCCCACTCATTTGGTGGTGGACTCTGCCTGCCCTCGGGTTTTGTCCCGGGCAGAAAGGGGACGGGCTGGGGAGGGGGGGCTGGTCGGAGCAGGGAATTAAACCAGCCTGGCACGTCAGTCATGCCCAGCGCCCGCAGAGCAGCTCCGGCCCTCGTCAGCGCGGGTCGGGACCCGGCGCGCCGGGGTCAGTGAGAGCTCTGCCCCAGCCGCAGGGCCGTGCCGGGCTTTGGGCCATTTCTGAAGGGGWTTTTGTGGGTGGTTATTTTTTTTTTGCTAAAAAGATTGTTTTATTGATTGGCTGCTGCTTCGCGGAGGTTCACGCAGCCTTAATGAGATGCCTTTGTGAGGAACTATGAACCGAGTGCCTCGGCCCCGGACAGGACTGAAGGAGACAGAGGATGCTGGGGTAGAAAATGRGCATTTATTCAGCAGCAGCGAACGGCTGTTACTTCTCAGCAGGAAGGGAGAGCCTGAAAAATTCAGTGCTTATGGCTTGTCYTAGCTTATAAGCATCTGTCCACATCCACGACCTATTACCTACTCCCAGTAAATATTTAAATCTCAGATAGCTTAGCATTTTTTGGCTATTTTTATTGTACCTGCAGYCAGAGCACAGCGAGGGTCAGTGATTCAGCTGCTAGCATAATTCATACACAGTATTATCCAGCATTATCCTATGAATCTACTATTAACCTGCATTATTCCATTAATTCAATATTTATCTCTGGTGCGGTTAATGGAGTATTTGATTTAACAGTACATGAATATTGCATCCCGCAGCAGTAAGAAAAAAGGTGAAATTAGAATTTAGAACCAGAACAGGATAATTGCTAATCTAATATACTTGCAAAATTGTTAAACACAAATTCTGCTAGGCTTACCCCAACCATGGGGCTGACATTTCAATCCAGTTAGCACAGATGGAGCATTTTGTAATTTGTACAAAGGGACATATTCCATGAAGGATGCTGGAACCCAGATAAGTTCATATCTGTTAGACGTTTCATATGGTTTGCTGCGGCTACACAAAAATTCAAATCCAAGGGTAAAAATATGTCTTGGAGGAGCAATAGCACCTTGATTTAGTCTTGACGCTTTGTCATTTTCAGTCATGATGGCACTAGGACACAACCCGTAGAAAAGGTCTGGGCCCCACATCACCAACCCATATGGAGGAACTAGGCCTGGAGAACTGTGAGCTGATTCCCTATTCATATGTTCTTGTGTCTTCAAAATTGCTCAGAAATTCTTGCTTGCAGACCTTGTAAATTCCCAGACAGACTGAAATCAAGTAGTGATGGTAATGCAGACTTTGAGATAAATCTGATCTCTTGTATAGCTCTATTTTGGGCCAAACGGTGGACACCTGACAGATACTTGACTAGCATCTTCCAGATAATTGCAACATTTTAATTTGAAACTTCCAAAGATGGAGAATCTTCTACTGTTTGTTTTAGTGGCTGATCATTCACACCGGCAATGTGTTATGGCTCCTTTCTCATCTCTCTTGCTATAGTTTCCAAATACTGGTTTTTGTTGTTCTTTCCTACAGACCACTTTGAAAGAGTCTAAGATCAACTCACCTCTAGGTTTCTACACTTTAAAATCTGTTTAGATCTTAGCATTGGTCTGAAGTATTTGCAGGAATATAAACAGCTGGAAAAAAATAGAAAGTGAAAGCTGGCCAAAGYCACCTGCCAGTGCTGCCACCCTGAAGCCCTCTGTTTCATGGCTTGGATCCAAAACCTGCAGAGGAGCTCTGTGCTGCCATCTGGGCCACTGCACGCTTGCTGAGCCCATTCCACCTGGTAAACCTTCTTCTTCCYGAAATTTCCCCTCCTGCACTAAAGACAAGGACTTCGTACATAAGTTGACAGCCTGTCCCACACCTCTTCCTCCATTCCTAATGCACAGCTCGTGGGAGGGTTTGAACATCTCTGTTTCCTTTAATTTGAAATACTCTTGCAGATTCCTGATCAGAGCTTTAAACAAAGAAGAYGCTGTCTGCAGACAATCCCTTTTGAGTTTTATCCTGATTCCACTGTATGCTGGGAGAGGGGATTTGAAGCTTTTACCAGGGCTTTGTGGTTACCCAGGCAGTACAGATCAATAAACCTTGTTGATACATACCTCATTATCCTGTCTCTGACTGAAGAAGCTCCTATTTACCCAGTTCATCAGAGAATACCTTTAAGTAGGTCAGTTTGGGGGAGGAGGGGGCACCTACCCACCCTGCCTGTTTAGTATTCAAAATTTGCACTGAATTTCCCATCTATCATGGGGTGGTGAGTGTTAATTACACGGGTGATGAGAAGCCAGGGAGGGTGAAGGCAGCATCAATCTTGCCCTTCTGGTACTTGCCAGAATATTCATGCAGAGTTTTTTCTTGTTCCCGGATCTGCTCAAGCGTGTAATGATGAGATCTTTTTTTGTGGAGGTTCAGACTTCTCATACCATGAGAGCCTCCTACTCTGACATGATGTTTCCAGGACTGCACTCCTGCAGCCTAGGGAAAGAAAAGGACCGTCTTGCTCTTGCAGAATACAGAGAGCATTTGCAAGTCGTCGGCGTTTCTCCCAGTCTCCTTTCAGCATTTGAAGACGTTAGCAAGCAAAGCTTTTATGGGGAGAGTAACAGACCTATGCTGAAAAGAGATAGCTGCTATCTTGTAAGCGCAGGCAGTGATGAAAGGAAATCAGGGTCAAGGATCAGAGACTTTGTATAGGGCAGATGGATCAGACATGCACTGTATAAAATTGATGAGGTAGCTCTCACCTCAATATTTGCAATATCAAGGGCCTTGCTGGAAGAGCAGTACAAAGGGAGATTTTTTTCAGATTCGCTTGCTGCAGTGTGGTCAGCCCTGTCAATACGCCACAATTACTACCACACGTAGAGGACCAAACWCCTCCTCGCCTTCACCACAAAGTCTGATCCAGGAAGAGATTTGGACAAAGTGCTGAATAATAGCTTTCTTACTGATGTTGCATGATCAAAACTGAGTCTGGGCTTCGGTACTGGACCTAGTCCAAAATAACACCTTAGTAAAGGCCTGCAAGGGCCTGCCAATGTGTTGCAATAGAAAAGTGCTGCTCAGCTGCTCCTGCGCCTTCCACGACCATCTCACAGCTCCCCAGGCTGCTTGAACCTTCTGGATGCTTGGACCTCACTGCCTGTGAGCAGTCTATCTGCTGATTTCGGTAATGCCTGGGCCTTTCTGATGAGGTATTTTAGCTAGGTGGTAACCCAGAGTCAGGGCTGCTTTTCCTCATACAGGGAGCATTAAACCCTCRTTTTTTCATCCTTAAACATTAGATTTTTTGAAATACCAAAAGTCCCCCCACAAAGACACATAACCTTTCTCTGTGCAGTTCTAAAGAATATTAAATCTAAGAACTGCTGAATGAGGTTCTAGCTTGTCTCAGACTCAGGTGGGCATCATACTGCAGTTTTACATCTCAACAACTTCCTGATGAAATACATCTCCAGTCCATGCTCCACCCACAGGCCAGCCTGGGCCTGCAAGCAGTGGAAATACTATATCTCTGAGAAGCTGGGAGTTTCTCACTCCCCTTTGATCTCACCTAAGCATCAGCACCAAAGTAGAATTAAAAAAATACAGGATAAAAGAGAAGGGCTGCTGAATATGAGGTGATCAGCTGCTTTAATGGTGAAGGCCCTGGGTCCATGGATGGACCCAATTTCATTCCAACTGCATTTAAGTAAAATACTGCAACACATTTTTGTTTGGAATCATTGAATTATTTAGGTTGAAAGGAATCACTGGAGGTCTCTGGTCCAACCTTTGGCTCTGAGTAGGCCAAACTGCAAGGTTAGATGCAACTTTATGGTTTTAATGAATCTCCTTTGATGTCTGCCATCAYGTTTCTGTTTCCAGGAACAAGGATAAATGCAGTTGTTTTCAACCAGTTTTCCCATAGTGTCTACATGATGGCTGCAAGTTTGGGAAATGCAAGAATGACATCTTATTGGGATGCATTTGGGAAAWGCAAGGTGACAATTAGACGTTTCCCTTTCTAAATCCAAGCTGTCATATTTTTCCAGTTACTATAAAAGATAGACGTCCAGATATTAATTGGCAGCTTGWGCAATGGAGTTGTTTTCATTAACACTAGAAGAGGTAGAAACCCACCCCACAGGTTTTGTGGTTCCTCTGAAAATCATGATGATACCTTGAGTTTTACTGTCRGACAGAGTGGTTAATATAGCCTGGTGACCTCTACCAGCAGTTCTCACCTGTAATTCCCTTTTCTTTTTTCTCCACTGCTTGCTTGTACGTCCTGAATCCCTGTTTGTGTGACGGGTGCCAGTTATTGCAGGTAGTCCCTCATTTAAGACTCCATTCCTATGTTGGGAACAGATTTGCCTCAGGATATGTGAGAAGGTGATTAATTTAAATYACATGCAGTGATGAAAGAGCATTTGTCTGACAGCAAATGTATCATCATCGTTTGGGGGGGTACCCTTCTACTGGGGCTGAGGCATGAATCTTTGACACACTCATCCAAGGAACTGCTTTCCTTTGGGGCTCCTCAGAGTCCCCCACTGCAGCCAGCTCTCCCTCCCCTCCAAGCGTATCTTCATCACTTCAACCTTGCCTAAGCTGGGAAGCTGGYAGGTTTTCCAAAACTGTTAGTCAGATACCACTGACTTTCCAAATGAAACCTCTTTTCTTTGCTTTTTGGTCRGCTCTGGAGATCTGCAGTTGTGCTGATGTCGGCAAAGTCTGATCGAAACTAAGAACCTTGAGTCTTAGTCAGAATGCTTTTTCAAGTAAACATTCCCAGCTGGCTCCAGTAATTACCTTTAAGGGGGTTGTCTGTTTAATTACCTGTAGCTATAGGGAAACCTGCACCAGTTCACATTAATGCCCTTTCTCTCTCTTCTTTTGTTTCATTTTTATCACTCACTAGAAAATCACTAATGATGTCAAATTCAGGGTTAAGAGGATTTTTATTATTTTTATTATTGTAGCATTCTTCTGATCCAGGAGATTGAGTTGAGATATCTGGGACCTGTACTCAGCCCTTCACCCCTTAGCACACGTAAACCTGGTAATTCCACATAGGAACAATGTTCCCGTGGAAGACAAATCCTGGCCTTTAGCCATCTCCTGTTCCTGTCCTAAGAAGAAACCTCTGAAATAAATTAATGATTAAATTGTCACTTAAGGTGTCAGCCAGGAAGAGAGGCAGAACCTGCAAGTTGCTGTCCTCGTGGCATTCTGTGCTTGGCCAGTCACTGCCACCCTCCCGTGGTCCATGGAGAGAAACAAGCAGTTACACAGGTGATTCCTCCTTCCACTCAGTCTGAAGATGGATCAGTCACTCTCTGGAAATGCCACTTTCTTTCTATCCATCATTGGCATAGCTCAGGTAATTTAAATGAAGTGCCTGACTYTTAAAAGGCTACAGTTAGGTGCAATGAATCCCAGCCTCACCTAGCAGAATGGTGAGAATGACTGAGTACTTGGCTCTTTAGTCAGCCCTGAGGAAGCCCTCACTCATCTTAAGCACACCCAAAATTTCAGTTTTGTTGCTTACCTTCTAGATGGAATGAGAAAAGCATCGAGAACAACCTGGTAGGTCAGAGAGTACATTGGGTTTAAACTGAAATTAATCRGTTCAGGTTGGAGGTTTCTGTATTCCTTTAAACCTTTTGAAAAGTTAAATTTAAGTCAATATCAAAGTAAAACATCATTTCAGTGTGCCAAGGTAAAGTATTCATTTTGCCAGTGTAGAAACTGACTTAAATTTTTTGTTTATTATTTTCTCTTTTTGTCTCTCTCACTCTCCCTTTTGCTTGAAAACATTTGTCAAAGTTGGTTCAGATTCATAAATAATTATTTTTAACCTGGCCAGAAAATGGAAAGAGCAGAGCTGAAACTCACACTCATTTCCCCATCTACGGCCTGCCAACCTGTTCGGAGTAAGGATTTTCAGATGCACAAACTTCTGTGCTTTGAAACAAAAGCAGTATAGATAAAGGATGACTTAAAATGGTTTTTTGCCCAGGTTTCCCTCTGCAGGGGTTTCTAGCTCCAGTCTGAAGTGAAAGGTGATGACTGCAGCACAGCAGACGATTCCTACTTACCTGTTTATTTACTCACCTGTTTTAAAAAAGCAGTAGATGATGATTTCTCCGCTTGCTCATCCCTCACYACAGTGATAAACGCAACAGAGCATTGCCCATTTTCCATTAGAAATTAATTCTGATGTATGAATGTGCCAATGTTTATAATTAGCACAGTAATGTATAGGCCCTGCTCTTCATGGCTAATTTTTCATCTCTATTATTATTCACTTGTTGGTGACRGTGACTGTTTTCCACCTCATAAAGTGACAAGACTCGCATGTCAACACTGTTTAATGCCTTAAAGGTGTTTCACATTAAAAAGAACCACAAAACCCAGACGCACTGTAAACAAGGTAAAAGAGAGCACAGTTTGAGTGGGGCAATCGTGTACAAAGAAGTCTTTYCTATATCAGGTTTTCTGTCAGTATATCATCCGAACAAACCCACAGGAGCCCATGAAGACATGATAAATACACCTGTCAGGCCCAGGTACCAGGAACATCCYTCTCCTTTAAGCATCAGCATTTCAGAACAGCAGAGTTGTCATTTTTGCATCAAAATGAATGGCTGGATTTTCAAGGGGCTCAATGAAGATAGGATGGCTACTATACAGCTGACAAAACTTCACACAGGCAAACTCTGTCCAGATATGCAGTCCCATCAGGATGGAAGATTACGCAGAATTGTGTTGATATCATCAGTATTTTATCTTACAAGAAAATTCTGAAAATACTGACATATCCCTTTTAAGGCTACTCTTATTTTCATAGAACATTTTCATTCTGCAGTTTGAAATTACTTTTCACTTCRTGGTTATATTTTAAATCTCAAAATTGACCTTAACATTAAGTACATTTACTCACAAATTTTTGTTTTCAGGATCAAAAGCCCTGACTCAGATAGAACTTCACCAGAAAACAAGTTATTTCATTCAGGCCGGGCTAATTTGGCACCATGAATACAGAATTAGGCTTTGAGGGAAAGGGCCCTTTAGCATCACAGTTTTGGTCCTATATCCCTCTTTCCCTAGAAGGAAAGCAAATTTTTAGTGGTTTCCATAATTAGAGGTTTGAAGACTAACCTTCAGATCCTTTCTAGAACCCAGCTTTCAGCTTTTTCATCACCCTGCTTCCCACAGAATATTGCACCCATTGCTCCCACCCTTCCCACCCAGGTACCACCCATCATAGTCCCCACTTCATTCCCAATTGCAAGCCAGTCCCAGGGCGATTGTGCATGACGGGGTGTCCTGAGCACTCCACTTTGCTCCTGCGTATGGAGTGGACTAGAAACCACCAGTGCAAATATTGCTTATCTCCCTGAATCTGCTGTCTGTCTGCACCTCTGTCAGCCGCAGAGAAATCGGATTTACCACACGCAACAGTCGCCCTTTTCTAGCAGCGGTGCAGGCGCCTTCAGTGCTCTCCTTTGCAGTATTAAACAGCTGCAACACCATGAATTTCACTTGACTTACTGCTTTCCCAGGGCTGAATTCAAAATTCCCATGTCTTACTACAAGACGAGCTTTGAAGAGTAGTGCTCTCCCAGKCATCATCCCGTCTTCTGGGATTCACTCTCCAGGCTGTGCAGTGAGGTAGGAGGTACCCACATTGTGGTAAATGCAGTAATATACATTCTACATGACCCAGGGGGCTAGGCAATGATATTATATACCACAGTAATATTTCATTCAATCAGATATAGGCACAAGAGAGGACCGTGTTTTAAAATGAAGGGAAAAAATTTATTAGTTAGAAATTGGTTTCAAAAACAGAGCCCCCACTCAATTGCATTTCTGAAAGTAGACCCCTTGACTGGCGTAAATTGTGAAAGTTAATGTGGCCATGATGCTTTATGATGAAGTTCTGGCTTGTATTAGTTGTAGGCCAGTGTAAGCCCTCTGAGTGCCAGGAAATTATTCCAGTTCATAATTGAGATCTGTATCTGGTCCCCAAAGAGTAACTGTAGTCTACAGCATACAGCTAATGGTTTTATTAAGAACTTTTCAGTTCTCCTGCTACTTTATGGGAACATTTTTGCAATACATGAGTAAGTATTTTATCTCTAGGAGCAGAAGAGAAAGATACTCACTAAACTTTTCTGAATCCTAGAATACCTTGGTACAAGGATGCCTACTTGTAAGCAAGGCATTGTCTCTGTGCTGAGGAGCAGCAGGATGAGGTGACAGGGATATATCCTAATTCGGAACCCTGGGGGGATTACCATTACATGACRATCTAGCCTAGGGTGGACCTGCATGTCTGCCCAAAGTACTGTCTCTCTGTTGACAAAATTGACATGTTTTCTCCTTACCCACAAATATTTGTATCATTAATGTTGAAATCCTGCATGGATCTTACGGATGTTTTTGGGGTCAACTTCTTTATTTAAAATCCTGTCTTCTTTTACTATCCTAATTTATTTGGGGTTCTGACTAAATGTAAAGGTTCTTCCTCCCAACTTGCAGTTTCATTTGCAKCACAGCAAACTGGCCCCATTCRTCGACAGTTMATAGAATAGAATAGAATAGAATASAATASAATAGAATAGAATAGACTATTTCAGTTGGAAGASACCTACAGCGATCATCTAGTCCAACTGCCTTACCACTTCAGGGCTGACCAAGCTAAAGCATGCTATTAAGGGCATTGTCCAAATGYCTCTTAAGCACTGACAGGCTTGGGACATTGACCACCTCTCTAGGAAGCCTGTTCCAGTGYTTGAAAACCYTCTYGGTAAAGAAATACTTCCTAACATCCAGTCTAAACCTACCCTGGTGCAGGGTAGGTGRGGACGTGGGAACCAYTCCCACRMATCCTRTCACTGGATACTAGGGAGAAGAGATCAGCAGCTCCCTCTTCACGTCCCCTCCTCAGGAAGCTGTAGAGAGCAATGAGGTCACCCCTCAGCCTCCTTCTCTCCAAACTAGACAACCCCAAAGTCCTTAGCCGCTCCTCAGAGGAGAGTCCTTCCAGCCCTGTCACCAGCTCTGTTGCCCTCCTCTGGATGCATTCAAGGACCTTCACATCCTTCTCAAGTGGTGGGGCCCAGAACTGCACACAGTGCTCAGGGTGAGGACGCATCAGTGCTAAATACAGATGGACAATCCCCTCTCTTGACCGGCTGGTCATGCTGTCTTTGATGCGCCCCAGGATGYGGTTTGCCCTCTTGGCTGCCAGGGCTCACTGCTGGCTCCTATTGAGCCTGCTGCCAACCRGCACCCCAGATCYCTTTCTGCAGGACTGCTCTCCAGCCACTCCTCTCCSAATTTATCCTCGTGCCCAGTGTTACTCACTCCCAGGTGCAGAATCCGCCATTTGCTCTTGTTCCATTTCATGYCAYTGATGATTGCTCARTGCTCCTATCTATCTAGATCCCTCTGCAAGGCCTCTCATCCCTCARGAGAGTCAACAGCACCTCCCTTTTGGTATCATCAACAAAGTTGTTAATGGTCRAGCCAGATGTAGCCCCATTCACTGCAGCCCTTGGAGCCCTGCCATCCAGCCAKTTCTTCACCCAGCGCATTGAGTACCTGCTCATGTCACAGTTGGACAACTTGTCCAGAAGGATGWTGTGAAGGACAGCATCAAAAGTCTTACTGAAATCCAGAAAAACTGCATCTGCCGCCTTCCCTTCATCCACCAGGTGAGTGACCGTATCATAGGAGGACATCAAACTAGTTAAACAGGACTTTCCCCTTGTGAACCCATCCTGACTGTGCCTGAAGATTGCATTATTCTTTAAACACCTTCCAACAACGCCCAGCATGATCTTCTCCATTGTTTTTCCAGGTACTGAGGTCAGACTAACAGCTCTGTAGTTTCCTCGGTCTTCCCTCACACCCTTCTTGTAGATGGGAATAAYGTTGGCCAGCTTCCAGTCACGAGGGACCTCCCCAGACTCCCAAGACCTTTGGTAGATGATCGAGAGGGGYCCTGCCATAACATCCGCTAGTTCCTTCAGTACTCTGGGATGAAGCCTAYCAGGCCCCACGGACTTAGGAACATTCAGCTGACWCAACTGGTCCCTTAMAATTTCACTGTCCACAAATGGAAAGTCACTGTTCCTGCAGTTGTGGTCCTCCGACTCAGAGGACCRGGTTGATAGCATGACAAAAGGTTGAAAGAACATCACTGAGTTTCCTCKTYTGGGTTCKAAAGGATCTAYAGCAAWGAAAAGCAGAGGAACCCAACRCAAGAAAGGGGTGGGGGTRCAGAGCACAAGTTTATTTCAATTGCAAGATGTATTTAGGTAACGTTTCACTTATACGTCATTCTAGGGAGCGGCCATGGAGAGCCTGCTGAAGGCTGAGGGCATCACCTGGGTACGTGGACGGCCACGACAGAAGCAGCGCTACTGAAATCACAGAGCGTGCGTTATTCCATAGAAGAGGGTACGGGCATTTCTGCCCGGGGGAAGGTGCCCGAGGGAAAAACTCCAGCTCTGGGGCACTGTGATGCCCAACGCTGCAGCCYTCCCCGTCCCTCCTTGGGGACCAACTCCCAGGGGCAGCGGGACGCAGCACGGCCCTAGCAGGACGGACCAGATGCAAATACAGTTTGATTCACTTCTCGGCTCAGAACAGCTCTCCCCATGAARAGGAACCAGGGCTTTTCAGCAATTGCTTCTGCCCTCCACTGCCTGTCGCCAGGAGATGGGCGCCATGCTGTGATGTCACCGTGATGCAACACAGGCGTCACGGTGACGTTGGAGAACTTCCTSTGGTGCTCCCCAGGCAGCCAGTGCCACGGCCCTTCATCCTGCTGACCGGCAGGACCAAGCCTGGCTGGTCGGGGAAAGGGCCACCAGCCTCATTGGAAAAAAACTCTTCCTTACATCTAGTCTGAATCTCTCCTCTTTTAGYTTAGAACCATCACCCCTTGTCCGATCGCTACAGGCCCTATTAAAGASTCTGTCCCCATCTTTCCTATAAGACCCTTTAAGTATTGAAAGGCAGCAATAAGGTCTCCCCAAAGCCTTGTGTCCTCCAGGCTGAGCAACCCCAACTCTTTCAGCCTTTCCTCATAGGAGAGACGTTCCACCCCTCTCGTCATTTTTGTGGCTCTCCTCTRGATCCACTCCAACAGGTCCATGTCTAGCATTTACTAAGACTTCCTTTAAAGCAGAGGCTTTCACTGAAGCATTTAAATGAGGTGCTACATCATGATCCCCTTCCTCTCCACAGAACAGGGAACTTTGTTTTTTGGTGAGAGCAGACCTGTAACACCAGCTGTGGAGGATGCTCCACAGCTCACTGCCATTTATGCAAAATGATTACAGTGCTCATGAGAAATTACATCACCAGTTCACCCTCCCAGCTTCAACACGTCTCTGCACACAGAGGGAAACCAGGCAGGTCTGTCCCATCAGGAGCAAAGCCCGCAAGGCTCAGGGCAGCCAGCCAGGGCTCGATGCAGCAATGTGCCRAGCCCTGTCTTCGTGCCAGGACCAGAGAGCCTCCACCCAGGCCAGAGCCACCCTTGGGTGCTGGGTGTGCACCAACACCCTCTGCTCTGGACTCGCAGAGGCAGAGAGAGGCAACAGCCATCACCAGAACCCTCTTCTCACCTCTTCAGTTACACCGTCCTGCAGAGAGGCTGTCACTGAAAACAGAACAGAACAAAATAGTTCCATTGGAAGGGTCCTACAATGATCATCTGGTGCAACTGCCTGAACACTTCAGGGCTGGCCAAGAGTTAAAGCACCCTATTAAAGGCATGGTCCAAATGCCTCTTCAGCACTGACAGGCATGGGGCATTGACTGCCCCTCTGGGAAGCCTGTTCCAGGTTTTGACCACCCTTTTGGTAAAAAAATGCTTTCTAATGTCCAATCTCAAMCTCCCYTGATGATGCAGAGAGCAATGMTGTCRCCYCTCAGCCTCCTTCTCTCCAAACTAGACAAACCCAGGGTCCAGAGCCACTCCTCAGAGGACATTYCTTCCAGCCCTTTCACCAGCTTTGTTGGTGCCCTCCTCTGCACGTATTCAAGGACGTTCACATCCTTCTTRAATTGCGGGGCCCAGAAGTGCACACAGCATTCAAGGTGAGGTYGCACCAATGCTAAATAGAGCGGGATAATCACCTCTTTTGACCGGCTGGCAAGATTTTCCTTACAAAATTGCTGAAGAATTGCAAGGRGAGGCTGCATTTTCTTATTTGTGACTGAAAGGCGATACTGAGCCCCAGCTTGTGTTCAGGAATGGCTGTGTGGCAAAGGCAGTGACCCAGGGAGTCAGATCTCAGAGGCTATGCCGGTGCTGCTCTGCAAGGCAGCGAAGCGCAGGATTAGCCATAAGCCTGACTGCTTGGCTTCTCCTCTTCACTGCTGCCACCCCTCCAGCCCRCTCAGCCTGTGTGCCTTGCCAACGCAGCCAGCTTGCATAAGCAAACATGCTCAGATGAACTTTTTTGTGTGTCATCAGATGCAAGCACCACCTGATTCGGGAGCAGATGGTCCCTAAAGCAGATTTATCCATGCAGCCAGCAATCTTGGGCCACCCTGAGAATAGATGAGAAGAAATGAAACATCTCGTYGGTATTATCTCTGGTTCTGTGCTGAGCTGTACAGCATGCAAGATACAATATGCCATGAAATAGGCTACAGAAAGCAACATGCCCACAGTCATTTAGAAGACCATTGCCCCCATTGTCCCTGTTCATTGCAGACGGGTTGGACTAGATGACCTTTAAAGATCCCTTCCAACCCAAACCATTCTATGATTGTATGATTCTAACAGAGCTGTCACCGATGAAGGAAGTTGCTTTACTCYGTCAAAACAGCAATGCACAGCACCTGCAGGTCTGCCTGGCCCTTGTCTTCTGCAGAAGTCCAGAGAAAACGTTGTGATCTCCCTTTCTGCTACTGCTGCTGGAACCAGGAAGGGACTTTTGATTATGTCCCAGCAGTGGGCCACACTGTGATAATTGTGCCAGTGTGAATTTGGAGTCCCTCCATCAGTGGTTGAGGAACGACCCTAGGATTGTGCTGCCCTGTGTTGCTAGATTGAAAGTGGAGTAATTGGGACTGTCTGAGTTGACAAAGACTTGGAACAAGGCCATCGTTAGTGTTCATTAGTAGATTATTTTTTTTAATCTACCTCTAAAGTAAACTGCAGTTCCCCAAGACCAATTTAAAATCTATTTTTACTTCCATCCCTGAAAGTCTGGAAAACGGTTTTGAAGAAAGCTTCTTTCAAAGTCTCTGGTGACTCAACTAATTAAATTAGGGGCCTCATGTGGAAAAAAATATATAGAGATAGATACACTTTTGTAGCCTCATTTTTTTCATTCTGTGATGAAAAAAAATTTATTTTAGACCTTTTTTTTCTTTGTTTTGTGCTCTACAAATTCATGAGATTTCAGGAAAGCTGCTAAAGCAAATCATTGTCAAGAATAGCTTCCTCCTTCGTGAAAAGGTGCTCACTAGCCCTGAAACACCACATAATTTAGAGGTGCAGAACATGAAACTGTGATGACTTTTGTCATCCGTGTACTGAGACTTCATGTTTCCAGGCRTTTTGCAGCCAGCTCATTCCCAATATTCTGCAACTTTTTACAAAGGACTGGCCAGTATGGTGCTCTCTCTTGGATACTTTCCTTTCATTATTTATATCTTTTGTCTAAAATATATGCTATTTTAGATTGCAAGTGCATCTGGCTTTCCTCTTTTAAAATGTAAGTGTGTATTTAGTAATAGCACTTTACAGTTTTCTAATGGCTCCTCTCAGAGCGATTTGCAGACACTAATGACTGTGCTCTAACAACACTCCTGAGAGCAAGCCCTGTCATAACACTGTCTTCAGTTTGAACAGATTGCAAGACTGAAGCACCAATGTGGTGTCTGTGATGGTGGGGAATCCACATCACCTAAGGAGCACCCACCATATGAATCAGGAGCTCAGTGGTTGTCATTCCCCATAGAGTCCATTACTGGAGAATAACAGACACTGTTTGAAGCTCTGAGTGACTTTCTGAAATATCTCTCTCCACTGACTGTAAACGGAGCAAAAGTCAATGCGGACTGTAACTTAGACATCTGGTTTTATAGTGACCGTTCCTAGCTCTCCCTGTCTCCACCCCTTTGGAAAGATGTTTGCATGAGGGACACTCAGGGAAGCAAAGGCAATTTAATGAAGAGCATCAAGGCAGTGTAGGGCTCCTTCCCTTCATGCTTTGACATGTCCAGGTCTGTGCTGGCAGATGTTTTCTGGCAGTGCTTTCCATATTCACCCACAGACATTTGAGCAAGGCCCTCTGTGTTTCAGCCATTCTTCTCTGGGAAGCTGAAAATGGGCATGAAAAATTAGATCTTCTCTCCCTGGCATTTGCCCCCATTTCCCAATCCAAATCTAGACTGCTGGAGGTATGGAGAGCCTCAGAGCTCAGTGATGGCACTCTCTGATAGGCCTGACTGCCTTGCGGTGACATTTGCCATGTCAACAAGCAGAATGGCATCCCAACAGGGCCTTGGGTGACTTATAGTTGAGCTACTGCTTACACTCATTCATGTCTGCTGAAGGTCAGCCCATGGCAGAAGCCTCAGATGAGGCTCTCCGTGAGGAGCAAGGTACCTTCATTTGGGAAGGGAGGGTATCAGCATCCTGTCCCGAGTTATAACCATCTCTGTAGTAATGTAAGTTATTGTTCCTGCAAGTGGTAAAATTGCAACCCCTTCAGAAAATTCCTACTGAAAGGGGTATCAATGTATGAATAACAGAAGGAAGTGACTTGTTGAACTTGTCCGTTTGATTCACTATTTGCAAAGTTGACACAAAAAAACACGGTCTGCACAAGGGTTTTATTCTCCCAGCATGCAAAGTATTAGACATAAKTAAATCCATATAGCTGAGCATGCCTGGCTGAGTTGCACCTGAAGCATGTCCAGTCCTGTTCCAGCCTTGACTGCTGTTTTGTCAGTTTGCTTCATGGAGAGCAAATATCAAAGAACTATATGAAATACGATACCCATGAAAAATAAAATAAACGGCAAGTGTTTTGTAGCTTTTTACATCCAAATCCCATATTTCATTGAGTAAATAGACTTTTTAAAGTCCCCTTATCCTTTCTGGTTGGAAATGATATTAAAATTAAATAGAATTTGGTGGTGGATTTTAAATCCTCCAAACCACAGAAGACCTTCAAGACCTAGACAGTGAAGTGGCCCAAAAGAAAGCTGGACACCATTTCCCAAACACAGGTCTAAATTTTGAGCCCATTCCAAAGTCATACAACTTGTCCACTGAAGAGGTTTCATGGACACAAAGGCTGGACCTTTTGGACATGACATTTTTGTAGGAGGTCCTTAGTGCAGGAGTTCCTAAACAGTCGTATGTGAACTGCTTATGACACAGAAGCCACTACAAAGTGGTGCAGGCGTTAGCGCAGCACCGGGAGCTCCTACGCTGGCTAGTCACAAAAAAGTCAGTCTTCTGGTCCTGGGGCTTTTAGTCTAGCAGATGAAGGTATGATAGATCCAATGACATTAGAAATAGYCTGGACCATTTCAGCAGCGATACTAATTAACCATTGGAACAACTTACRTCGGTTGATGGGAGATTCTCCATCACTGAAAAATTTTTAGATGAACAATGAGTGTTCGTTCAGGGAATTTCTCTGATTAWCTTGTCCAGAAGGTTAGATTGCCTTATCATTGTGGCTGTTCTGGACTTACTATCTACAAGTCTTGATAACAAATTTAGCATGTTTATCTTGGTTTCCATTCAGTCTTACTGTAARACTGACTTTGTCTTCATCCTCATTCTCATTATAAAATTGACTTCCAAACTGGAAACTATCGGAACACTTTGCCAAATKATTCCCAGGTATTGATTATGCAATGGTATGATCTGCAAGGATGTATAATGTATATACACTCAAATAGATACACTGTGAACTATGTACTGATCGTCACAGGAAAAAATATGGAAACAATATTTTCCTCTCTCACTAATCACACCTAAATGCCTTCTCACTCCCCTTTTACAAAATTACCATACACATGGTAGTTTCAGTTTATCATGTGCTCATTCACATGAGCATGTGTACACGTTTAGCATGTACAAACCCTGAATTGGTAATTAATGCCTATCTAATTACTTGGAGAGACACGCTGGGAAGGTTATTACTTAGAACAGGTCTGCACATGGAGGACCTTCCCTTCCCATCGTCCTGTCTCTCTCCTTCCTTGGCTCTCCTTGAGCCTGCACTGTGAACTTTCTTTCAGCAGTCACYTTGTAAAATTACACAAACAAGAGGAGGGAAAATAAATAAGAAACAATTTTAGATCTTAATATAACCTGCTTCTTCAGTGCGTCAGATCAGAAGCCTCATTCATCTAGTCACTGTATTAACAGCTTTACCTGGGGAAGATCACAATCTCTTCTACGTTTGCTGTGGAAAAGCTTGACAAAATATTCCCTTGTTCATGCATTTCTTCTGTTATTTGGAGAGATTCAAGGGAATCACAAAAAGTACATGCTTGCTTTTTATCTCTCTCCCTTTTCCCAGCTTCCACCTTGATTCATCTTATTATAAACTTCAGCAATTTAACGCAGTGTGTTGTCTCCCGCTGAGCAATCGGAAAAGTGACAAGAGACAAGGTCGGGCTGCCCTTTGCTCCTCCTGATATACAAGCTATTTCATATGTCTAAAACTCTGGCTATAACCCGACTGGAAAAATATCAAAAGATATTAAAGTTAAGAAAACAAGTCACCAGGAGACTGTAACCTTCATCAAGTGGGAAAGCAAAAAGATTCTTATTCTTGGCTTTCCTGGTTGCTGTGCACTTGTCTGAACCCACAAGKCTGTTTTAATGTTCTATTTTGTTTCACCCACTCTTGTTTGAAATGTTATAGTTTCAGAATTGAAAGCAATTTTTGTGAATTGATAGTTGAGAGACGCTGGAAGGTATGTGTGTGTACATGTGCGCGCCAGCCAAGAAAACCCTTAGCTGTCCCAGCAGAGGGACAATAAATATGACCATAAATGCCAATAAAAACAAAATGCTGAGTTTTTTCTGAAGATTGATTACAGAGAAGGCCTTTGTGAAGATAGTGATTATTGGTCCCTCTTGGATATTTTATGCAATTGTACAAGCACATCAGGGCAACACTTTGATTTTTACTTTTGGTGCATTCAAAAGATAGCAGCAATAGATAAATAAGTAAATGCATTTTGATAGTCTTTGGTTTGTCCACAGTAAATGCAAACCTGGAAAGAAAATCTATAKTTTTTTCTTTTATTGCTGCCATTTCAAATATCTAGTAGATTTGAATGGGGAAATATATCTGGAGGGTGATACGCTTTACTCTGTCAAAGGTTTCAAAGGTAAATAAACAAGTTTTATTGGTTGCTCTTACATCTAGATGTAGTATTTAATAGATATATTAAACAGTGATACAGCTGCCAGATATTCCAAGGAAATATTGTGCATATTACAGCAAAGACTTACAATGTCATAACAAATCTGTATTTTACTAATGGAAACAAGGCTTTCTTACATAAACTGCTCAGAGCTTTTGAAGCTCATTTTCTACCACAGTCATTTCTCCCATACTCTCCCAGATGTTTTGCAATTATACTCAACTGCTGTTGCAAACAAGACTGTGCTATACAAATGACCTTCATTTCCTAATGGTTATGTTGACAYGTCAAAGCAGGAAATGAGATGTAAACTTGGGGTGGAGTAAGGCCTTGGCTGAAAAGATACAAACAGAAGGACTCTTTAATGGACCATAGTAGCTCTTCAAGCAAAAACGATGCGGGACAAGTACCATATCAAAAACAAGACTTAAGCAACTAAAGTAGGACCCATGTAGGTGAAGTGTCGATGCCTAAATACAGAATTAAGAAGAGACAGAGCCCCTCCATAGTCACCACATCTCTATGGCGGCCTGGCTGTTTTCCAAAGAGTAAGAGGCAGCGAGTTTTAATCTTTTCAGGRAGCAGAGAGAATCAGACCTGAGTCTCCTACATCTTTGGGCTATTATTGCTATTTATAGCCTTTAGTATAAAAGGCTCTGTGCGTTGGAGGTGGATTTGAAATAATCTCTGTCAAAAGAAGAATAAATCTCAGATTTTCTCTTTCTTCTTCTCTTTAGGCAACAGCAGGGTYGCCTGCCCTGTGGGGAAAGTTTCAGGTCATGAGTACTGAGTGCTTCAAGTTTTGGAGCTGGTCTTGTTACACCTATCTAAATTAATCCCAGAGGATGTACCTACAGCAATGATCTGACCTCTATTGCTGCAGCTCAGTGCCGAACCTCTTTTCCTTCTCCCCACACAGCTGCAGTGACTGCTGTAGCCTGATCATGCCAACGGAGTAGGAAAGGCCACCATCCCCCGTGCCCCKCCTGCCCCAGTGCCTCTGTGGTGCCCTTGCATGGAAACCAGAGCCATGTGTTGCGCATGGTGCCTGCTCGTGCAGCTCTGTGGCTCTTCTACAGAGAAAAGCCAGTGGGGCTGGATGAAGGTCATCAGATGATCAGACTTATTAACAATGTTATTTGAGTATAATAACTCAAAACCCACTCACCCATTGCTCATGTTACAAGTCCACAAGCCTGCTTTGAGAGATTGTCTCAGCCTCAGTTTTAGAAAAGTCTGCAGGGAAAGAGCTTGGGCAAGGTCAGTGCGAGGCAAGCCAAAGGTCTTGTTTGTTTAGCCAGCTTGTACAGGAATTGGCACTAGTGCAGTAGCACAGTCTATCAACAGATGCTCCAAGTTTGACTCTTCCAAACCTCCATGTGAATTATTTCAGTCCAAGATACAGTCATRCTAGCTGCTAGCAACAGGGACAGAAACAGTGATGCTCATGTAGTTAGACAAAATTAAACGTGGATTCAAGCCCACTCTTAATCTCATAGAAGACTCGTGTCATGCCAGCTTTCCTTCTGTATTGCAAAAAGCACATTTTCATGCAGCTGTTGTCTTCTGCCCCTTTCTTGTTGATGCCAAGATGTAATAGCAGGGTTATATTGGCCCCTGGAACAAAACAGTTAGAGTCAAAATAGAGTTCTGAAAGTACTAAAAGACATTAGTATCTTTTAGGCCAGAGRATGTAATAAAAGAATGATCATAGTCAGCTTTAAGGCCCTATGTATTAATGGGCCAAATGTCACTTCCAGTTGCAATTTAGAGAAGTGATTTCTTGACATGAACACTAATTTCTAGGAAGAGTAGCTCTTTGGTACATCAGTAGAGAGAATCATCCTAGAATTAACCTTTACTGCAGATTTCCACCCAGAGAAAATTTTACCGGCATGCAAAGACTTTATAGAGGGTTTCTCACAGATTCTTGGGTAATTTAGATATAGCTTTTGGTTGCTTCATCATGAAGACTTTTTTGGTGCTGAGTTGTGGAGATATTTATCACAGCTCAAAGTCTTTGGCCATGGTAGATGTAAAATAAAGCTCTCCAGAGTGCTCAGTTCTCAATGACTTG
Source organism: Oceanodroma leucorhoa (assembly GCA_030449065.1). Lineage (NCBI taxonomy): Eukaryota > Metazoa > Chordata > Aves > Procellariiformes > Oceanodroma > Oceanodroma leucorhoa. The sequence continues at coordinate 6,089,329 of JASVER010000056.1, read as the reverse complement.
TTGCCACACACTGACCAGACAGGCCATTCGTTTGAGACATCTTTTCCAAATCCAAGGTTCAAAAGGCCTCCATAGTCTCAGGATAAAATATGCTTAGACCACCAGGCAGGGCTGAAAGTACTGTGTTTGGGGAATGTGCTTATCAGGCTGCTTGTGCTCCCCAAAGGAAGTGCCTGAAACTAAGAGGAATAGTCACAATTTCTGTGAGCTTCCTAATAGAGCCACAGCTAAGTTCACTGACTCTTATAATTGACTCTAATAAGACACCAATCCTAAAAGCCAAAGTCTTTTATCTTCCTCCATGAGAATTTTGACGAGAAATGGCTGAACCTTAGTTGAGTTCATCTGAAACTGATCTGAACACTCCAACACCACGTGTCCTCTTTACTCTTACCGTCTTCTTTACTCTTATCGTCTTCTTTACTCATGTAACCAAACTCTGAAACCTCAGTGRGGCTTCACAATGGATGAACTTGGTCTCTCACAGAAATCTAGTTCAAGGCACGTGCACTATCAGAGTCCCACCGAACCTAAAGGTTTGCTGTGGGACAGATTTCACAGATGCTGAGTAAAACATCAAAGCCTCAGTGAGAACCTCAAGTTCTTGAGACCATGTCCACATAGGAAATTTTTGGAAAAGAGGTAGAAAGGCAAAGTCCAGTGAAGAGAGAGGATGAAAAATGTATCAAACATCAAGGAGAGTTGAACAGATGAGAGAAAAACTAAAAATGCGGAGCAAAGGGAGGATCTGAAGAAAATTCTTTCTGATATAGCACTCAATAATAAATAAAATATGTGCTACCACAATATGCTATTGCAACCTGGCTTTGGGCTGTTCCTTCTATATCTGATATAAACAAAGTTCCCATTGCTTATTAAATTCATCATAGCCATGCCTCTGCTGCCTGGAGCTACTGGGTCTCCTCAAATCCTTGCATTACAAAACTGCTTTAGGGATTTCATTTCTAGTTGTTATCAAGATCTGTTTTCATCAGGATTTCAGACCAAATCTAATCATCATGCTAATGAAATGCTATCTTGACTGTGCACCGTRTGCTTTGCTCATAGTCACTATTTATTTTCTCCCCAAAAAAGTCCATGAGAACAGTTTTCCAGATGCAGAGAAGAAATATCACCATTACCAGGGCCAGTAGATCTTTCCATTAGTGTTGGGTCACTGTAAGTATTTCTCTGCTCACTGGTACACTGTCAATCACACTGTAACATCTGAAGCCCATGCTGAGAAATCACTGAGGGAGACTCCCTGCAAGTTTGATACCTGAGTGTAGCTCCAACCTTGCTCACCTGTGTGAGTTACTCATGCCACACTCAAGYTACCAGCAGCAGAACAAGCAAATTGTAGGGCTCAGTGTGTTCATTTCTGTTCCTTCTTCATTACATAGATGCATTCCCAGTGGCAGTAGGTGGCACTAGCATAGGACTTAGATAAAATATGGAGTGTCTACATATGTTTAGCCACCTTAATGATGTCTCCTTTTTCTATTTATTGCACTCAARCCTCCTCTTCTCTGCTGTGAGAGACATCAACAGTCTCTGCTTTGTCATACTATAGTTGCATATTTATTGGGTGGATTTATGAGGGCTGCAGCCTGCTGCAGTGCTAGCACCACGGGTGCATTCAGTGATGGGGTTGTGACCGTGCAGATGTGCAACCCATACTAGGACTGGAGTCACCCTTTTATCACAAAATTGTCCAGAACAAAGTTGTCCAGTTGTCCAGGCAGAGGGCACATTATTCCTGAGATTCAGTCTGCTATTTAATAGACAGAACAGTAGTTGATCCTTTCCTTTTTTTGACATCCCCAGAGTCCACCTGGGCCCTGGAATGACCCCTCTGATTAATATCCAGGTCTTGATCCCAGCATAACAATATTGTTCTCTTCAAGACTACTTTGTCTTGGGCAACCTGCTAGTCACCTCCTACCAGCGTGGGCAGAAGAGCTCAGTGCTCTGCTGTCCTGGGGACAGCACCTCATGAAGCTACGGCTGGATTCACTCTTCTCTATCTCAGAAATGGGTCCCTGTGGATGACAGATACAGGCTTTGAGTGACATAGGCTGGGATGAATATTGGCAGGGCTAGGAGACTAAACACCAAGCAAATGGAAAGGACCTGAAGGTATCAGCAGTGGGGATAAGTGACATTTGCTTATGGCTGTAATAGCACCCAAGGGAGGGCAACTGCACAGCTGTGTTAGAATAAGGACAGCTGCAAAAACAAATGCTCTGTGTTCCTGATCCAGTATAAAAAGAGGATAAGATTGACCCTAAATAAAACGGAAGGTAGGGCTCTGGATAAAAACAAGCTGTGTTTTCCACAGGGGAAAAAAGCCTAACTAGGAGGATGAGTCAGTCCGATGAATGAGTCACAGAAAGGGAATAAAGGTTATCTCAATTCCCAGTGACATATGGCACCATTAGTCTTAGACTAAAGCTCCAATGACCAGACCTAGTTTGGGTTTCCTGATTTTTGGTGTGCCTAAACCTTCAGACTGGTATAGTCAGTAGGAAATACCAGGTACAGAGCTTGAAGAACGTGGTAACAGATGGAAGCAAAACCATAGGGTAGCCACAGTCTGTCAACATTTCACAGCTAGGATCAGGGGGAAATGGACTCTGTTGAATCTCTATTTTTAATTCTCTATTGAATCTCTTTATTTTGATAAGAATTGCATTTTCAAGCAAAACAGACATTTTCCTGAAACATTTTTAGTCCTGAAAAAAAATAATTCTACTTTTCTTTCACTGCTCCAAAATTCTTTCTCTTTTTTAGTAGAAAAACTGGTTTGAAACAGTAAAATCCATTTTCCCCCTCCAACAAACCAAAACCTTTCTGCCACAAACACACCGTTTCCAGTTTCTGAAAACAGAGACAGGGCTGGGGCTGAAGGAACAAATAGAGAAAACCAACCAACCAGCAAACCAACAAACAAAAAAACACTTTGGTAATATCACATCTACAGGCTCTCGCTTCTGTCTCTCAGACACACTGGTGCTCAATTTTCCTCTCACGTGCAGATGTAAATCAGAGACAATTCCACTGAAGATGGTGGAGTTGCTCTGATGAAAAAATTATGTAAGATTGTAGCAGAATCAGGTCTTTTCTAGTTAAAACAAACCAGTTAGACTTAGGGTGGTTTTTGCAAAATTTAACCACTTTTCTTCCTCCAGATCCTTACAATAACCCAAACTCTGCTTAGCCCTTACAGCTTGGATACACAGCTAAACTAAAAGACCTCCAAAGATAAAAAGCAGATGGAAACTTCAACAAAAAAATAATTTAATCTTCAGAAAAAATGCATGAGAAAACTCAGAAACTAAGATAGAGAAAATTCCACGTTCTCCTGGTGCAGATTACATATGGTGGCAGTGATGGGGTTGACAGATTTTAGAGGCATTCTGTCACGGCTGGGACAAAAAATCATCAAAACTGCACTTTGCAATATGGATGCTGTGGGAGGCTCAACASAGAGTCATGCTTTGCTGACAAGTTACCTACCGGCATGATTTTTTAATGCTAGACAGAATATCAGAGAACTCTATCTTCTTTCACACTCTCCCTCCTTGCACTCATGTATGCAACATTTTTACTAACTCACTGTATTTTCTTTTCATTTGCAGTTGAAAGCAGAAATCAGTTTTGTACTCCCATGGAACTCTTCAAATTCCCACCCAAATTATTCTAGAGCTGATCTCCTAACCCAGAGGGGCTCTGCTGGCAGTATTTCCATCGAACATCATTTATATTCCCATTGAGTTCCGCGATAAAGCTCTCCCATCTGAATAACTGAGGTCAGCATACAACACTACCTTGCTGAGAGAGYCCATTCCCAATTGGCTTCTTGAGTAGTTACCAAGTTAGCTGTCATGCTGTTACGAAGCCACTCTCATTTGGATCCTCTCATTTGCCTGCTGAAGTATAACAAATTATTTTCCTCTTCCTCTTTCTTTTTTCCAAATTATACACAATTGCCAAAAGCTAAGCAATGGCTTTTGTGTGAATGTGCAATTGAAGTGGGATGCCTGGTACTAGTTATTATTCTGTTTCGGTAATGGTCATACCTTGAAAAGCCAAAGGAAAGCAACAGAGCATAAAAGAGAAGCTCAATGAAGCAGAAAAGGTTTGATGTGATATTCAAAGCTCATGTTCTGTTCAGCGGACAAGGTGGGAGACTATCCYATCCAAATATCAATGCTAATAGACCCTCTTTATGCAGATCTGGAAATCCAGCTCCTAAATATTATTTTCTTCTTTCTGAGCCATGAAAACCCAGATTGTGCATTAAGTACCAATGGCTTCTTTCATCAGATGCAAGGACTACAGAGGGCCTTTTGATGAAGAAAGGAAAAATGGATGCTGGGATTCACAGGCCCTGACTATGCTATATCACACTCAGCATGGTCATTGGGTACTGAGGTGGGAGCTCCCACGGGCGAAGATTAACCCAGAGAGGCTCACCTGAGCCTCTGCTGAGGGCCAGAGGAAGGAGAGGTTTTTTCTCAAAGGGATTTAGAGCAATCAAAATGAAGTTCCTGATTGGGCTTAGCCTGTAGAAGTGACCATGTCTCTCCCCACTGACTAGAGATACAGGCTTGTATTTGACCTTTTCAGTGAAAACTTGCAGGGGAAAAACAAGAACAAAACCATGAGAAACTGGTCTTCTGCCAACATCTGTCAATAGGTTTTTTTCCTCCTTCTGAAAGGCAGATTAACTCTTTCTTTGCTCATCCTCTTTTCAGGCATGTAACTGCAGGCTACTTTTGGCAACCTTTTCTGTCCCTCGGTGGTTGTATCTCACAGAGATCTGGCCTTTTGTACCTATAGGTTGTGCTGTTTGTTGTTCTAGAATCAACCTTATCAATCTGTTGTAGTCTTCACCTTCTGTATTTCTCTTCTTTGAAGACACTGAATAGTTTTTCATTTAGCCAGGCTGATGTCTTTGACATCCTTCCTTCATTTTGGAATAATTTGCACTTGTACCTGTAATATAATGTCTTTAAAGAACTGACAGCTTTCTGGATTATTTTTTCCCTTTTAGACTTGTGTCTTAGGAGCTCCTACCCCCCAATTATCAGGGTGTATTGATGTCTGTCATCTTGAAAGTCCACTGTATGTAAACTCTGTTATCCTGCCAAAGAGTCGTGAACTTTCACAGTCCTTGGACGTTCTCACTCAAATTGACTTCCCCCTTCCTATTCTCGACCAATTGCTCCCTCTTGGTTAGAGTCAGAGCTGGGAAAGCCAACTGCATAACTCATATTTAAAGACCCCATTACCAACACATTGTAAAAAGTTGCTGGACAGTTTGTGTCTGGCTATATTTTGCTAATCCTCCCTAACCTGTTTCCTGGGGTTGATGTCACTCTTCTTTTCATCATGCAGAAACGTTAAGTCTAGCCCCATGTATCTCAAGCACCATGGACACGTGGCACAACAGCTCCTCCTCCCCCAGGCCTGAGCAATCCTGTATTAATTATTTTTGTATTAATATGCCAGATAGTTGAATTGTTCCACCCAGTGTCTCTTATGCCAAATTTGTCATAATTTAGAGGACGGAGACTTCCCTTGGACAGATTTCCTGGGCAAATCTCTGATAATTTTAATGAATTCCTATCAAACAGATAAAGAAAACTTCTGACAATTTTTGATCACCTGGCTTAATACAAACCAGTATTATCCACAGATATTACAATGATGAGAACAGCATGAAAATGCATATGAAATGTAATGACTGGACATTTATCCACGTAATGAAACTACTAAGAATTGCCACTGATTGGACTTAAAACACTTTTTAAAAGAACTTGTGGAATGGCTATAGACTCTCATTCCTCAGGAATACAGAATCAAAACCATTAGGATTCAGGAGGTARATTTCTAGGAGGAAGGTTGCTCACTGTCTGTCTCCTGCACTGTTTCTTATATCCTTTCCTGAAACATCTGGTATCAGCAGAGACTTGGACTGACAAGTTCAAGGTCTCAGTACATGAAATCTTGCAGCGCTGTGGCTTACCTGCTGCACCTGTGCGCATGCAAATTTGAGTCACAGAATACTTAAAATATTATTTCAGCCACATCTTGTTACCTATTTCTTACAGGGAATTTTAAACTTCGTTATTCACTCCTGGTTGAGATATTGATAAATGTATGTATTAATTTACTATTTCGGCTGTGGGGTTTTTTTTAGTTAATTACATAGCAACTTAATTTATCTTTTGTCAATTTGTTTTCCCTCAATTAATGATCTGCCAACAATATGGTTTTTTTAATTAGCCTGCAGCAAGTGTCTCTACGAATGTAAATCAAATGCTTATTTGAGCCATTAATTGAAAAGGAGAGATCATTGGAATTCATATTGTGTTATTCCTGGGGTTTTTTTAGTTTTCTTATTCTGAAAGGATTATGACAAAACAGTGCCTGCAGCAAGGAATTGACAACATACTCTGATAATCAGAAAGAAACAGAAATGTACAAAAAAGACATAACTACTTTTTTTTTTTTTTTTTTTTTTTTTTTAGCAGATAAGAAATGCCGGGTACATAAAACAAAAGAGAACTATAGCTGAAAATTTAATTTCTTGGTGACTGCAAAAACCAGAAACGTCTCTTTACCCCTTCTCTCATCCTTACATATATATATATATTTTTTTTTTTATTTAGGGAACAGTCATTCTGTATATATTTACATGAGGAGGTCCAGAAAACCAAGACACTCTTATTGAAGAATGTTCAACCCAGTGGAGAAATAAGAAAATATTCAGGAACTAAGTATGGGGACCAGTATCATTTTGCTGCATGCAGGGTTTTGCAGCTGCTGGGGCAAACATCTTCTGGATCACCGTCCCAGACTATACTCCACCTAAGCCTGTACCTCTCTTTTTGGATTTTGCTCCAAGACACTTAGAACCTATGGGTATGAAGAGATTTTCCTTAGTCTTTTATCACTATGGAAAAATCCTCTCTAGTGCTTGGCCACTCTCTTTGCTTAGTTTAATGGAAGAACTCTGTTCCATCTGTTTCTTACTTTACAGTTTTTGTTCAGATTGCAGGAGCATCAAATCCTGAAAAAATATATGCAGTGTCATTTGGCTTTATTTCATCCATGGTTAATTACAGCAAGTTTTTCAGGCTTTAGATGTCACCTTAAACAAAACTATTGCTGGTCACATTTCAGTCAGAGAGGTGTTTAGTGGTTTTATTGCGTTTTATAATCACACAATTCCCTCTATTTCAAGCAAAGCATCAATGGCCCATCTGGCACATAAACAATAGTTCAAAAGAAAACCATTGTCTTACAATAATGAAGCAGGAAGAGCGTTTTTAACCTTGATGTTCTGGGGTGTGTGAGTACTTCTCCATGAAGAGAGTGCTTATGGGAAAACCTCTTGGTAGTTCAGATTTTCTGAGGCATTTAGTACAATGGTCTCCCAAAGGGACCTTATCTTCATAATTATCTTCATTATTGTTTCTTTGTGCTATGTGTCACCCTATTGCAGTACTCCACCTAAAGTGTCCTTGATCGCTGTGTGCCTGCATGACAAAAAGTGTCAGGTACACGTAATTTAGTGGAGGGTTCTCTTAATGGGGGTTTCTAATGAAATCTGAAGGAATCATTGTTTTTGAAACAATACATCTTGTACTGAGATGAGGGCATACTACTGCTGTACTACTGCATTTTATCTCCCGTTGCTTTCTGCAGTGTCACTGTGACTTTCGCAAAATGGAAAGCTGTTGTGATCATCAGTGATTTGATTTCAGATTTACTGTCACTGAATGGACAGAGGTTCTTAATTTCAAAGGGCAGCAGGATTAGGGTCTGAGAAGCAAGTTATGAAAAATATTAGAAGAAACACTTAATGAAAACGTCATAGAAGTGAAAGACCTGGAGAAGAACTGATCAGGTTCATCTGGGAAGTTTCACTTCCCAGAACAGGAGTGCCCTTTGCCATTTCTATGTCATGCATTCCTATGAGATCAGCATCCCCTGAGTCCTGACTGCATCATCTGTCAAGACAACAGTTTCTATTCGATTGCTAATGGCTCACCGTGCAACTGCTCCCCACCCCCAGTGAGTGCTTTAACACACATTTAGTACTGCTGAAGTCAAGAGCTCACCASTAAGAGAAGACGTCTTCAGACACTTGGCATCTGACTCATAGTTAGATGCCTACAGATGCAGATTAAATACTTGGTAAAAGCTCTCTGCTACTTTCAGGACCTAAATCCCACAATCGAGCACTAGTAAAGTGCTTAAAACCCCCATTCAGATGCTGCCTAATCCAGTTTCCTCTGTCAGTCAGGTGAGGCACAGCRGGGATGGCTTTGGAGATGTACCTGCTCTGACATGGGTCCTCCACCAGCTGCAGTCCCTTAGAGGTACCTCCTCTTACATGGAGTGCCTCTTTCCAAAAGGGCATCTCCAACAATGTCTCCTTGCACAGGTCCCCTCCATTTCTCCATTTTCTCCTCTCACATCTCTTAATGTGTCTCTTCATCTCTTCAGTGTCTCGTCCTGTGTGTCCTCTCGCCTCCTCACRTACCTCCTTTTGTGCCTCTCCCCCAAGGGCTGCCACTCTTTCCTAAATATTTTTGCAGAGGCACCATATGCTCCTTTGCCTGGCTGAAGTTCTGACACGCAATGGGTTGTTTTCATCTGTTTCAGAACTGTCTAGAGCTGCTTGTGACCGGCACAGGCCCAACAGGAGGGATACACAGGAGAAGGATGGCTTCCTGGGTTCCTGTGGGAGTTTGCGTGAGTCTCCCGGCTTACCAGCTGTGATGTTACAGAAGCTCTGCAGCCAMTATTTAGGAACTACGAGGATTTTACCAGCAGAAGTGCAGCACCAATAGCAAAGATGCTGAGATCCMAGACAACTCCCCAAGAGCCAACTTGCACCTAGAAGTTGTGCTCTCGCGGTACTAAAGTAGGTGAAGCAGGGCTTGAAGGCAGGTTCTTCTGGGCTTGTGCTGCTCTATCCAACCAGTGCTGCTCTGTGCCAGGAGGGACCAGAGAGGTCAAGGCTTCTGCACTGCACTGTGCTGCGTGGCACACATCAGCACGTTAGTGTCTGAAGACTTCTGGTGCTTCATGGCTTAGGCATCTGCACAGCAATGATTTTAAGAACCTGATCTTTGGATTGAGGTACCCASCATAGCTGTGAGAGAGGAATTAAAACACAAATATTTAGACCTGCTTAGAACTTTCAACAATCCAGGTAGGTATTTGTCTGAATCTTGCACTGCTTATGTGGCTTTCAAACTATTGCATTGTCCAGAAGAAGCCTAAAAWTTTTTTGAAGACTGGGCTGAAGTGATCAGGTCTAGGATTTCTATAGGACTAGAAGAGTTTGGCACTCAGCCGCCTCTGACCAGCAGCTGTATCCAAAAATTCAAATAATCTCATTTGACAAAATTCAGTGAACAAAAGGTACCATTAATCCCCCACCCCAGGTCCCTCCTAAAATTGTGTTTATTTGAGCATTGGCTCTTAACTTTGAGACAAAGAGGCAATAGAAGACAGAAAAGAGGAGGAACACTGTCACATAACAAATGGGCTTTCCTCTGTCAGCCAGTCCCCCTTTTGTGGGGAGGCTCTCAGATACAGAGAGATCAGTTGATGCTGGTGGCAGTCACCAATGTCACTCAGCCAAGACTTTGGGGTTTTTTGCAAGATGTCTCTTCAGGGCATTAAATAGAAACATGTCTGAATAGAACTGGCATTGGCAAGAGCAACTTGAGGCAAGCAAAGGGACAGATTCYTATCAAGGATATAAGAAAAAATTGCCCCTGAAAGTCCAAGGTGAAGAATAGTTTGGAAATTGCTCTTCTTTTTCTGCAAGTACAATTTAAAAAAATAAATAAATCTGATTAAAGTTTAATTTTAAGAATGCCCTCTGTTTTCAAATTCTTGATTGAATTACCCTTTAAAAATTAAATTGTAATCCTTTAGGAGTTATTGATTCAGAAGGAACAAAATGCCAATAGTACCATTCTGGCCTGAAACGCTGCCCATCAAATTGACATAATGCTTTCAATTTGCGTAAATAACTCATTGGATCTGACTTACTCTCATGGCTGGCTTTTCCAGCACTCAGKATCCACTTAGTGAGGCAGACAGATGTAGGGGGTCTCATCCTCAGCACAGTGACAAGTGTGCCACCACTTTGGCATAGAACAATTCCTTGACATCCCTGGCTRTGGAGACACCCTCTTAGCGACTGACAACGGGCATAAGGGCCTCCTCATGGCASTGCTCTGAGCCCCTGGGGTCAGCGGTGGCCCAGAAATCCTTTGGGATATGTCTGTGAGCACTGAATGTTCTTTGTTGAAAGGTGGCTGTAGAGGACACAGGAAAAAAAGTTTGCCCTAGTGCAGCCCTGGAGAACATGCACATGCCAAGGTGCACAACAACAGAGAGAAGGCTTCTGGCTCCTTTTGGCTTCCTACCCATCCACCTAGGTCCCACATCTGAGACCTGAATGACTAAGAATCRGATTCAAAACATTCCTCTCCCTTTCCCTCTTGTTAAATTACACCTCCAGCAACAGTGAAGGCATCACAAAAGAAGAAATAAGCCTTCCATTATATTTTGCAGGAGTCTCAGCTCATTTTTGAGYTAAAACACCAACATAACAAAAAAGTCAGAATGAATAGAGCTACCAAGATATAAACATGGTCTGTATAATTCAGATTCCCAATGCGAACAAAAGGTTGCAGCTCTCGAATAGAGGCACTGTTGAGAAAGCACTTGAAAAAAGGGATGAATCAATTAATGCTTTTGATAGTTTGAATGTCCCACTATCTAAAAAACAAGCACTTCTTTAATAGTGAGATAATTCAGTTTACTGAATCCAATCACATGTAATTGGCTTTTTCCCCTTTTTTCCCCCCCTTTTTAAATTGCTGTTGGAACCAGGGCTCTGATGCACTTCTGCTGGTTCTGCCAGATGTTTCTGTTCCTKGTGTTGCAAGGGCACACTAGGGATCACAGGATTCAATTAACATCAGAGGTRCAGCCTTCAGCCTGAATGGCCACAAACACATCAGCTATTTGTACCTTTGTAGMCCTGGATAAAAAAGTGCTTATGAAACCCAGCCAAAAAAACACTTAGGAAAGCTCCCAAAGAGGCAAAATATCAGTTACACTTTGCATTTCTTCTTTGGGCAAGCAAGCCTCTTTGCTTTGGTATGATGCTCGTGTTCTGGGACGTGAGRTTTTTAATCCATCTCATAGAAAAATGCGCTGTAGCAGCCAAAGGCACTGGAGGCTGGGTGAGYCTAAAAAGCTTTGTGGGACCTTTTTGGTAACATTTGCTTGCTTGCCTGGGACCTCTGCTCAGCAGGATTGTGTCTTCTGTCCTGGAAGCTTTCCAGCCCGACCTTCCCTGGGGCTCCAAATCCTCGCTATAGCAGAACTAGCAGTTTGCCTCAGACATCATCAGCACAGGGACAGCTCATGTTTGTAAGCTCTTTGGAAATGTTCCACTCACTACCGCTGACTCGCATTAGAAGTGTTAGGATACACCAGTTTGCCCCCCAAAAACTAGGRGCAAACATTTTGGCTTTTTGGGTGCATTACCCCCTCAGAGCTCCAGGTATCCTGCAAAGGCCCTGCTGCTGGCTCTGGCTAGGGTTTCTTTCATGCATATCACCTCAGTTCAAAAACAAGCAGGCAAGGAGTGCATACTCGCTGCTAACTAGGGTGCTTTCTGGGAGATATTGAGGTGGGACCTCCTGGCCATGTAAGAGAAACGGGTTGGAAGGAGCATGAAGTGCAGCTCTTCTGGGACATTGCAGAAGCATTTTCAAGATTGATTGCTGCCTTTTTTATTCAAAAACTGCTCTCCAAGTTTTACAGAAAAGCTTTTCTTTTTTTTAAATTGAAACAAGGARGAAATATTTGAAACCTCTTTTCTTAATAAGATGGCCATGTTGATGGAAATATTTCCCCCTGGCTTATTCATCTGCGACTTTCCCCTCTGTGCCCATTCTTTACCGCATGATATTTGAACAAACCCCCGTTGAGTGAATTGTGGCTGGATGGGAGGATGGCAGCATGCTGTAAATGCTGGGCGCTGTTATTAGTGTAGCAGTGATTGACAAGGCGATTCACGCAGGTGGATGTGGCTGGCGAAGTGTTGTCAGATGCCCAGAGATGAAAGGTGCTCCAAGCATGCAGAGTGCTGCTCTGAATTAGCATCAACATCTAGCAACCACAGCACAATGCAGTGTGTTGAGTCACAAAATACTAACTTTATGGCTAGACAAACAACCTGGTACAGGAAAGCACACGCTGGAGGATGGGACAGGCGCTGCATTGCTGTTCAAACAAATGAAATCCCTCCCCCCTGCTCTTTCCTGTACTTACACTGTTTTTCCCCTCCTTGCCTTGCAAATTCTGAATGCTGCATGCTACCGTCACCCCAGGCTCATTACCACTTCAAGTATGCAATGGGAAATTTGGTTTAATTAGCCACTAATAGAGAGTTAAGGAATTTAGCCCAGGAACTGATGCATCCATGCAGTCATGGCGGGTGGCTAATCTGTATTCATTTGAGCTGACTTTGTGCCTGAATTTCTCAACAAGCTGAGCTCAGGGGATTTCGAGAGGTGGGAATAACAGCAATTGACAGCCCCTTTTGCACCGTGCCAGGCAGAAACACAGCCACATCGTTTGGCTGGTCTTCTACATCTTGCTGTTGGGTGCAGAAGGAAAGGCAGAAGRGGCTCCTCTTTACAGAAAGACCCTTATCCATTGCCCTGTGCACAGAGRGGCTTGCTAACACCTCTGCATCTCCTGCCCCAGGGCAGGACCTCCCTATCTGCTCCTAGCTGAAGGGGGGGGAAGAGCTGGACCTCCTTGCAACTTTTAGAGACATTTCTCCATCTGAGAAAGGGGGATCTCCACTGGGCAGTCCCAGGAGAAGACAACCCTTCCTCCCCTTGCCTTGGGGACTGGCAGGTGGCTGCAGAGTTGGTCTTTGACAGCAATCGAAAGGTAAATGCAGGCATCCTCTTTTCCAGGCTTGTGCTTCAGTGCTGCTCTTTGGAAGCATGAGAAATATGAAGGGGAAAAGATGATCTGACCCTTTTCAATCCTCCAAAAGAATTGAGCTTCATGTCAGTTTGAGTGTGGGGGGAAGAGTTTGGGTCATTTCCTGTTTAAGTCTAATGGGGTCAYCCACTTCTGACCTTTAAGATTTGAGAAGAAATGTAGAACATTGTGAACCAGTTGGGAATTCCACTCAAAGCTCCTTCCAAACTTCTCCATTAGTTTTTAAGACAGATGCTTTGCAGGATGAGTACTAGCCACAGGGTTAGAAGCTATAAATACAGTGTGCAAGACCTCCAGGCTGCTTTGCAGTTGAAGGCAGAGTTGCTTTTGTACTAGCTGCAAAGAATTCCTCCAAAGTTATATTCAAAGAAAAAAGTTCCTTTATTACCTGGACTGCTAAGAATATTCTTTTCACAGAACATTTCTTTGACATTGTCCAGGTCAGGTGATTCATCCCGTGCCCTGTGTTATGGATGCATATTGCCTTTGGCGCTACCTCTTTTTTCCTGGCCACGCCCACTTTAAATAGGATTTTGTATGTGATTAGTGAGAAGCTGCCAAGATGACTTTCCATGTTTATTCCTCTGAAGTGCTAATTCAGAGAATCTCAGATCTCTGAAAAGAGGACAGATGCAACTTCTTCCCAGTATATTGGTTCTGCAAATTCAATCTATTATTGTTTGATGGTTTCATCCATAAMTATATTTCAAAGCAATTGCTTTTAACAATTTGGGAATGTCCACGCAGTCAGGCACAAATCTGTTTGTCTTTTCCTTCTCTGCATTGCTACACTTTCCAGAGTCTCACAGAATGTCAGTGTGACTCTAGACACACAAAGTGCCTCTAGTACGGAAAAGTTACTTAGGCTCTGGAAAGTTCTTGCTTTGACAGGCTTTAGCTGGCACCATTTGGACACAGTTGTCATGTTCTGTGGAGTCTGATATTACACAGTCCTGACCAGTTTGAAACACCAAGATCTCTTGGCTCAGAGTGATTCCTGAACGCCATGGAGGCAATGAACTCGCTTGGGACTGTATCTTTTGCAGGAACCAAGCCCGTTGTTCTACTTTCTGTTTCCTATCTTTAAGCCAATTATCCATGCAGTGACGTTGTGTCTTGTCCCATGGCTGCTGAGTTTCCCTAAAAGCATTTTACAGGAGACCTTGCCAGGAACCTTCTAGTGACCCATGAAGACCACAGCAAATGGATGCCTCTTCCCTACACGCCTGTTGAGCTCTTCGAACCGGGGCTACAGTTCCCTTTACAAAGCCACTGTGACTGTCCTGCAGACTTTCCAGGTCTCCCCTTGCCCTGTTCTTKTATCCCATTTCATACTGATTTGCCTGCTGCAACCCTTAGGGTCCCCAACGTGTAGAACCCTCTATACACTTGTATGCAAATGTCCTTCTCAGTGCAGACATCTTACCACCCAATAGAGGTAGCAAGCAATGAGGGAACAGGAACTGTAAGCRGCAACTTTCAGGCCTTTCAACTACTGCTCTCCAGGCTGAGCGTTGCAGGCCTGGGGATCCATACGCTACTCTGAAGAGGTTTTCAGGACGGTAACTAGGAACATCATCCTACTGGCAGCAAGACTAGGTGCACTGGTCAGTAGCCTGTAAATGAAAATGGTCAGCCATCCACAAAACAAAGAACTCTAAAGACCCCTGAAGAGCACTCATTTTCCCTCCCGGGGACTGGAATGTTTCTTCCTCTTCAAATTTTTTTTTTTAAGCCACATTTCTCAAAGGTRCCTTTCATGCAGTAACACCCTTTTCAAGATATGACACTGGATCTCATTGTCTTTTGAAGTCTTCAAGGTGGAGATTAGTATGTCACAGTGTATAAATGCAGGTAGTATCTGGCACAAAATGGCTTTGATCAYGGCTGGGCCTTCATATACTACCACGTAATGACAATTATAATAATAGTATAGCATATGAGATTAGAATCTGGCAGTTCTGATCCAGAATCTGGATTTGGCCACTCATTCACAGCTCCTCAGGACAGGACAGAGCTGACCTGAGCCACSTGTGTTCACAGAGATGCTCAGGGAACAAGAAAGCCGAACGTTCCTGTGCTTGTATGGTAATACCACAGCAGCAGAGAGCAGCGAGGTAGCCACCAYGGACTACCTGCCCAGAGAGCAGCACACCTCGATCGGCTCATTACTCATCCAGAATATTTATACTGCAGTCTGGCACACCCGCTGCTGGGGAGATGAGTTGCCATAAGTCATCTCARCCAAAAGAAAACAATTAAAGGAAAYTGAAATGGGCAGCATTTTTATTTTTTTGCTTTGCACCTTGCAGTCTCCCAGAGGAGRATGGAGAGTGCTACGAGCTCTGTGGAGCCCTGGGTGGCAGCAGAGCCCTGCAGCTTCCCAGGGCAGATTCAGTACTTGTGCTTCTTGCAGCACCGTGCAAGTGGCAAGGCTCAGTTGTCTTGTTTATGGATAGCGTTGATTGCTCATTGGGGCAAATTATATTAAACTAGGGGAAGTGGCTTACTGGGTGACTCAGCATAAACCACCTCAAAAYATTTCGCTGGTGTTTGTTCACTCCTACGTGATGACCAGCCTCTAATAGAAATGGAACTGACCAGAAAATAGATTTTCTGACCCATTAAAGATTCTTGTCCTTCCACTCCAAAATACGGAAACTAATCCCCCTGGAATAATCCACTCCTTGGAAAAGTTCCAGGAAATTTAATTTGGATGGGCAAAACTAATTTCAGATCAGCCCAAATTTTTTGTTTTCCAAAAGTTAATGTCAGTTATGAACATCTTTATCTGAAAATATGTGAATTGAGGCAATTTCCAGACCCAACGAGACAAAGCCTTGTGTAACACTCTCAACTGAATGCCTCTGAGCAAAAGGTGGGAGCAGGCAACCTCTTGAGATCCATTCCCACCTGGATTATCCCTTCCTTCCACCGTAATGACGTTTTGACATGACCCCAAAGGCGGCACCATTTTCTGTGAGCAAATGACACAGCATTTTCTGCAATTTGGGTCTCACATAAGAGGCACCCAAACCACCTAAGTGCTTTTAATGTCTTCAGATTTTAGTTTTTCTGGCAGTGCATCTTCTGTGTCCTCCCCCCCGCCATAATCTGCAGCGTTTACATTGCTTGTCACCCCAGCGCAGYGCTTTGCACCTGAATTATAAGAGCATGCGCACTTCCCCTATGTCTCAAACTATCTTGTCTAGACTAAGCCCATTTGACCTCTTTCTCTTAATTGGCTCCATCAGGAAAATGCTCATCCTCCCAACCCTTCTGCTGATCGTTAGTACCAGAATCAACAGCAAAAAAAAAAAATAAMAGCCCAGAGGCCTTCAGAAGCAGCATCCTGCTTCTTCCAGCTGGCGTTTGCGAACTGGCAGCCAAATGTCCTCCCGGGCAGCCCCTCTTCACCRTGGCTGAGGGACGGTCGGCCGTCGAGCCCGGGCAGCCCCCGCACACGGCGGCAGCCCCCGGCCGGCCATCACCGGCAGRCTCTGAGCCGGGCAGCTCTGTGTGTGAGGAGGCGCCCAGCCACCCCGGGCCGGTCGGAACCGGTTCTGGCCGCCCTGAGCCGCCTGAGGGGAGGCGGGCGCGGGCAGAGCAGAGAGGCACGAGGGGGGTCTGCAGAGAGCTGGGGCTGAGGGGGGGACAGGGACACTCATGGGGGACGCCCCACCACAGGTTGTGGGTGACCCACGCCGGAGCAGGGACACCCGTGGGGGACGCCCCACCGCAGCCTGTGGGTGACACACACAGGAACAGGGACACCCCCCGAAGTTCTTTTGCAAGAACCGACACCAGTCTGCACGTTCATGCCAGTGTAATGGGGAAATACACCATCGGGGTGCAGTCACTGTCTGACCTGGCCAGGTGTTATTTATGCCGAGTCCTCCGCTTGAGGAGGGACACTGCTGCAATCCGGCGAGGGGCCACTAGATGGTTCCCAACAGCCGTGGAACCTCAGGCCATGGCCTCCCTTGGGTGGGCACCCACCTGAAGGGTGCTGCTGGGCAGGGGCAGCAGGTGGGAACGTGCAAAGAGGCCAGTGGCGGCTTGATGTGTAAAAGGAAAAGAGAGAAACTGGAAATCCTCAGTGGCTCTGTTGGGACGTCTTTTTTGTAGGTTTTTCTAATTTATTTGAAACCACTGTAGTTGTGGAGCTGTTTYGAAGCAAAGACTGGAAAATGCCTTCCAAAGACATCACTAAATCACCAGCGGGCGACTGGCGCTCCCCCATGCAGCGTATCACTGGTTTCTCACATGGAGAAAGGGCAACAGGATAGCATTATTCATCTTTCCCATCACACCCGTAGCATCTTGTTCCTGAAACAAAAGGGATCTTGCCGTCTCCTTAGCCAGGGAAGTGGCTTTTGCAGGGCCTGCAGTGAGTGTAGGACACGCTGCGTCAGGCAGAGGAGGCCGGTGGAGGGGTGAGGACTGAGACCTGGCTTCTGGGTTTGAACTCCTGCCTTTGCCATCAATGTCCTGTTTGACCTTGGTAGTGTCACTTAGTTGACCTTGGTAGTGTCACTTAGTTTCTCAGTGCCTCAGTTCCCCTCTCTGTGGTGGGAACACGCAGGGGTGGTCCTACTGCCTTTTACATGGTGGTGATCTCAACCAGCAGGCACAGTACACTTCTCCTGCTGTAGCTGTTGTGCTGGACTTGGTGCTGATATTTGATGGGAGGGAGTAAAGAAGAAGGAGCCAGACTCTCCTCTGTGGTGCACAAATGGAAATACAGGAAATTTTGTTTAAACATAAGGAGAACTTTATTTACTGTGAGGGCAGGCAGGGACTGGAACAGGCTGCCCAGGTCGGTTATGGAGGTAGYGCAGGTGTACATGCAGCCACCCTTGCAGGTTTTCAAAAGCTGACTGGACATGGCCCTGACCAACCTGCTGTAATTGATCCTGCTTTGAGCAGGGAAGTTGGACTAGAAGGAAACTCTCCAGAGTTTCCTTCCACCCTCAGCTGTTCTGTGATTCATCCCTGCAGGTCCTGCTTCAGTGCGAGAGAAATAAATCAAAACCTCTTCTCTGAGGTGACCCTGAGTAAAGGTCTGGTAGGATCTGTCCTCTCTGGAAGAACCTCTCCGTGGGGAAGTGCACCTAATGCACACAGGAGAGTGAGTGCCATGTGGCGGTAGGTGGTCAGGGTGAGTGGGTGTGTAACACGGACAGAGCGTCATCACTACCCACTTTGCGAAGTGGGGGCTCTGAGCAGAGCCAGTTCCCCTGCACAGCCAATACCTTGGTTTTTGCTGGAGTCTGTGGCCATAAGGCTCGTTTGCACAGAGTTGTCATTCCAGACAGAGGCTTTTTGTTGGCGTAAATCCGAAGGTCTCAGTGTTCAGTGCAAAAATGCTGTCCCTGCTAGGCAGTTGGTCTGTCATATTGTCCACGGCTCGGGGTGGCTGGGCCTCTGTTCCTTTCAGCCTTGAAATCTGCATGTGAATGAGATCCTGCCCCATCTCTCTCCTCTCATCCTTACTCCTGAAACATCTGTGTTACTGCGTGCTCTGGGATATTTGGGATCCCACATCAATCCAACTCACTTGGTTTGTTTACACTGAGCGAGATATTTGAGTTGACTCCCTGAGTCACCTTCTGTGGGCAGAGGAAATGTGAGCACTGAAACGTCAGTGCTGGAGACTGAAGTCACATATGACCTTAAGTAAAAGGTGTAAATAACCTTTCTTCCCACTCGTTGTGTCAACAGCAACAAAAACCAAGACTCCCACTCTCTGGAAGAATTAAAAACCTCTCAAAACCTCTTGTGAGGCTTGTGACTCTCACTCTCTTTCTATGCATGTTTTCTAAGCCCTCTCAGTGTTCTGGCACCTGTCCCACTGCCTTTGCTGTTTTGAGGGCAAGATGCTGCCTGTGAATCCCTCTATTTTGCCCTCGAAAGCAGGCCAAAAGCACAGCCCCTGTGTGCCAGGTCCTGAACAAACAGATGAGCTGTACCTCTGTGTACAATCAGAGGTTTGGCTGCAGCATTTGTAGTACTTAAACTCACTTTTATTCAGGGTATGAATAGTCGTGTGGTCACAGCAGCCTCTCTGAGCCACCTGAGGGCCTGGGATGAACTGGGATCAGTAACAATGGGAAATCCATGRTGAAGCAGGCCCCTTGCTGTTGGCTTGTGAATTGAAGATAGATTAAAGGTGAAGGTAATCTAAAGGTAGATTAAAGCTAGTTTGGGTCTGTCTGTGCTTATGCCACAGTGACCACAGAGCAAGGTTATCCCTGGCTCAAAAAAAAAGGATGTTTTTTGCAATGGTATTTTCCTCCATCCCTTCTCTGCTCTCTTTCAGTCCTCCTCTCCCCCTTGCTCTCTCTCATGGCTTCTGTCCTCCACATTTCTCCATTTTGGATGATATTCCTCAGGTGCAGGACTCACCCCAACGCCTTTTTTCAGGAGAATCAAGTCAGCAGAGAAGGGCACTCCATAAACTTGTCCCCAAACCCCCCAGTTCTGCTTTTTCTTTCTCAGTGCAGTTTCCCCGCATCCCTGACCTGAGAGGTCAACGTGCAATCTGATACCGATTGATACTGGGAAGAGCCCCATCTGCTTTTGCTGCTAAATCTGAATGAAAAAGGGTTGCGTTCACTGCTTGTTTAATTATGCCTGAATAAGAAATCTCCTTGGGACCGTTTCATGAAGGACACTTTACAAATGTTTTGTATTATTATTGTAATAATTTAGCAGGAGTTACACATGCATGGCAAGAAGAATAGACCTGAGCAGTGCCRGCTTGCAGGTTTTGGAGAGTTGCCAGTTGCTGCCATGGAAAATGAAGCGGGCATGTTGCCCTCCAGAGCTGTAGTTTCACCTAGCTTGGGGCCTTCGCTGAGTCTCCACGATGCTGGTAGTTTAGCTCGGGATGCTCTTCACTGGAAACCACAGCCCTGGTATCTCAGGACACTTCCAGTGCACACTGCCATTTCCAGTTTGGGGAGTGATAGAGGTGACGAGGTTTGCTTCCCCTTTGGGGACATCGTGTGGCCAATGTTCAGGTGGGTGCTTGGGTTCCCCTTGTGTCAGAAATGTCATCTTTAGCAAGAAGAGTGCAGTTACTCAAGTCTATCAACTCATTGCAGCAGCATTCAGCAATCACTTTTCTCATTTATTTATCATTTTGAATGGTGGTGGGGCTACCTGGAGAACCCCACTAAGGGCTGCTGAATGCAAAATACCATAGCAGGTATTTAGAAACTGGGAAAATGCAGAGATTCAGAAAATACTCTCAGCTGAAAAAGTCTGGAGGCTGGGAGATTAGTAGGGAAGGCATCATATCTGCTTGGCCCACTCTTGCTCTTTCCTTTTTAAGGGCGGAGTAAGGGAGAGGATGCTCAGTGAGATGAACCCTTGGTCCGAACCGGTGCTACRATTTCTGTGGTCGTCTGTTACCTGCCACTGGGGAACATGGCATTTACCAAAGGTGGCTGAGAAACTGCTGATAGAACAAGTTCTTGTAGGAAAGCGGAGACAGTTTTTATGTATTGAGATTTCTTGATGGGCAGGATGGGATGTTTTAAGTTGTTGTCCAAGGATGCTTGGCCAAACACCCTTAACCTGTTGTAGTGTTCAGAGAAGAAAGGTTTCTGTGATCCACTATCAAATAGGTATCACATCAACACCCTCTCTGACCTGGGTTTGAGTCTCACTGTGAGGGTCTTTCCTGGCCCATGGCACCCAAGGGAGCTGCATGTAAGTGGGAAATGAACTGTCTTCACAGACAATCCAAGCAGAATGACCTTAGGCACAAAGTCATTTGTGGCATGAAAAATAGATATTTGAGGTTTACTGTAAGTTCTGGTGAAAGGAAAGAAAACATTTTTACTCCCTCAAAACTTTTATTTAATGCAGATTGAAACGTTTCTTTCTGTACTGTGTGTTTTTCCCTCTCAAAATTTTCTAAAGTAAATGTGACCGCAATATCCAAGTAAAAATGCAGTAAAAATGGGAAATGTTTATTTCCAAGGTTTCCCTAAATATTTTTGTGGTTTTTGATTGAATAAACAACCTATTAAGCATTTGTGAAATACACCAGGATCACCAGATGCTTCATCTGATTCACCATAAGCTATAAATAATGTTAACAGCAATAGCAACTTGATCAGTAAAGCCTGAAAGCAGTGTTAAGATATCAAATAAAAGAATGAGTTGAACGGAGTTAGCATGTGCATGAGGTTCCATGAAAGAGTCCTGTCATCATTTTGTCTTGTGGCTGTAGAGGAAAGAAAAATCTTGAGATTTCTGTTAGTTCTGTTCTGTTAGGGAACAGAAAGCTGGACTGGGACAGAGGCAAGAACATTTTCTTTGAAGCATTCTGCTGCTTTTATGCGAAGTGTTTCTAAGTAAGAGCATCTCCTGAAATGCCTGGATTCCTGCTACAGATTACAAGTACGTGGAGATGGAGGATAAAAGGGGCGTTAGCAATTAGCTCTGGTGATAAGTTTAGCTGCTAGAAAAGTTGGACTAGCGAAGAAGAACTATTAATTGAAATCCCCAGTTAATATAGAACTGTCAATAATGAATGCATAATGGAGAAAGTCCATTTAATTTTTAATTATCGCCAGCCACTTCCAAACAAATACAGTGTGTTAAATCTCCCTGTCACCTTCACCCATGCAAAGGGTGTTTGATGGAAGTCTTCATTAACCCCAGGTCCGCTCACGGCATCCTGCCAGGCCATTAGCTAGTTAGTTACAATAGCAATGACTGGCACTTGGCAAGAAAAAGCCCAGGCGGCTGTTGCCAGGTCCAGGACGTGGCAGGAATTAACTCTGTGGGATCATTGTAGGAAGAGGCTGAAATCCGTTGACTGAGCTTTCTCACATGGTAGGGTCTGGAGCTCCTAATGTGCCTGATGTGGGTTGGGGTTCTTGGGGATTTACGTAGGAGACCATCCCGATCGAGTCACAATTCCCAGCTGAAATCACTGTTGGTTCGGGGGTCCCTTCTGTAGGATGACCTCCAGGGCAGTCATGGCAGGTCAGCCAAATAAATGAAAGCACAATTTGTCTTCTATAATTTGAAGAGTATGGATATGCATAGTTTCAGGCTTGAGTAATGGGGTGTGGGTTGAATGAAGTGCTTCAGTCTTGAATGAGAGTGGCCCACACAGGGGCCTGAACAAATTTCAACCTGTGCTAGGAGGTCTCTGCATGGACCACATTTAATGACCCCGTTTAGGATTTGACCAGGAATCTTCTACYGGAAGCCAACTTGGGAAGAAACTCCCATGGACTTTTGGTGAATCGTAGCTGGCCTGGGATTTCCACCTCCTCCAAAGCACAACATCTCCAGCCAGACAGCACTTACTGGCCATGTTAACCCAGATGGAATAATCATGATMATGACCAGCTCTGTGGGAGACTGAATTCTGCTTTTCTGGTGATACAAATCAGAACTGATTCTCCCAAGTTTGGTAGTATTAACAATGTGAAGCTAATGGAAGCTGGGTCAAAATCAGTCTGTGCTTCTCTGTTGAAAGTGTGAACAGAGGCAAGCAAGGAGTCCTGACTTTACAGGAGCACTGACTCATGGAGAGTTGGCAGAACTTTATGCTTGGGATGGGTGTGAGGGAAGGGTTTATAGCTCTGAAAAGTCACCTTCTCTTAACGCTTGTCCCAAATGTGTCCCAACACTTACTATTTTTAGAGTCTTGCTCTCCAATGAGTTTGCCTAGGGACAGCCTTCTGGGGATTCAATTAAACTCTGGAATAAAATAAACACTATCCCTTAGCGAGGGCTTGAATGCTAAGCAGAGTCATTATTTGCACAAAGTAGGGCTGTAAGTTTCAGTGTTTAAATGTCCTCTATTTTCATCAGCTAGGGGTCAGAGACAAGTGAAGATGAGAAAACGCTGTTTATTAACTCAGCTCGTCCACTCCCATAGCCTTTCCACTACTGCTCTGAAGTGATGAAAACACCTTAAGGGCACTTCCTTTGGAAACAACTCTACATTTCAGTGACTGAGTTTGAAGTCACCGAAACAGTTTCTATTCTTTTTCAGATGATAAACCAACTGTGTTTGTATGGGCAATGCAGTGGCACAGAGATCTGGGCTGCAGTGACATTTGTCTGTTTTGTGACCTTAGGCAAGCTCGTGTCTTTGTTTTTCCTCTAATTAAATTCTTGCTTGGTGCAATGTGATCTAACAGTCATCCCACAGGCCAAGTCTCTTAGATGCTTCTATCCAGATTTTTGTTTTTTCCTGGAGGAGGCAAGCGGTTGTCTCAGCATGCGTAGAGGTTGGGTGAGCTACTGTAATAGAGCAATATTCCAAAAGTGGAAGAATCGCAAAATTCACATCTCACCCCAGAGATACTGTGTTTGGAGCACCAGATTTAGACTTTGGGGAAAAAGAAGTTCCCTAAGATGGGTTTGACAGTGTCCAGTGCAKTGCAGCTGCAGCTTATGTGAAGTCTCTTCAAAATCTTACCAGAAATTCTGGTCTGGTGCAATTTCCGGATGATTCAAATTCACCTGAAGCGGGGTTTGCAGCTGRTCAGTAGGTACTAATATAGGCCAAACACAACTGTCACTTTTTGAAGACTTCTACTAGCAGGTCTAAACKGGAGTGCAGCTTGCAAGATGTGTGGAGTCAGCCTTCTGCTCCGCTAAGCACTGGGAGACTCCAGCTGGGTATTGTGTCTGGTTTGGGGCACTGAGCTTCAAGAGTGATGGAGAMCAATTAACTGAGGAAACTGCAGAGGAGACTGATAAAACGATCAAGAGGTCTGGAAAACTGTGGCCAACAGGGTAGAGAGAAATAATTGGGTTGTGTAGCTTAGAGAAAACTAAGTGATAATAGCCTTAACACACAAAAGGCGGGTGCAGGAAGGGCAGTGATGCCTCTTGACATCTGCTGCGGGTAAGAAATCACAGGCACAGTCTTCAACAGGTAAGATCCAAGTGAAACATAAAGCAAACTTCTGTGGAAGAGGCRATAAAAGCCCTGGAAAAAGGAGGAGGAGTGAGAGAGTGAAGTCTACAGGTTAAACAAATACCTGGCAGGAATGCAGTGCTGAGTACTGACTAAGAGTTGGACTGGGCCTTTAGTGATTTTTTCTGGTTCACATTTTTTTGTTTTCTAGAGGTCTGAGTGACATAGCATGCCGTGAACCTGTTGTATATAGAAATAAAGCCAATACTAAATAATGGATCACCTTTTCCTTACTTCTCTTACATTATTAATTTTTTGTAGCACACGAATTGTTAGCGATTTCCCTTTTAAACCAAGAGTTTTGGCACCCTTCATGGTTGAATTCAAGGGGTGCATCATGGCCTTGTGTCAGTACTGATGCTATTAAAGGCAAGATTCCCAGCAGGGTGGCGAGCGAAGCAAGTTGGAGAGTGGAGAGGAGCTGACAGCTCAGCAGCCTGTCACACCTTCAGCGAGATCCTGCACTCCTGTCCGCTAAATGGGTGTTGGCACTTCGGAGTAAGTCTGGAGGAAGCACCTTCCTGTTCTGAAAATGTAACCTCACTCCTTTCACACTACAAGCGCTTTGCTGTCCACACGAAGAGCAAGCTCTGGTCCTTGCACCCAGACTGGTGTACCCATGCCAGCCCCAAGGTGTAGCCCCTGAAACTCAGTGTCCTGAGTTCAGTGTCCTGCTTCCCTCACCAGTGTAATGAGTTGGTCCGTACTATGCTGGGTCTCAGGGACTGAACATTTCCTTAGCATGGAAGACTGGAGCCCTGGAGCAAAACACAAAGGGAACCAGTTTGATAGCATAGATGTGCCCACTGCTATGCAGACTTTCAAGGCTAGAAGAGAGTGGTCRGTTTTAAGGTGGAATGCATCTCACTGCTTCGGCATCTAAAAGATAAATAAAAAATRGGAACCACACTTTCCAGACCCTTTTTGTATTCAATGGAGAGAAGCAAGGTCCTCAAGGTGATTCACCGGACCTGGCTTAGCAGCATGTTTTGGGAAGAGATGACTCACTTTTCTCTCCCCTGACTATAAAAGGGGCATAGAGTGAGTAGATCAGTCTTGGACATCTAAATTGTAGTCATCTGAAGTCAGAGCCCCTATTTGCCCTTTTAAAGCACATGAAGGCTTTACTTCCAGGCAAAGACCCACCCCTGGGGCTGAAGCCTCCACTGGCAGTTTACTGCAAGATCCATCACTCTCCATGTGAAATACAACATGCTTCCCAACTTCACTGAGCAATTAAATGCAATGGGAAGCTCCATCTCTCTACACCTGCCTGTTTCATTCCATTGCCCTCGTTTGCCAGAAGCAGGCTGTTAGCTGAGACCCCTGCAGGGCTCCAATGGGTCTGTTCAGTCACGAGCTGCCACAGTCACTGTTCGACTCTGTAGCAAAGGTGCCCAAGTGAATTTACAGRTTTTATGCTATTAATTTTTTCCAAGCCTGCTCAAGGAGTTAAGAGTTTGATAGATGACTCTTTTCCTTGTCCCTGGAGTGCAGAGATTTGCTGTGTTTCCGWACACAGTTTTTGTTACTGCTGTGGGTCTGGAACAGAAATGCTCCTCTGTACAGCAGAAAGCTTGCAGAACACACAAAAAGGGTGAAGGGACAGCGTGGTGAAGGCAGGGCAGGCAGCAGGGGTGGYCACGGGCAGCAGGAGCTGGAAATGCCATGTCAGAGCACAGCCTAACTCAGGCTGTGCTTTCTAACATGGAAGGGAAATTTTCGGTGCCAACAAGTATCTGGCCTGGGCTGTTGGTACCCTGTTGCTAGCACCACCACTGAGTCATTTTCTTGCCCTTTCATCATCTTTTGTTTGAAGTGTCTGAGTATTACAGCACTACATAAAACAGTCAAGGGACAAGATG
Source organism: Oceanodroma leucorhoa (assembly GCA_030449065.1). Lineage (NCBI taxonomy): Eukaryota > Metazoa > Chordata > Aves > Procellariiformes > Oceanodroma > Oceanodroma leucorhoa. The sequence continues at coordinate 6,063,427 of JASVER010000056.1, read as the reverse complement.
ACTCTTTAGTCCCTCCAAAACAGGAGGGGCAGCAGGATCTCACCATAAAAACCCAATACTGGAGACAACACCAGGGAAATCTGAGCCCGTGTTGACTGTGTCCATATAGAAAAGCCAAAGAGGGAGAACAAATAAATGAAATATGCTTTAAGGATTGTGCTTAAAGACTAGTATTGGAGTTAACAGGAACACAGTAGGTGCAGCATTTAATTCCCTACCAAAAAGGTGCTGTTTGTACCCTCTCCTTTGCACTGCTGCCCACTTTAATCAAGAAATGCTGAGCTGAAACTCACAGTGGCAGAGATGGGGCTAGATTTCACAAGTATTAGGTGCCATTTGATGTCTCTTCTGTCCATCTGAAGATGTAGATACAGTTCAATTTGTCAGACAGTGAACAAAGATCAGAATGAGGCTCAAATCCCTGCTCTGCAGCATGTTGTCTGTTTCTGCCTCTCTTAAATGGAGATAATTAGCCTTTCCTGCTTGCATAAAGCACATAGAAATAACATAAAAGCAAAGCTCCATTTTCAAATTAAATGCTATTATTAACATCTAGTGTTTGATGGATGATTATGGTGTTAAAACAACATAAATACTACTCCAGGGGCATTTGGCCAATGATGTCCTAAGATGCTTTGCAGTTCCAACCTGATTAAAGCTGAAATTCTATTACACAYCTCTGAAGAGATTCAAACCGTTGAATAGCAATCGGAAGGAGATTCTGCCAACTGTGAGGCATAAATACTGACAGTTCTAGCTACAAATGTTTCCTATTTTATTTTATTTTTTGGTAGGACAAACTTATAAATTAGAACGATGTRCCTCAAGAACAGCCTTGGAACATAAAAAGAAAGTAAATGATAAAGAAATTCCAGAGCTAGAATATTATAGCACTGTAGTGTAGGCAAGCAGAAGCTTTTTAAAAATCAATAAGAAATGTGAGGGGCAACCAGGGTGGATTTCAGCACCAGGGTAGGCAGATCAAAAGGGGCTGAGAAAATTATTGCAAGAGTTCGAAAGAAATGTGGATGTGCAGAAATAACATCTGTGAACAGCGATTTTTCTTGGTGGCTGGAACAGGGAGGCGTAAGGCATTGGTTGTGGAAACAGCTYGCCATATCCTGCTGTTGGTCAGACTGAGGTTGTCTTACTCACAGCTTCCTCACTCCTAGGCACTGCTGTTCATCTCAAAGAAGCCTAAGGAACTCAGTTGCCAACATCCATTGATTTCAGCAGGGTTTGGTTGCTTGACTGTTGATTYCTATAAAAAAGCCAAATTCCCTAAATTTCTATGCTGCATGTTMCATACGCAGCAATCCGCAAATCACGGAGCTGGTAGGCGTAAAGGAGATAAGAACTTGATAGCTTGAACTCAAACAGCTCTCATTTCTTTAAAACTATGTTTCTTGCAAATTAGACCACAGGTAATCCACAACCTTCAATAACCRCCACAAAAATCTGAGAAAGTGCAGCTATTGGGACAGAAGTAACTGGTTACGCAGAATCAGGACAGGAAAGCAGTCACAGAAATAGGAAGCAACCAGCAAGCAGAGGAGGGAAATTCAKAAAGAGGGAAGCKATATATTTGCCTGTGTCTGGGACCTACCATGCTTCTGTATGTATGCATKTATTTATTTTTATATTTATATATGTTCCAGAAAACCCCTGGTTTATAGACRTGCAAWTAGGCAAGCATCAGCACTGCCCCAGCGGTGGCACGGACCACCCAGCACAGCAGAGCAGCCCGCGGTCCCGCCGTGGCAGGGGGGTAACGGCACCGCTGCCTGGTATCGGGCCACGCTGACTGACAGCACGGGGACGGCTGGCGGAGCTCAGGGTACGGCCAGGTATCCACCCTGGTAGCAGCCTTCCTCTTCTCATGATAAAAGCTCTTCTGTTTATTTCCCTAATTAGGCTCAGGAGTCTTCATGAAGAGGGAAAGAACTGTCTGCTAAGGCTGGATAAGAGGAGTTATTTCATATTCCCAGAGCTGGGATGAGACTAAAACTCTTTATGAGATCTTGATGCTTTGCGTTCATTKCCAAGAAGCCCCCCTCGACATTATAAGCACAGCTTTGGTTGTTTTTATCACACATGGCAGAAAAGTTAAATATATAATGAGATAATTTAAATACCTTAGATTTTTTGGAAGTTTGAAATTTAGATCTGAGTGCAGATTTAAATGGAATTTTAGCAGTGGTGGGAAATGTTCAGATATTTTTTTTCCCTTGTCATTTCTCATCTTTATGCAGCTCTGTTCTTGCATCAAGCCAGACTCAGGAACAGAAATGTCAATAAGGAATCATTTTCTCTTGAGATTTCTGCACCATTTTTACAGACCTCCATGGGTTGATTAAGCAGCCAAAATCTCCAAAATCTCCATGGGTTGATTAAGCAGCCAAACAGTGGTTTGTTACAGATTTGGGGAGATTCAGCAAATGCATAAAGCTTCATTTTTCACTATTTTCCATAATTATCTGTTTCCTGTTTTCTTTATAAAATTCAGGCCTCTTTGGCTTAACACACATTTTCATTTTCAAATGAAAATACTGTTGAAATAGAAYCTGCACCTTTAGAGTAAATATCCAGTCCTGAACTATATCTCTATCTTCAGAAAGTAATATAAGAAAACATAAGAAACCTCTGAAACGATAAGATAAAGCCTTTGAAATTTAAAGAAAAAAAATCCACAACAACTTAACAATAAACAACCAATGCAATATGTTTTGATGTAAAGTTTCATTGAAAACTGGAATTATTCTCTGARAGTTCAAGCAGTGTTTTTTTGTCTTTAAAAATTATGGATTACYGTGGTCAGCAAGAATCTCCCAAATATATTTACCTATTGTTATTAAAAGAACACCTCTTTGAACAAACCAGTACCATTTAAATTACAGATCTRTTTTTCTGTTACCTTTGCAATGTTGATGGTTACAAGTGCAGTCATGCAAAATGACTTGGACRAATGACACATGCTCTATTCTGTTTCAGCACCAAGTTGCACCATATGGGAAACAAAAGTTGCTTGTAACAGAGGCACAGACAATACACCTCAGTTTCCTAATCTGCAGAATGATGATAAGGGTAAGGACTTTTTTTTTGAGCTGACCAATAATGACTAGATATTAAGAGTGTGCTTTTATTTCTGTACTGCTATAACTAGACCAGTTTAAGGGTGAACAAGCTCGTCCCACAGTAGAACTGCCTAATAGCAGGGTGGCTTACGCTCATTTTCCATTGGGAGTAGCTATGGTCTGATGAAGCATATGCACAAGATGGGACAGTAACCAGGGATGGTATACTACATATCTCTATTGGTAAAAGTGGTGTGGTTTACTTTGCATTGTAAAAATGTCCTGAAAATGCTCTGAAGTGAAATTCTGGCTCCTGGAATTAGGTGGGAGACTTGTTATTGACTCCCAGCACAGGCAGGAATTCTCCTGAGGCCCTCAGGGCATATGATTTGTTAATTTAAAAGCAACCCAGTGTTACCGAGTGGAATTCATTCTTCAGTGGAGGTAAAATCTCATGATTTTAGGAATGAAGAAGGAAGAATCATCCCTTACAGTTTAAAGTCTACACTCTGAGCCTTTGACATCTCAAGCCAAGAACTGGTGGGGAATTCTTTTTTCTTTAATGGCTTGTTATGGATGCAGGTCACACAGTCTTTGGCTTCAGGAAATAAGAAACCTCCATRTGCGCAAGAAGCACAGATGGGGACTCTCCAGCAGTTGCCTTAGTCTTAGTGCTTTCCATCAACATCTGGTTCCTTGACTTCAACTCGGAGTGCTTGTTTATTTGTGTTGGCTCTTTTCATTGGCATTTGATTTATAAGTAGCTGCACAAGGAAAAGAAAAGCCAGCCCCGGCCTGGCATTATTGTGATTCAGCAAATGCACAGAGCAGGTGCTTAGACTGTGAGTGAGCATGATTATGTACTCCTCTGGGAACAGAGGAGCCACGTATACATGTGTATATGTGTTTGTACATATTTACAGATTGGCACACACAGATAAACAAACGTGTGCCTACACATTTTTGTGTGCGTGCAGAAACCCAGTGGCGGCATTTCTTAATGCAAGGGGCTTATGTTGCTGAAGTTAGGTGAGGTGTTTGTGTGGTACAAATAAATACAATTCTATCCACAGCGCACAGCTCTGAAATGTAGTTTTAGATTCCAGATTCCCTCATGTTAGTTTTGCTCCCGTCTGCCAGATGTTAATTGTGCTTGGTCAATTATTAATACTTTCATTTTGCCATTGCTGAGAGAACCTAATGGAGAATGGTGTTTTACTGTGTCAGATACTCCCTGGAAGAGACCACAATTGCCTGTGAACAACTCACAATCTAATTACACTAGAGGGTAAACTGAAGCAGAGGACCAGCCTGGTCCCATCTCACCCAGCAGATGAGAAGCAGGATCAAAAGCCTATGTCTCCATGTAGAAGCTTGTTCTGTCTCTGCCCCGTGTAGTCTCCACTTCTTAAAATGTACTGTCTCTTCTCTAGGATTAACAGCCGCTTTCTAGCTCATGGAATTACAACATGGATGCAGGAAAGTTCTTCCTGTCATTTCTCTCCAGTACCCTTGAATGTTGCTTTATCTCAGAAGATAGATATCCAGTAGCTATGAGGTTAAATCAGGAATCAACAATTGTCCCAGGGAAAATAGGACACAAGTTCTTTATTTTGGCAAAGATTTTGATTAAAAAAATAGCACACATTCTCATTGTTTTTCCTTTCCTTATTCTGGGGACCATGCAGCCCATTTGCAATTAAATTGAGTCTAGTTACCCTCCAAAGTGAAAGAAGCTGTTCTGAAAATTAGTAGTATGAGTCTCTCTACCTTTTGACAAATTATTTTCTAATGAAAAACATCTGCTCAGGCTAAGAAGGTTCCCTCATCTTTACTTCTGCCTCATGCAAATGGTTTTTATTTTGCATATTGCAAAAAAGTACTTTGGTCATATAGCCAAAAGGGACAGGAAGGTATTGATAAAATGCAGCAATGCTGTGAGTGGAATATAATTCCACACCACCCCCCCACCCCCAATTTAATTATCCTTTTTCTTTATAACAGGTGTAATGAGCACAACACCTGATGGCTAATGATAATCCAGATGGCTTGGAATTGTATCTCCATATGCTGCATGATTTAATGCAGAAGAAGGCTGAAGTTAACTCTATGTGGGTTGAAGAAACAAACTCCACAGTTTGCTTTGGAGGTTTATTTTGGCGAACAAGGAAGAAATCAAAAGAGACACCCAGGGGGGTTTGGTTAATAGGGTGACGTGGAAGGCATCCATTCCATACTTCAGCCCAAATCGTGGGGCAAAGAGCAGTGCACTTTTCCGGAGACTGCACAGCTCTCTCTTGCCTGACGACACCTTCTCAAGACCTGGGTTTAGCCCTGGCTGTGAGGTCAGAGGGGGGTTTGTGCTCTGCTGTGACTAGTCGAAGCCCAAATCCTGAATGCAGCTCTATGTGCTAGGGTTTCAAGCAGCTTGGTGGTGCCCATTGACTTCTAGGAATACTAACTTTATTATGCTCCTCTCTGTGAGAAGAGCTGGGTATTCTGCCAATGTAGTTCTGATTTGCACTAACAGGGCCAATCCTGGTTCACAACATTTTAGGGCCTGTTACTGCTCTGTCAGTTTTGAAGGCATCTCTTCCATCTATTTCACCAAACTGGGACCACAATCAGGCTACAATGACATGCAGAAATATTTCTGGAGCTATACCTTTACCTTTGAAGTAATCACAGCTGGAGCCAGACTAACATGAATGTTTTCTCCTTAGGGAAAAGTTAATCTGTAAGTCCTAAGGATTCTTTATACAGAGAGGTGGCATCGTTGTCCTCATGCTGTGGGAGGGTAAACTGGAGCAGACTGGCTCTGATTCAGCTAAGCACTAAAGCTCCACAGGACATAAGCACATGCTTTCATGTTTTGCTAAACTGGTACCACGCAGAGACATCATGATTTGCCCAAAGTCACACAGTGAGCTGAAAATAGGAATCAGGAGTTCTTTGGACAACTACTGCAGCTATTTACGTTTGACAGGTTTTCTTTCTGTGCTGCCCGGAGGACAAGAAGCATTTTTTTTTATAAAACAGAAGTAAAGGTGCCTTAGTAAATATTGTGAAATTCTGGAAAACAGATTTGTAGCCTGCGCTGGGAGGTCAGGAACTGTTTCTCTAGATCAACAGCAGCATCTGTCTGTGGTAAGTTTTGGAAAAGTTTTCGACTGAGGTGACTTAGTGTTGCTGTTGTTCAATCCCAAGCCTGGCACAGATAGCCTGGCATCAATTGACTTRTCAAAAAGGATTTCTGGTGCATTTCAAGCAGAGATTCTTCTTTCTTTCCTAGGACTTGGATGAATTTCTACGTTGAGAAGGGAAATAAATCTCCTTTTCTTAATATCCCCTCAACTTGGGGCTGGTCCTAAGATCTGTTTTGTAACAGTGATTTGATCAGCAGTGAAAATGTTACCTCTCCAGCCCTGGGAATAACATGCAGCCCATATACCTAGCCACAGGGAAATATCAGCCTTGTTTGTGTGTTTATGCCATTCCCTTGCAGCAAGGACTTAGCCTTGGTATCATGGTACCATGGGTTTCATACTCACAGCCAATTTCTTCCCCATCTGAATCAATGCCTGACAGCATGTAGAGAAAAAAGTGTGGCCTTTGCGTTGAGTCTTCACATTGCTTGAACGAGGAGTGATTTCAGTGGATACAAACCTACGTATGGAGTATTAAAATTCATACCTGCAAAGAGACACAGCCCAATGCTTTTGTGGGGTGACATCAATTTCTTCTATAGGTAGTCAACAGAACAGAGTAAATGCAGACAGTCTTCCCCGCTCTCCTCCCATGGCACAGTATAGTTTAAATAGCTCTTGGCCTTGGGATATGAAAGAATTTAATCTTAATTCAGGRTAATGTATGTTGTGGGGGTAAGCTGAAGTGGAATTTTTAGATTCCTGTTCCTGTGATTGCCAGGGACTGATTCAGAGGGTCTTTTCTAGGAGTTTTTATTGAAGGATGTAGGTAATTTACCTCAAGAAAACGACACCATGCACATTCTCATTTCATACCTGACAGAAAGCCTGGGCAAGATGAATACTTCTTACTAATGTTAAAAAAGTACCAAATAGGTGAAAAAGCTTGTGCTCTTCTCTGTTTCATAAGTAGCTGATGATGCTGTTAGAGGACAAATGTTTCTACAGTAGAGGCTTTAATACAGGAGATTATGGATTTAAACCCTTCTGTTGGCTCGAGGGACTGCTCACACTGCTAAGCTCTGGATGTCAGGAGCTATGAAGAGTGCTGCTGAGGCGAAGATAGCACTATTCAGCATCTGCATTTGCATTCAGCTTTGCAAATGCTGGGTCAGATCCCCTGGCCGATGTTGATGACTGCAGGTCTGCTGAAGTTACAGAGCTCCACCAATTTACTCCTGTGGGGGATCTGGCCCACTCTCTGCAACCTGCCAGCCTGGATGGTGTTAATTAGCCCCTTGTTGCCAGAGGAAAAGCGTCTCTCTCGAGCCTGGAGAGGCCTCCATCATGAAGACAGATGAATTCCCAAGATGTGATGCCCTCATAACAGTCTCTAATGCTTTGAAGCCATGGAAAAGAGTGAAATGAGGAAAGGGAGTGGTATTGCTGTAGAAAAAAGAAAATAAAAGATATTTGAGAACTGTGGTTCATGCGGGCAGAAAATGGGGGACCCAAGACAGGAAGGAAGCAAAGGGCCRGATTTTCCAGAGCTAATGTAAGCATGTTGGACACTTAATTCCCACCTTAGGCCTGGCACTTGGCTGCCGTATGAAGAAGGGAAGTCAAAAAAACAGTAGTGAAGGAATAATTCCCTCAAACCTCCTCTCTGACAGGGCCAACATGCTGAGGCTGTGTGAGCTCTTCAGGCCCGTAGCAGGGAGGCACAGCCCTGCTGCCAGTGAGCCAAGCCTCAGGCTGGACTTGCCTCTCATGTGCCCTCTGGGTTTTGGAAGGAAAGTTTTTGTAGCCTTGTCCTATCAATGAGATGAGGGTTGAGAGACACTTTTGCATTCCTTCATCTTTTTTCCTCCCTTTTAGAGGATAACATTGTCTCTTTGGGACCAGGAATGTCTTCAGCCTTGGGGTGGCAGCATTCAGCTTTGCCTGCTCTACTGGGAAGCCCGGTGCTTGCTCTGCTCCTTCTGGGTGCCTGAATAGCTTTGGAAATCTGGCCTGGTGAGACATGGACTACACGATRCAGTTTTCAACAGTGATACTCAAACTCAAATCAGGAAGAAAATGAAATACCAAGGACCACCTCACAGCAGGCACTCTGGAGACTTTCTGAAGCTAAATTGCACAGACCAAGCAGGGATGCTGACTGCGTGAATGCAGACAAAACATAAGGCACCCAGGCAACGAAAAAAGGAAATGAAGCTAAACAGAGGTGAAGCTGCAGCTGAAGCACAATAAAAAATGTACTCAGACACTACCTGTGGTTAATTCAGGTGGAGCTACAGGGGATCTCAGTGCACTCCTTTCTCCTCTGCTTCAAGTGCATATTTACCCAGGTGGAACAGGGATGACATCCTCCTCTTTATGAGAGCTACGAGTAATTTTAGATCTGTTTAAACAAGTATTAGGGAGGTATTGAGATGATAGCAGGGAGATTAGATGGTCACCGAGTACCGTTGGGAGAGCTGGGCCTACGCAAATTCCTCATATCTACAGCAGGGCTCTTCAGAACACTTAGATATAAATATATTTTCAAGCTATATTTTTCCCCTCTCATAGAATTGGATGTTCACAGAAAGAACCAGCTTAGGTATGCAGACTAGGCATTATTCCTGTATGGTGAAACTCACTGCTGAGCAAAATACATGGGCAGGGTTGGAGCTGTTTGTTGAGTTTAGGAAGAGCCTTGCACTCATCCCGTACCTGTAAAGTGAACAGATTTCCTTCCACAGATCTCAGAGCACGCAGAGGAGGTTGTTTGCATCACCTTAGGGGAACCCGAGAAGTAGCGTGGCTGTGTGGAAAGACTCAGTAGACGTGGCTTAAAGACAATAGCAAAAGCTGGTCTCCTGACTCCCAGGATATCATCACTCATGGTGTGAACTCTCTGCTCTTTGCAAAGGGCATCTTATGTTTCCATCACTGTAAGCCCACAGAGCTGAAGGGACTTGGAGGTTGGAGAGGTTCAGTCTCAGTTTGTCCAGCTGACTGGAATCCATCCTTGCAAAAAAGGGCAGGCACAAGGAATGGGCTCTGTGGGAATAAACCACAACCTTGTTCTGCCTCCAGCTCCTCTCAGTGTGAGGGCTGTGCCCCAAAGAAGAGTAATCTCACAGTTTCACCCAAGATCAGATACCACCCCTCCTGCCTAGCAGCATTAAGGCAACTTGGTTGTTTAGCCAGTAGCCACAGAGAAATACTATGGCTATGTCAAACCTGATCAGTTTTAGCTTTCCAACACTGTAAAGTAGGTTTAGCTGGGGTCATCTTTTAACAGACACTTGAAGTATGACTCAAACTTGTATTTTTGGGACGTTAAAAAGAACTCCTTAACTGTGCTTCACCCAGTCCTATCCTGCTGCATCTCAACAGCTCTTGGCTTTTACTGTTGCCGTATTGACAACACAGGCACTTTCAGATTATTTATCCTGCCTGTGCTTTTTCATTTAACATCTCACAAAGTCCATTACCCTCAATGCCACTTCCAATTGGCATTTGAATTTAAGGTGAAATCTAGACCTTGTAAGAAATAGGTTATTTTGTTCTTCTTCAGATGGTTCTGTCTCCTACGCAATGTCACTTTGGCTGATTCATTTATACAACCTGACAAAAATCTCCCAATTTTTCATGAACGACTTCTCTGTGAGTGTCACACTGAATTTGCTCAGTCGAACAATGTGTGTCTACCAGTGAACTGGAGAACAAAGTGCTAAAGCTAGATAGGGAAACCATCCTAAGATGATATTTCCTTTCCCACTTTCCTCCTCCTAAAAGGAGGCTTTTTTCTTGCTATTTCTGTTTCTGTTGTCCTGTTTGTGTACATGCCTACATTGCATTGCATTCTCCTTACACCTCTGCCTTAGGCTGATACCACATTGACCTCAGCTAGGTGTGTGAGACAGGCCTTCTGACCATCATATGTCCCCAGCATGTTAAATTTCAGTTACATGTTTGTTGCCACATGAAAAAAAAAAAAATAAAGAAAAAAGGATTAACTGTTCTGGCTATCAGTGTGAATACTTTTACACATASGACCTGCCTTTGACTGCAGTGGGAAAAAACCTCCAAGCATCTCAAAAGAGCAAAGAGTTAAGTCACTAATACCAGAATCRGGTTTGGCTTGCGTCAGGTAGTTGTCACAAGATCTGATGGTCACCTGGATATTCTCTGATCCCCTCCAAGCCGGCAATCTCAACCTGATAATCTCATCAGATGTTACATATTCACTTAATGCTGGCAATGGCAACAAAGTGTAGTGGGTACAGCATCGGTTAGGGGGTCACAAGGCTTGGGACTGTGTCCCATTCTGTCATCAACAGGTGGATCAGGGCAGTGCCACTTGCCCTGCATGTGCTTACGTGTCAACCCCAACACCGACAGAACAACTTGTATCTGTAAGGAGAGAAGGATGTGGGTGCCGGGAGGAGCACTGTGGGTTAATCAGGGTACTCCTGCCTCRGAAGCAGTGGGATCCCAGTCTGTGTGGCTTGATGACTCACTGGCTCAAGGGGAAAGATTTGGTCCTGCCCTTCAGAACATTCCCTCTTTGGGGAAAAGGCAGTAGGATGGACAGACAGGTGTTGGATACATGTTGTGATCTGTATTAGGGGTGTGCTGGGCAAGTGAAAATCAGTCCATCTGCAACTGGAGGGGTTTTTCTGCTTTGACTTAGCTCAGCAGCGCAGCATAGGCTCTGTGGGAAGCAAGGCTATGTGGAACAGTGGTGTCTCACCACTTTGTAACCAGGCGCCTCATTTAGCACATAAGATTATTTATTTTAATACATAATTACATGGGTTGATACTTTAGTCAGCAATTAATTAATCCTAATTGGATGTAAATTAATTAAGAACACAGTTTGTCAAATTCAGTTTGCTCTTACCCAACTCCACTCTCCCCTGGAGCAAAATTGAAGATATTGGCCCCAATCCAGGATGGCAGTACTGTTCAGCATGGGTGCAACACAGACCCGTACCCAACGCGGCTACAAGGTATAGCGGAGGTTTTGGGGGGACGTTACACTTTGTTGTTCTTAAGAAGTTATTGTTCTTAAGAAGAGGTGTTCTAGGGGATACTTTCTTATGAGAAGATACCTGCTTATGAGAAATGGATCCAAACAGCTGACCTAATACTGGGTAAAGAAGAGAATAAAGATAGGAAGGAGAGAAGTGAAACAATCTCCTTCCATATTTAATTACTGCACAAAAACCAATCATTGTAGATAAGATCTGCCTGACCAGGAGACATTAGAACGATGTCATGCTTTATTCTTCCATGTATCATTTTGTCTTTATAGTAAACCTTGTTTATATTACTGTTTTCTATGAAGTTCAACTCAGATGATAGTATCATGTGCTAGACGTGGTTCATATGCAGCAAGAATAACTACTAAACCATCTCAACTCCAGCAATCTCGAGATTACACTGACAGGGTGTGAAAAAAGATAGAGGAGGAAGAAGAATTATTTTCTCTGTTTCAACACTGGGGTAATGGGAATATAATATGTGCTAACATGGCATGCAGTGAGCAGCATCATGGGATGACAATATTCATTAGTCCAGAGCCAAAGTRGGACATTTCTTACCAAACTGAAGCTCTTTAAATGTTAGGTGTGTTGTCCAGGTGAGTAATCGCAGCACCATCTGTAGTTCATAGAAAGAGGGAGTGAGGCACATGTTAGGTGGGAATGAGTTACCCTCCTGGAAATGCTGATCTCTCTGCTGATGGCAGAAGGAGCCCACGCAACCCACGTAAACTACACATCCCAGCATTCAGACAGCTAATGTGAGGTGAGCTGAAGGCCTCTTGCCCAGGTACACTTGCTTACCCCTCAGGAAAGAAGGGGTAAAAATGGGACAACTGAAGCAACAGGATTAACGGAAGAAGATGCCTGTTTTGGAAGCAAATGCAGATAGGGTATTTCTGCTCTATAGCTACCATTCTAGAAATATCTGTGCACTCTCATCCCTGGTAGCTTGTCTGTGTGCTCATATGTTAAATGATCAAAGCAATGCTCCCACATTTCAGGTGGAAAATTGTGAAGGCAATCACCACATGCTCAGCTCAGTGAGTCAGACGTGTCCTGGATGCACCAGGCATTCAGCACACGGTTGATCTGGGTATGAACAGTGATGCTTTGTACAGGATTTCTGGGCATCAGGCAGCCTGGTTAGGGCTTCTGCTCCAGCTGAGCTGCTGGACACAGAAAATCTCAAACAAAGGTCACATTTCTTTTTCCACTCAAACAGTTTTGTAAAAGGCTGGCCGTATAATGTAGGACAAGATTTTGTAAAATAATTTAATATCCTTAATATGCTGAAGGACCTTTAATAATTTAGTCTTCAAGGGACTGGTTTCACTGATTGCAGAACCCAGCATTAATCTGACCTTTTCTTATTCTTCATCCAATAACTCATCTACGGAGGTTACCCTTGCAGTGTTTAGTAGGTGTCTATTCTTATTTAATCTGTCTTCCAGATCAAAGTTCTTCAGAAGAAATTTTCCATGTCAGTTGTGAGATATTAAAAAATAAAGTAAAATAAAACAAAATATCCAACTTTTAGAATGTAGATTTTCCAGCCAAGCCTGAAAATCAGCTCCGCTTGTGTCCATTTCCAAAATATATCACTGCAGTGCCAATCATCTAAAGCAAGAGGGGGGAAAAATGTCAGCAAAATTCACTAGATGCACAGAGTCATTCAATAGATTCATGGGCAGCCATGATAAAGGCAAGTTTGCAGGGGCTATCAAAACTCTTTATACATGAAGCTAAAAAATGACAAAGAAGCTGAAAAGAATGATTTGTGCTCTGAACCAGAGGATGGTCAAGACCACTCCACCAAAAGAAGGATGCTATCTTGTAAAAATATGTAGTTAACCTCACAGCCTTTTTCAAACAGGTATTATCTATAGAAGAGCCACAAATCACCGTGGAGAGAAATTGACTGATCTGGAGGACTTTGATAATGTAAATATTTTTCATTTAAATCTACATTGGACCATTGGACCTGAGGACACTTAGAAGAGTAACAAAACTGCCAAGTAGAGCTGAAATAAACCCAGATGGCCAAGCTCAATTATGAATAGTCAGGTGGAGACAACCCCATCTAAATGCGTTCTAAGACCTGACACATCCTAGCTCGGTTGCACAGTGAAGCATGGTGCTCTGCACAGAATAAAGGACACGCTGTGAGTAAGAGGGAGCTGCAACCCGGGCATTGGTACTGTGGGGGCAACGAGTCTATGCACAGCGGACAACAGGCAGCAATTACCATATAAATCACATGTGCGCACATAAGAGGATGAGACTAGACCTCTTGTCCTTCAGCTGATGGCACACTCATGGGGGGCAGATCCCTTACTGTGCTGTGTGTTTCCTGCTAGGTAGCAATAGTCCTTTTTTCCTGCCCATCTTAGGCTGAGAACTGATCTTCGCTATGCATTGTCTGGATTTCGCTAGTTATTGGAAACCTGTGGTTTTCCTTCCTTTCTCACAGTATCTAGGACTGGCCCCTCAGCTGTAACAACATGTTATGAAAATGATCTGAAATAGTTGTAGCTGTAACTCCCCTTACTGGGAGCTTCTATTTGTCAAAATCTTGTAGGTCAAGTAAAATTTTACCGAAAGCTCCTAAATAGAAAACATAGGGGAATAATTGCCGGTGAAAGTTTCTGGTACTTCTGCTTCTTAGTCCTACCCTAAACTACAGACTCTGTAACGAATGCTCTGTGATACCATGAAGAAAACTGTGTTGGATCACTTCCCGCTTACATCTGTTTCCTTGTGAGCTGGTTCCCTTAGTCCTTCTGTGTTTCCCACACAGGTGCACTGCATCTCCTCTGGATGTGCCATCCTCCCTGTCAAATAGGGATACCTCACTCTGAATTTCACCACAGTCTCCAGCAAATCGTGATGGTTGTCAGGTTCTCCAGACTGGTTAGTCAGCTAAGAACAAGAGCATTTTAAGCTGTCATTTTTGACCCACTGGTTGTAAATACGAGCACAGCTTCATAGAGAGGAGACATAAAGTTTCCATAAGTTATGACCTGCTTCACAGAAATACACTGAAGAGGTTAAAGTGAATAATCCAATAAGAAGAGAAAAATTGTCCTGAGTTTTAAATGACTCTAAAGAGATTTTCARAAATGGAAGGAGGGAGTATTACTGAAGAAAGTGAGAAATAAACCGTTGATATTAAGGACAGGTTGTTCAACAAACCTCCTYAGCCCTTTGGATTGACAGAATCGGGTATTTGGAGAGACCTGAAGAGCTCAAATTTACTGCTGACACCAAGAAAATTAAAAGACTAGCTGGAGCATCCTGGAAAGATGGCTTATCAATGACAGTATTGCTGAAGGTAAGATGGAGAGGAGATGAGGATCATGACAAATGCAGGACTTTTCATAAATAATTATTCCTTCCTCTGGGCTACTCACTTCACACCATCTACTGTTAGCTCCATGTGTGCATCTAAGTGCTTTCATGGGTGCCAGGACAGCTGAGCACTCAGTGATCACCTCGTTTGTACCCTCAAACTCTTCATGTCTGAATCTGCAGATTGAGGTATGGCAAGAGAAAGTGATGAGCCATTTGCAGAGTTCAGATCTCATTCTCAGTACACTTAACTGATGATGACAAATGGATGACAGCTGCTGTATAACAGCAGCTTTCGAGATTTCTGGATGTGTTTGTTTCTTACTAGGTAGGATCAAAATCAAATCAGTTCAGAATAATCAATAAAATAGGTATAAGAGGAATTAAACAAACAAACAAAAAGATGTGAGTGGGAATATGAAAAGACAAATATTTTGAATTATGAAATACATATTTTCTTTTGGAAATGCAGTGATGATACCTTGGGAGAGCTGCTCATTTAGTTACCTTGTGTCCTCACTCTGCTCTTCTCACCTGCAGAACATATCAAAATCTTGAAGAGAGGAGACCATACACCTTTGTAATCCAAAGGCATCACAGCAGAGGTTCATCATGGCAGATGTAGTATATGGTGATAAAAGGGAATGCCTCTGACCAGCACTGCTCACAAGACAAAGGGTAAGGTGGCACAAAAGACCAAAAGTGGGTGAGACCAGATCCCAGCCTGACCCAGCCCACATTAATCCAGGTTTTATGAACCTCAGGCTGTCCATTACTGATGCAGCCTTTGAAAGCAGCTTCAGATTTCGCCCTCCCTCACCTTGGTCCTTCCACTTGTTCCCATCCTTGGTGACTCAGAGCAGTGAAATGGCTGAGCCTATGAAAAACATAATGAACAACAAATGCCTTTTGGCTGGGTTTTTCTATTTTGGTGTCAGATTGGTCCTTTGACTGTCAAACCACCGCTCAGAACTGCCACTCCCTGATCAAATCACACACTGCCTGTGATTTCACGTGAAAGGACATCTATCCTTGCTGTAGCTCTCCCAAAGCTATGAACTTGCCCTGGAAGGGCCTTCGGCTCAGTGTTCTTCAATTCAGAAGTGGCAGGATTAATATGAAACTACTGGATTATTTCTCTGCTTAGAATCATGCCTAGACTTAAGTTAATGACTGCAGGTTTTGCTTGTCAGATTTTGTGCTTGCAGCCCCGTGGTGATCTAAAATAATCAGGAGGAATGAACTCAGATGAGCCTATCTTACTTTGCAAATCAATGCCACTCAGAAGCGAAAGAGGAACAGGAGACTGGAGTCAGGTTTAYGAGGTGTGCAGTGTGCCTGTTCCTATGCCAGGAGTTTGATAGCCAACTTGAGTTCCTTTCTGCCACGCAGGGGCTCATTACGAAGGTAGTGTCACTCTGGAATCAATCTCATAGATGAACAAAGCTTTTGCTGATTGATGTCTGATTTGCTCTGTGTTTATCAGAACTGAAACAGTAATAAAATTGCTTTCATTTGCACCGGGAGGGACTTGGGATGTAAACTGTTTCATGGTTTCAAGGAACCTTTTTTCATTCTTCCCAGTAATTATGCCCAGGAGGGTGAAAAGCATTTGAATTGCATAAGACATATGCCATTGTACATGACAATTCATATTTTATAAAGCATTTCATAACCCCTGCAGGAAAATAATGCTCAGTCTATATTTGTTTAAGTAGGGAAGCTAGCTAAAAGATTCTAAAGGGATTGAAATACGGAGTTTTGTGGTGAAATGTGGCAATGTGGAGAGAAAAGAGCCAGGGTCTTTCTTCCCACTTCAAAATCTGGAGARTTTCAGATTCAGAGCTAGACCTGGAAAATTGTGTGTAGTATGTGCAGTGTACAAGAGGAGAAATCCTGCCATGAGGTGACAAGGACACTGAATCCAGCTCCAGTCTTAACAATTATGAGCAGTTGCTAACCACTCTGCATTCCCACAGGAGAGCTGTCTTTGCAGTTAAARATTTGGTGCTGGAGCCCGGAGCTCTCTAACTTCTTGCATTTTCAGCAAGGCGGTTCTCTTGTGTGCCTTTGTTTTGGTATTTGTTTTGTGGAGATCGTGGTATCGTGATAGGTCAGAGAGGTGAGGTTTACCTGGTTGGTTTTCACATATTATCCTGCTGTTTGGGCTGGACTGCTGGAGGAAATGAGCTCAGGCAGGAACTCAGGTTTGCTGTAACATCACCATCTGTCTTCAGGGCCAAGTCCCTTTGAAAACCTTGGCCTAGCCGTTGGGAAGAGGTCTTCAGCCTGCCCCCGGTAGTCAGACACAGCAGCACAGCACATCTTTCAGGCCCAACGCCTTTGTAAGTACTTTGTTGTAAGCAGCTCTCCCTCTGGGAAGAAGATAATAGATAATGAACAGTAAAAAGTCACTCAAGGAAGGCACATTTGTGCCAGGCTGAGAAGCTAAATAGATTAGATCATTAGATGCTCTTCTGCACTGCCCTTGCTCCTGGGACACCCTTTCTGTCCCACTTGCTGTTTGTTATCTGCTACATGACATCACACAAACCATGGTGAGCTCCAGCCACATTCCTGACCAGTGTGTCAGCAAGGAGCAAACAACTCCACAAAATAAGTAGCTGCTTTGGGTCAGATGTTTTTAAAGGTGTTTCTTTAGGGCTTTATTCTTTCTGATTTTGGCTTTTAGTCTTGTCCCACAGGAGAGCAGAAAAATAACCTTCAGATTCATAAGTCTTTCTCTTCCCTGCTCCCGGCATCGTGTGTTTTCATCTTCCTTTCTGGGCTGACTGTGAAGAGTTCCAGTGTTAAGTACGCATAGTATTATAGGAAAAGAAAGTGTTTTATTATTAGTCAGGTTGATATTGTGCAATTAGAGATGGAACAACCATTGTGGCAGGACAAATGACATAATTCCTACTGTCTGATCTATGCCCCATAATGAATCAGATCTTTTCCTTCCAGAAATCTACAATCTTTCGGAAATATTGAAGCAATGAAACTAATCAAAAGAAGATTGCCAAGGTTTACAGAATTCTCTCCTGTTTCATAATGCAAAAGTCCTTGGAAATGCTACAGAGACTGTTAAAGTTAAATTTCCTTAGTACTAAAGAACGCATCAAAGAACAGATGCTCAACACAGCGTCAAAAATGGTGAAAGTACGCTGTGAATCACTGCCTATAATTCACTTTTTTAACAAGGTGCTATGSGTGCTCTGGGGAAAAGGAGATATGTATTGTATAATTTCCAACTGAGGAAGGAATCTTTATTGACATTTGTGATGGCAGTCTGTACAAAGCTGAGATTTGATGGCTACTAAATTAGGGAAAAATAAAAAAGAAGCTATGAAAATGACTTGGGCTGGGAATTTTTGGGGAAAAGTATGTACTTTTATTACGTAATTAGTCATGATCCCATTTTCAGAAGTATTAAGCTCCAAAAACATGTAAAATTGGTTTTTAACTCTCCTAAGGCTGTGGCATAATCACATAGACTGAGTAAGCACGATTTAAAAAGTTACATCAGTTAGAAGTTACCGCGCTCTCCCTCATTTCCAATAACTGATAGTACATTCCTAGTTCCTTCCAAACACAGAGTAAAAGGGAATCATATAAACCATCTTTATGGCTTCACGTTGTGGTCATGAGGAGTTAGAGCCATGTGCGCACAGCCAGTTCGTGTCTTTCCGTTGAGCYGTGGTGAAACCCGGAAGCAGAATGTAATTTGTTCAGATGCACTTACTTCTAAAATAGGGACTCAACCCATTTGGTAACTTTTTGGGGCATTAAAGAAACACGTAACAGGACTATAGTCTTTAGACGACTAATAAAATCAGATACTTAATCAGTGCTAACAGGGTGGCCAGCTCCTGAAAGATCCTTTGTAAATCTCATCTACTTCTAACAAAAACAAGGACAAATATGTTTGGTTTAGAGTTGGACAAGAAAGAAACACAATTAAAAAGGCATAGCCAGGAGGTTGTCAGGACCAGTAAGAGGTATTGGGAAAGTCTAGGTTTAGAATCAGAGGGAGCAATGAGAAAGAAAAGACTTTTCCTTATAAGTAGAGCTTGCTAAAAAGTTTCCTTTTTATTTCTTTTTTTTGCTGTTCTGTTGAAAGATGAAGTGCTGTAGGTGGAGAATAAAGACACACCCCATTAAAATTATCCTGCTTATAAAAAAAAAAATGCTGATGTTAAGCATTACCCACCTATTATAATTACCTTACTTATAAAACCAAATGCTGATGTTAAGCATTGAAGCTCAAAGTGTCTGGCGCAAGAAGAGGTTATCTGTTGTGCCTGTTTAATTGTCCCAGAAATTCTAGTGGCAAAAGGGACTGATGCAATCAGATTTAGAGTTTAACTTGCACTCTAATCCAAATTAACCAGGTTTCAGCAGATGGATGACAATATGTGCAGGAGACAGGGAAGAATAAAGCAACTTGATAAAATGGAAATCAAATGTTGCAAAATCTATTTGAGGGAAACAACATCTGCCAGCAAAGACTGCCTAAGGAATMAAAGCACAGAATCGGAGACGGTTACGAGAATGCAGGACAAAAATCAGGCACTGGAGGTCATCAGATAAGTTCTCACAGAAAGGTTTGCAAAAGTTGCAGAACACCTCCCGTGYAGGTATGTACGCGGAAATTGTAGTACTTGGAGCACTGTTGAGCCTGTGAAGATGAGAGAAAAGGTGCACAAGAGGCTGATTCTCACTAGCTTCACTGCAGTTTCAGTGGCAAGCACCTTAGTAGCCTAAAGCCCTCAGAAGGACACACTATTTGCATGTTAGCCCCAGGGCTCCCAGCCAGCCCATCAGCTTTGCCCTTCTCTCACCTTTAAAATTCGGAGGACATTAATCTTCTCCATCACTTCTCCTCCTGGTGCCCTTTTGATAGCCTGGGTAGCCATTATCTTTCCAAGCATTTTAGATCCCAACATGGAGACAGAGAAGTGTCTGAGGGCTAGAGCCTYCACTGATAGATCACTCGGAGAATGAATAGGAATGGGTAACTTGAAGTTAATTAATGATTCCTGCAACTGATTGACACTCACTTTCTAACATTTCTTTTGTTCTTGCTATTGCCCAGCTGAGCTGTCTCAGTCACGTTGTGTTCTTAAGATTATTACTTGGACTGCAATTGAAACCGCTGAAGCTTGGGAAATCCTGCTTGCCAAGTGCTTTTTTATTTAAAGAAAAGAAAAGAAAAAGAAGGACAAGAAAAGAAGAAGAAAAAACCCTATAAGCTTAAATGAAGCTTAAGTAAAACAATGGAGAGAACAAAGGGAGGAGATAATTGGAATTGGGAGGTGTGTGGAAGTCTTTTTTATCAGGGTTATCAGGACTCTACTAAAGGTTTCACACATGCCTATGATTTTTTCAGGGAGACAGAATTCCTCACAGTTGCAGACCTCAGTTTGTGTCTTTGGTAACACTACTGTCCCGGCATGGCCTGACATTTTAGGAGCCATGGGTTTATATCCTATCGCAGTCTTCCTTCAGAGTTATCACTCAGTGCCATGCTCATCTAGAACACCTGTTCCTAAAGCAGTTTTCTTTGGAATTTCGGGCATTTATATTTGAAAAATGATAGAAAACYTTCAGTTTAGTAACATACTGCTGAGGGCAGGATGCTGAGGGCATCGCATTGTGTCTGACCACCACTGAAGCTACTTTTTGCTTCATTCCCAGTGTATAAGTGAGGACAGCAACCCCTACTCAGTCTCTCTGGCCTGCTTAGATTGCAAGCTCCTTGGTGCAAGGATGTTGTTTGTGAATGCACGGCACTTCTCACAGCATGGACCTGAGCTGACATGGGTCTTGGATATGCCAGTGTACGATAATTAACAGCATGTGGTGGCCTGACTCTGCGTAGGACCTGCTTCTCCTCAGGTGAGTGACATGTTAATGGCAGGGAGAAGATATCACCATTACCACAATTGACTTTAACACAGCTGTCCTCTTAATTGCCACTATTATTGGGAAAATCGACCCCTTCCCAGCTTCTTCTATTCCCTACCTAAGGAGAAGATCAGTTAGTGTTGCCTGCCCCTGTCCTGGTTGATTTGACAGAAGATCTCAAAGGTACAAAGTGTTTCTCAGACCTCCCTACTCTGCCCGAAGCGAACTAACAGCTAAACAGCACTGCAGTATTTTACAAATTGTGTTTAGCTTTTAATGATTTGCTATAACATGCTTGATTAAAAACCTGCCTAAATTCCAAACCTAATGAACCTTAAACTTTCACATTAGATACATTAATTATGGTGGTCCCAGTGGCATGCTAGCACAAGAAAGTTATCCTGCCGCATTAATATGAAAATGAAGGGTTGCTGTAAGAACTAAATTAAAAAAATAGACAAATAATAAGACTCTATTGCTAAAGCTGTTGTGCCTCTGAATTAAGTTACTGTCTTTTGTTTTTTCCTTTTAATTAATCAGATGGCTGCAGCGGTAGCAACATTCCCAAAGGCATTGCTTAAAAAGCCAGGGGCTGATGGGAAGCAACAGAAATAACCGATGACTTTGCCATTGGTGCTTAGGTGCCATAGCAATGATGAACGTGAGGTGGAAAGATATATAGATCAATTTGTTATTCATTAATATTACAGTATGGTGTTCTATTTTGATTCATGTCTCTTCGATTTATAAGGAAACACTAATCGGTGCTTACAATCAACGTAATGCACAGAGATAAACACATCGATAGGTGCCGTCGAAGGATACTGTAAGCTGACAGTTTCTTCAGCAGCAGAACACCTTGGAGAACTGTCATTCCTGGGTAAAGGTTGTCGCTCACAGGCCTCAGCCTTGCTCACTTGTGCCAATGGAATTATCTAGAGGATTGCCTATGAGCCAGATTGCTGAAATAGTGCAAGTTAAAAAAAAAAAAAAGAAAACAAAAAGTGTTCTTGCTCCCTCAGAACATTCATTTTGAAATTCAACCAGATTGTTGCAATGATTGTTTACACTGCAGTCCCATAAACATTTGTATTGGCATAACTGAGAGAAACATTGAATAAGGTAAGATGAGGGGTAGGAAAAGCGCATTTTAAAAATATTAGCAAGAAAAACCTTAAATATCCTCGTAGCTGTGTGTCATGCCTGCTGTTGCTGCAAAGACTCCATCAAGGCAAATCCAGTCCTCACAGAATGAATCCCTGAGTGAATTAAGGAGTAGTTAATGTAGACAGGAATATTCACATCCCTTCAACCCTGTATCAACTACTTCTGTYGGCTCCTAGCTTTCCACTGAGGTCTGTATGATCTGAGCAGAGGTGTCCATCTCGGGGCTAAAGGAGATGGTTACYCTCACTTTGAACTCAGAGCCACTTGCTCTCGCCTGGAATGAGGCCAGGACAGTCCTTTCTCATCAAACCTGACCTGGGCTGGTGGAGTTCACTGGTCACAGGCAAGACAGGTCCTGCTGGCCTCAAGGACATGCTGCTGAAAGTCAGCTAAGGAGCCCCTCTCCTTCCTCCTTCYACCACCAACATGTTATAGATGGTGTAAATAGAGCCTTGCCAATTTATGCTGCCTGAAAATCTGGGCCGTGCTGCTTAAAGCACATTGACTTTCACATGCATACTCATCTGTGCCTAACAAGTGATGGTGGGTGTTTAGAATCCCATTACGGGTTCATTACGGCACATTCCATATGAAATTGATTACAAATTCCACTGCAGCCAAGCAAAAGACTTCATTAGCTAATTATTGCCCAACATACATTCAAAAGGCTCACTCAGTTGCTTGAACTTTCACTTCATATTTCACGCATTTTCTGCATTGAAATTCAGCAGCATAATGGGAGACACATTGATCTTGAGCTCTCCCTTTCATTGAGGCTGAACAGATGCCCAACTGCCAAGCTAATCTTCTGAAGACAAGGGGGCTGGTGCCTCACCCTTTGCTCTTAAGCCTCCTTCAGTCCTCGCCAACCTCTTTTCTCTGCCTGCTTCGTTACTGACAAGCGAGGAAATGAAATTTGCATTAGTTTTTCTCTTTCTGTCTGTGGCTGCAGCCCTCTTTATTAAGCAGTTGAAATCACAGCAGCCAATGGAACTCYTCTTGACTTTTGCCTTTGTCACGACCCTTCAATTCTCCAAGGCCCCATTCCTCAATAAWGTTGAATTCCTCCTCCTCTGAGATGAGCACATGATGCTCATAGGCCAGATTGAGCTGATGTAAATTTGCATTGCCATCAGGGATAGAACAATTCTGAATTTACCCCATCAGAAAACCTAGCCTGACAAGGAGATGAAAGCATTCAGCATCACTCTGAAGCAAACTTGAACTTCTAGCATGTCAAATTTCCACGAGTTCTTAATTTATAGATGTTCCTCCAGGCCTAGGCCAGATATCCCCATTGRTGTACATCTGCACAGCTTCATTGGTGTTGATGGCACCACTGCAGTGGWTGTAGCATTGGGTTTGGCCCCAGTGAGTACCATCTGTCACCGCTCATGCCCTATCTGAGGGCTCAGACTACAGGGGTTATATCCTAAGCTTGGTGCCCACYGACTTTGGCAGGGCTATAGGGATCAGCACTGGTGGCAGATCTGTGTTTATTTCCTCCAAGGGAGCTGTGTATCACCAGCACCTGGAGATCGTTGGATGACACCTCTTCTTGCAGTCATGTAAGAATCTCCCACCACCCTGATGTCCTCAGGGCTCGCAGTCCTTGATACTCTGTTTCTGGGTTACCTTCTTTACTAGTGAGGGGTCCCTCGGTTCTGCCGTTGGTTCGCTGCCGGGGGCTTTTCACAAAACTTCARTAGTACTCAGGGTCATACATAATGAAACCTCGAACTGGAAGTTTCAGCCTGGAAGTTTCAATATGCCAGATATCTTGCTTTGTCAAAAGCTGGCCTGGCCCAAATGCACAAAAGATCGTGAAGTTACAGTGATGCTATTGAGTTTTCGTGTGAAATATTTGCTATTCCCTCATTCCTGCTTTGGGGATCCTGTACATAAGGATTCACTGATTAGATTGCTATTCTCTGGCCTAGATACTGTAAATATTCTCACATTGCCATGGTGAAGACCTGTCTAGCCTGTTTATGCACAAAGGGTGATTTATTCATTAGATAAATATGTAATTTTTTGGTTTCTTTGTTTAAATATATTTCCACAGTACTGTCAGAACCCACAACAATGGAGGCTGTGATTTATCACTCACATTCCTCTAACCAAAGAGAAGTTTATTAAGAAGATTCAGTGAATGAACCCACGCTTCTATCATTCCCTCTCCAAATGAAATCAAAGCAGAAGCACAGAATTAACTCGATGAGCTAAAGCACAAAGAAGAGGAAAAAAAAAAAAAAGAGAGACAGGAAAAAATGAAACAGGAGAAAAATAACAAAGAAAACATCAGCCAAGTGCGTAGGGAGGTATAGTGACAGCTATACTGAGGGATGGATCCAGCTGAAAGGGCAATTTTCATCTCAGGTTTCTGTAATAGCCAACATTTGTTGAAAGCRCAGGAGTGTTGAGCCCCCCATCTCCTCCCTAACAATTCAGCACATATTTTAGCAGGAGGTAGCCATTCTCATACAGAAATGGAGTGCAGGCAGAAATCTGTCTGGAGCTGATTTGACTGAGTGAGTGGAAGTTTCCATACAAAGCAGGGAGCAGACAGCTTATTGGGAGCAGACACCTCATTCCACCCGGGCTGCTGAGGGACAACCTGTTACCCAGCGCTAGCTGCCCGAGCTGTTCCTCTGGAAAACCCGAGGCAGAAATTGAGCTGCTCTCTCATTYATATGTGGCTGAGCGGTTACAGTGCTTGCTTCCATTGCTGGAGGTAAACACTCATTTCCCATCTCGGCCTGACATGGTTCCAGCCCTCGCTCATGTGCTACCTGCACTGAGCATGAGGCTAGATTTTATTGCAAACCCAAGTGCTCTTCGCCCCGCTGAATCTTCACCACTGATTTGCAACGATTCCTGGRTTGAGGGAGACCAGGGAAACCATGAGGTGGTGTACCCTCAGTGGCTCCAGAGGTAGGGAGTCCGACATTTTCATCTCTGTTCTCCAGGATTGTCTTTGCATTTTGCGTGGAATGGTCACTGGATAAAACAAGTGGCTTGTGAGTGAGCATCCCTACTCCCTGCTGTTAGAGCCTGTATCCYTGACTGAGCAAAGAGAGTGAAGTGACATGTCCCATCACCCAGCAAAGAAGTGGCATGTAAGAGAGAGTGTCCTTCATTTTAAGCAGGAGTTTGAGATAGTGTTGAGACCCCTTCTCCACACATCTCCCCCAAACCTACCCCCAGGCCAGAGTCCTGCAGTGTGCAGTAACAAAGATGGTGTGCAAAGTCAAAGGGGGGGTGAAAAAATGTTGRTGACTTCTAATATTCATCCCTATTTAAAAGGACTATTCTGTTACTGTTTCCCATGTTTGAGCAGAAGACTGGGGTCTTTCTAACCTGAAACAATAATCCAGTGCTTCATTGGCAAGAAAATGACTGTCACTTCCACCAAATCCCAACTGTGTCCAAAACGTATTATGTCAAATAGCTAACAGTGTTCTTATGACGAAATGTGTTTTTGTCTACTACCTGGATCATATCTGCCAGCAAAATGAATTCTGTCAAAGTCCCTTGAAGCCCTCTGTCAAATTAAAATGTATTTTCCYCACCTGAAGACAGATCTCTTACTCTGATGGCAAAATTCATTTGATATGATCCCTTAAGCTTTTCTCCTGGAAAATCATCGTGTTAAAATTCCAAAGCCACTTTGCAGAGAAATGTAATTTCACCCTCTCTCCACCCTCACTGCTATTGTAAAGATTTTTTCTTCAAAAAAAAAAAAAAAMAGGCAAGAAAATTCAGGCATAATAGCAACGATTTTGCTTCTCAGAACAATTTATATGAAAAAAGACATGGAAAATTACAAAGCCTTTTTTTTTATAGTCCATGTTCAGGGCAAAAGGGTTAAAGAAGAAGAAAATCTCTGTCAAATAACAGCAGCAATAAGAACGAAGTGTAAAATGTATACATATAAAAGACYGATGCACAGAATATGCATTATTTGACAGGGGCAACGTTTAGAAAGATAACAAAGAAACAGTAAATTGTTGCAAGGACAAAATGATCTTTCTTTTCCTACAAATGCAAACGCAATGATGGGCCTCCTATAGAGTCTGCCTCCAGTCTTTCAGTACTTATACCTGGTTGTCATATAGATGTCACGGTCAATTATATTTCAAATAATCACTTTCAAATCCAACTCCGGATAGCGTTGCAATTCAGATGCACCAGACTGTCAATATTTCAACCCAATGGGAATCAGAATCCATAGTGAAGGGAGCAGTTCATGAACTTATTGGATAAATGTAGAAATGAGGCCACATTGTGAAGACACTTAGGAATAGATTTCTAAAAGTTTAGGACATATTTTGGGGTATTCTCCCCTCCCTTCCCTTTCACATGCTTTTCTGTTTGTGAAATAGCACTTCATAAGACAATTTAAACAAGCATATTCTTTTCCTTRGTGGAATATGATTAGTAAATGACATTAATTGCTGAAGGGTAAAGGTACAGAGTGCAGCAAATATGCTTATATGTATGCGTGTATTGGTTTCTGAACTGTATTCATTTTGAGAGGATAAAAAAGAGATCAGGGCTCTTTYGTGAGACACTAATACACACAAAGGCTTTGGTTTTGTGTCTTTGATCGATTGGTACTGGAATGAAGGAGGAACTTATTACTGGGAAATCGTGAGCTGTGGTTAGAATTGCAAAGCGAGGAGAGGAACCCAGGAACGCTTTCCGTCGTGCTACTACTGAACTAGTGAAGGAGCAATGGGATGCTCTGAACCACAGGGTGATGGGAGGTGGCTGGGCTGTACCCCGGCCTTCTGTGTGACCTTGGGTGATAAGTGGCCRACACGTACTTGGGTGCTTTGGGTGCTAACAGCAGTAGTTTTTTTCCCTTATAATTGGGCAGTTGCATGACAATGTCCTGGTATTGTTTCAAGCGGTAGAGACCAATTTCTTGTTTCTCGTAGAGGAGCTTCCATTAAATCAGTGCRCGCTCTCTGTATTCTCAACTGCTGAAAGGCAGGTTGGGATTTAGCAAGTGATTTAAGTTGATCTGAATTCCCCAGAAGTTACAGGTCTTGCCTGCCCTTTCCTGGGTCTGGGGCTCTCAGCTTTTCTGCTGTGTAGGRCTAACTAAACACCAGCACTCCAGGGCCGTGAGTCAGGGAACAGGCCAGCTGAAAAATAAGAAAAGAAAAA
Organism: Oceanodroma leucorhoa; assembly: GCA_030449065.1. Taxonomy (NCBI): domain Eukaryota; kingdom Metazoa; phylum Chordata; class Aves; order Procellariiformes; genus Oceanodroma; species Oceanodroma leucorhoa. The sequence continues at coordinate 6,036,565 of JASVER010000056.1, read as the reverse complement.
AAAATGGGTTTGCTTTTGGTGCAGAATTAGATCAGCTWAAAGTGATTGTCAGATTGCAGTCTGACACTGCGACCTGGTCAAAGCTGTGCTAGAACTGCCTCACCTTTGCGTACACTAGAAGAACAATAAACACAGACCTCTGATAAATGGGGCTGGACAGGTAATGGAGTTCAGAAGGGTGAACGAAGCCTAGGAAACAGAGCACTGTCAGATGTGAGCATAAACTTACCCCTACCATTCTTAAGCTAGGCTCTAGTATGGCACAGACATGCGTTTACACTATGAGAATGCAATAGGTCAGCTTTCAACGACCCCAGAGATCATCTGTGTTAACATCAGCTGGAAATTCATCAGTGGCACTTGTTACTAAACTGGTATTATCATCCCTTCTAGCCCCACATTCCTAATAGTGGAAGGATGTCATCAAGGACTGAATATCTGTTGTCTTTCAACTCCTCATGGTAAGGAAAGTATCCTACTTTCTAAAAGCTYATCATTTAGACGTAACGGGAGTGAAAAGAGAGCAAAGTTAAACAGAAGGAATTTGAAAATGGAAAATGGAAATAGTTGATCTGATCTGGGGAAAAAAATAAATCAGATATTTCTGTTGTCCATAATTGATAATTGATAATCTGCATAGTCCTCTGAGTTACCCAGCAAGTTTGCAACATAACTATGAAAACTAATCCATTTCCTTAAGTATCAGGTTTTGGCCTCTTAACTAAACAACCCATCTGCTGCAGGACTTGACAAGAACTCTGCCCTTGACAGTCTGCACGTTTGGTATGATTTTGTTCATCTTCAGATTTATACAATGGCTTGAAAGTGTCCCCTCTCTAGATTTAATGATTTCTTAAGCTGGATTTGTGTGTGTGTGTGTGTTTAGTTTGCCACTCACACGGTGCATAAACATCCTTTCTGTAATTGGTGGTGTGGAGCAAACAGTTGTGAACTTAGCATCACTGTAGCTGTACCATGAATAGGAAGCTCATGATCTTCAGCAGGAGGGGGAACAATATACAGTTATTTAGATAAGCATGCTGTAATTGCAGATAATTATGTTCTATATTTGTAGATGGATCAAAATACACTATTAAAAAAAAATCCTCTCTGCAATTATACACCTACACATGTATCAGAGTTTAATAACTGCATGGCAGGAGCTTTGCCAATACACACATGGAGCAAAGTGTGCAGTAAAGTCAGCACACAAATTAAAAACTAAAACCACAAGTACAACTGAGACTTTGATAGCAGGAGGGCTAAGTAAAATGGTACTTTGACAAACACTGCTTTTTCCTTCTCAGGATTTCTGTGCACCGTGTCATTGCATGGGATTCTGGCCCCACAGGGACAGCTCACCTGCTGATGAAGGCCAATTTGAGATTARCCAAGGGTTCAGTTCTGAGGTCTGTGACCAATTTCCTTAATGATACTTCAACATGCAGCTGTAAAGCGAGGCCCGTCTGTTTGAAAACGGCCACTCACTTGGGATGGGTTGGAGGACATCTGAGGCTGTAGGCCCAGTCAGGTGCATCTCAAGTGGCATATGCTGCTGCCCATGAGATAGGGGAGCCAGATCAACAGCCCTGTGCGGTCTCCATCCCACCATGGCTGCCACCCTTTGCTTGAAGAAAACTAATCAACAGCAAAGCCCATGTATTTATATGGGAGACCTTCCAYGGGCACCAAATGGGTTTGACTGAGCTCTGCTGGCAAGACAATGTACACAATAAGATCTATGTCACAGGAGATGGGGGGTGGTGAGACACCCACAAAATGCATACACACTCATACGTGGGCACACACTTCACTTAGGAAAGTGAAGGCAAATTCAGTTAATTTGCCATCTGCTGCAATGTTTGAACTCTGCATCTCTCAGCYGGCTCTCATCTTTGTGTAAAAGCATTAACTTTGCACCTTCGGGCCTTTGCAATATTGCTGTGTACCCCGCATGACTGGGTTACTGTATCCGAAGGAATTGGAAAGGACAAGCTCATGGTCTGTGAAACAGCATTTCGTTGACTCTCCCTCCCTTTTTATGGGATAATCATGTCTTTGTGACTATTTTACACTTCTGTAGCAACACAATCTTTATTGTTTATGTTCCAATAGGGCCTTGAGGGCCCACATGAGGCTGGGGCCCTGCTGTGTTAGATACTGTGCTGGTGGGACATCACACAGTGCTGTGGGAGCAGAGCCAGGCTGAGCCACGCGCTCGGGCATGGCCTTGCATATGGACATCTGAGACTAGGATCTCACCCTCCCTTTCTTTTGGGAACTAGCACARTTCACTTGGGGCTAAATCCAACAGAGGGTTCATTATACTCCAGTGTCCGTGGGACCGTGGTATCCCAGGGGTGCATGTAAGTTAGGAAGGCCTGGGAAAAGTGGGGATAAAGAGCCTTTAATCTGCATTAGCACCTCTCCCCCCCGCCATCACTAGCACTTTGCCTTGCCTCTGCAGAGACATCCCAGAACAGCCCTATAGCTTCTCTCTACACCTTTCAGTCTATACACCAGGCAAGGAGATAGAGAAKTCTCAGTGGACGCTGAAGAAATGCCCCATGCTGAATGGCTGCAAACTGCTCTGCCTCTCGGAGAGGGTTTTTCTCCCCAGCTTCTGCCAAAGYGTGCTGGGTGGCCTGTCACTGTGCTGATGCTCAGAGGTAACACAGGGGCTTCATCACAGCCAGCTCAGCATGAGGACTTATCCTGAATGGTTAATACTTTTGTTCCACTTTGTAGGACATGCTGTTAATAAACCATATAAATCCAGAGAGCTAGGATTTTGAGGGGCTTAGAACTGAAAGAAAGGGCTTGTCAGTTTAGGCATTTTTTTTTTCCTTTTTCTCCCTGCATCCCATTCTATTACAGCGATAATTAGGATGACAGGAGAAATGGCCTGAATCAATTTGAATGACTCTATCCTGAGCAGCAGTCACCACCGTTCCCATCTGATATTTCACAGGCATTGTAAAAAATGTTCTTAACACTGACAGTCACTTCAGCAAAACGGACAAATCTCAAATAACCCTGTCAATTTTCCTTTTTCTTACACCAAGTTTTCTTTTCGTCTTTTTACTTCTAATCAGCTAGTATGTAAGCAGCTGTGTGGCCAGGTGATGTGGGATCAGGATCATGTGTGAAAACCCAAGCTTCAGGGCCTGTAGTGAAGGAACAAAGACTGAGGTTTATTGCCATCGCCACCAGCAGTGGCTCTGTGTGTGTGTTAGGCAGCCGGRCAGAGCAAGCTGTGGGGATATTCTGAAAGCAACGGGGAAAAAGAAGTGTGGTCTTCTTGGAGAAACAAGATGATTCAGCCTCTAAAAGAATTAGTCTCTCTCCATTGCCTCTAAAGGGAGCCTAGAAACCTATCATTTAGTCAAGGGTAGTGAATCCCTTCTCACTGTTAGGTTGTAGGACCCTGAGGCTGCAGGCAGGCAGCCAGGCAGAAAGRCAGACAGCTCCTTCCAGGTTCTGCTGTGCCTGGAGCAGCGGTCCTTGCCCTTCACCATCCTCCAGCTCCTGATCTCCCACCRATCTGCTTGCAGAGACACCCCTGCTAGCAGCTGCACCCCATTTGCACATGACTGCTTAAATGCCTTGCTGACGTACCTTGTCTTGACTGAGGCAGCTTTGAGAACAGTTGCTAGCAGAGTTTCACTAGTAGGCTAGAGAAAAGAGTAGTAGAGGTGTGCTGGTGAGGACATCTCCCGTGCACGGTGTGGCTGTCTGGAGAGCAGCTGTCTGCCTGTTAGGAGGGTTAAATAGTTGTTTCATGGTGCCCACTTTGATGCCTCAGCAAGTGGATTTCACTAGTTACTGTTAAGGTAGAAGAAAGGCTGAGATCTCCCTGGGGGTGGGTGAGTTGAAGGAAGGGGTGGCTTGTCAGTCTCTTCAATCTCTTTTTCTCCTGGCCTATCTTTGGGGTGCAACTGATGCAATTTATATGTTCTACTAGTCCCTTTAGCACATAAACAACATTTGCATCTCTCAGAAGGTGATGTCTCAACTACTTTAAAGCTGATTTTTTTAATTCGTTTTGATGATAGGAATTTTGACTTAGAGGTTCCCAGTGCTAGGACAGTAAAGTCACAGCATGAACACATATCGCTCCTCAGCATTCTGGAGCTGGATTCAAAATGAATGTAGTAGAATTAAACTAGTAGAGTTATCACAGCAATGGAAGGCTGCAGGAAGCTGTAAAGTATAGTGTTTTTTAGCTTCTCAGATGGGCAAAAATCAAAATATTGGGTCAGATCAAAGGTCTCTCTAGTTGATATTCTGCCTCTGGCTGCTGACCAGTGATGGAGGCACGGGGGAGTGCATACGGAACAGTACACGCAGGGAAATAAGCCTGCCCTGTTACCTCCCCCAGCAGTCAGTGCTTCAGGGATTTTTGGGAGTGAAGGTTACTTCCAGAGTCTGTGGSGTAGCGGACAGGAATGATCTAGTCTCATGTAACTTCTCTCTGAATTGGTCCAAGTGACAGAGGCATTCCCTTTTCCTGAAGCTTTTTTTCCAAAAATAGAGGTGAATGTAAAAAGGTAGCAGTGGGGTTAAGCTCTCCCCTATGAATTCTGAAGGCTACCCGGGCAAGTTGTACCTTCTCCTGAATTTGTGTAAGTGACAACAAAGTGGTTCCCTGCTGCTTTCGGTTCTGTGCAGAAGCCTGTGATGTGACTCTGGTCTCGTAACTATGGACCAATGGACTAAACATCCACAAGAACGTGGGGTCAGGTCTGGGCTCTGGCTTCTCTTGCAGAGATAGTGTTGTCAGGGGGATGATACAGGAATCAAACACTAAAGAACTTCTATTTCTTTCTTCACCTTTGTCCCTTAGAGAAACTTTATCACAACTCGGGATAGCCTATTCATTAGCACTGACAACAAGCGTATGATGTTTCTCTTCCCAAGTCACTGCATTATGTGGCAATTACTTACTATGTGTTTCTCCTCCCTTTATATATAATCTCATTTTAATGTGCCTGTCACAGTTTTAATAAACTGGAGTTCAAAGGATGAGCAATTATACAAACCTTTCATTTTACACATGAAAAGCATGATTTTAAAGTTGTCAGCAAAAAAAAAAGGCATTTCTTTGATTCACTTCTCAGTACAATTACCTAATGTCTCTTGTGGGTTTCAGCAAAACAGAACTTCACCTGGTGTAAATCCGCAGAGTGCCTTTGATTTCAGTGTCTTACACCAGTTCACGGTTTGGCTTCCAAGGTGGATTACTGCAACTTTCAAGATAAGAAATGAGGTTGGAGTTTATCCGCAGCCAAAATGAAAAGAGTGATGGTTGGTGCCCTGGTTTGGTTCAGTCCTGTGGGATTTTTATCCTTTCTAGGCATTTTGTTTACACTTCAAAAAAAAAAAAATTCTTGCAGAGATGTAGGGAAGAAATCATACCCCAAAAGATGAAAAGGTGAGAGATCTGATTCTGTAGGACTCCGTGATTTCTGTGGCTGTTCCCAAACTTGTAAAATGAGGAAAAAATACTCTTAATGCAAAAACATAAGGGAGGGACAGTATTAGGCATTCAGTTGTAAGTTCTAGGGGGTCCTTCTACATGATGGAGACAGAGGGAGAGATGCCTTCTTCTGAACAACTGAAGTGAAACCTCAGTGCAGGTGAGAGAAAGCCCTTCTCTCACAGCTGGCTGCATGGAAAATCAAGGATAGCTGGGGTGCCTGAAGTTTCATGGGATGAGCACTCTTCCCCAGCTCCCACACTTTGCAATGGTGAGTCATGACCTGTGATACAAACCACACAGCTTTCACCTCCTGGGCTGTTTCACATCAGCTCTGAGAAACCATCAGTTCTGTGGAGGTGCTTCCTTCTGTTTTGGGAAATGAGCAAYTCAGGGTTTCAGAGCAGGGTGCGCAGCCCCGGCACACCCCTGGGACAGCTGGGTAAATCTGGTTTTAAGCAGCAGGTTCCATAAGGCCTGTGCTTGGTGGTGATTTTACCAGTTGCCTTCAATCCCATCTGCATTAGAGGCAACGCAAGACTGTAGCGTAAAGTTTCTTTCCTAGTGTCTGGAAAGTCCTTGAGCAACCTGTAGGAGTCTGTTTCACCCTTCCTCGACCTCCTTGGAGCAGAATGGAGTGACATCCTGTGGGAACAGAATCATGGTGGCGTTAAAGGCTTTACTAAAAAATTGGCTGGAATTGATACATTGAAAAATTCCTGAAGACACAATGCTGTGGAGCTCACTCTGTTAGCATTTGCAAAGTACTTTGAGATCCTCTGATGAAAGGTGATAGTGTAAGTGCAAAGCATTTTGCTATCATGAGTTCCTTGGGGGTGAAATCCACCATGCATGTATCCTCTTAAAGGCGATTTTGTGAAATTTCCATCCATGTCTGTGGAAAGCATCTTTAACATTAGGACTGCAGTGTAGGGCACAGCTGACTTCTCAGAGGCTAGAATGCAATTGCAATATTTTTAATTATAGCACTCCACTGTTTTTCAAATAGAGCATTTCACTTGGTGTGATGGGTGGCTGTTCTTAGAGGAATTTACTTTAGCTGGGATAAGTGACTGGAAAAAACCTCAGCACCGACATCTGCGGGAGAGCAGGTGGAGAGTTATGTGATTGGTACAGCAATCATTTCCCTGTGCATCACAATGAAACTATTTCGTGTAACACTTAGTTAAAAAGTAAATTGGCTAAATGGCTCCGCTCACATTATCCCTCTGTAATAAGCGTCGTGGCTGATCCTGTAATGCTCCTCCCCTCCTTTTTTGTTTAAGTAAAGGATGCTACTGTAGAGGCATAATTTTCATAAAAACATTCTGGGGAGAGGGAAAAAAAACCAAACCCAAAAATACTCTGCAGAAACTTTTGCATTCACCCAAAGAAACAATATTTCAAATTATGCAAAATGATTAGAACCTAGTTCTGCATTAAGGGAAAWTACAGCACAATACAGAAAATTGGAGGTGGTAGCATTGATATGGAATTATAAAATAAAAGAATACTGCCTGGAGTAGTTCAGTGCTTTTAATTCTCATGTTGTTCTGATTCTTTTCTATTTTTCTTTCCACTTCGTCCTTGCATAAATGTAGGCAGCCTTAGTCTCGGTGGAAAGTTCTCTCACATAGGCAGTGTGTCATAAGTGTGCTGCTTATGAACAGAAACCAGCCTGGACGCYCAGGCTGGAAAACTGCCATGATGTGTGTGGTGCTGTTCAAGACTCTCCGTAAGCCATAAATGCAAGCATAAAACCAGGAGCCAGTCTTCAGCAGAGAACCACCACAGCCTGGCTCTTAGCCTTGGGGCATAGGTTGTTTGGAGCTGTTTTGTTTTGATCCACGCATCAAGTATGCCAAAGGAATGCACTTGAACCTCCACCTGCTTCTCCAGGAGAAGAATTTCGTCTTTTCACTTGAGCCATTAGGTTGCATGCAGGTTTTATTCTCCTGTGCAGCCACAAAAGCTAGAAACTCAACAGTACAAAAAGAAAGGCAAGCGATCACAGGGCTCCTGGAGCTGCAGCCTCAATTAAAGCACCAAGTGCTACCTGAGCTGACAACACAGGGAACTACATCCTCCTTTTTGTCTTCTGTTCCTCAGTCTGGCCAGGCAGAAACTCACAAGCTGCTTCTTCAGAGCATTAGCTCCGATTGTGTGGCCCCACCGTTGTTGCCAGGCACAGGAACAGGTTGCTGACCGGGGTGTTTATGAGCACTTAGCTACTGCATGTGGCAGAGATAAGCCAGCCTGTACCTGCTGGTGCCAGATGCATGCCTGGGCTCATTCCCGGGACGTTGGTACGACACTCAGTCTTCTGGCGGAGGAGATAAAGATGGAACGAACAAGTCTGTGAAAGAGGCRTGGGTTTGGGCGGCATCATAAATCAAGGCAGACTGGACTGCRTGCCTCTTTTCCTTTCCCCAGGCCAAAAGATAATGGATTTAAGTCTCTAACGTTGTCAACTGTTCTTTCTCCTCTCCTTCACACCATCTCCTTAATTCCTGTATTTACTGATGGCTGTGCTAACACAGATATACTCTGGGTTTTGAACTGTATGGATGGTCGGATGACACTTAAATCAATATCATACGGCAGTTTTATTTTCCCAGCCCTAGACACAATCTGTCCATTGTGCTAACGCTGTTTGTGACTTAAACGAATGCAAGAATTTATAAGTGCATCTTGAAAGTGCTGCTTCCTTTAATCATGCCCGATAAAGGGATTCCTGCCTTATGCAAAGCAGGGTTGTCATCTGGTTAATGGGAATATACTTAGCAGATGCAAGCTGCATGAATCCTTCATTTAAATGACTGCATTTATAGCCCTAATCGGACAAAGGAAACTGTGGACCAGCAAGAAATAAAGGCTGCCAGAAAGAAAGAGAAAATATCCTCCATTTGGTATACTCTGGCAGGATGAGGATAATTTTCATATTCTGTAATGTAACAGTATAATATTTTATTTGTTTCTTCTGCCATTGCTCCCTTTATTGCCACAGCCTGATGCCACGTGGTGCGTGGCACATCATCAGATGCTGCAAAGATCATGGTGCCAATCACCCTCTCAATAAGAAGTATCAAAGATATCGTTGGGATTACAGTGGGTGTGTGAACATTAATTCCATGGGCAAGAGATTTGCAGATTAGCGTGCAAAATGTGCAGATCTTTTAGGCTCTGTCGGTGAGGAAATGTCCTTGATGTAGACTGCTCTCTCGTAAACTGCAGTCTCCTGTCTGAGATAGTCAACGGGAGCTGGGAGAGCATCTTCCTTCCCAAGAGATTCTAACAAATGCATCATCAGGGAGGTACTGAGGTACTGAGCCTGTCACTGTGTAAATAGTCAACCCTCTCCTGGTGAAGAGCAATTATTCTTTTGACAGTCTTCCATATCCACTTTTTCTAAAAGCCAAGAGAAGGGCTGTTTACAAAATGCGAACAGTRTCAGGAGGAACATCCAAATTCACAAGCTCGTTCCGTTTCAAAGGATTCAAAATGAACCAACATGCTGAAATGGTCTGATGATCTTTTTCCTTAAATGGAAGAAATGAAAGATAGCTCAGGTGTACCAAAAACTGTGTTTCATCAAACACATTTCTTAGAGCCATTCAAGTAATACTTCAGTATATCCAACAGTTGACCCACAGCTACAAATAATTTATGAAATACCTGAGGATAAAAAGTGTTCTATCAGTGTGAGAGTACAATGTAAACAATCATTAGGATATATTCACTATTGTGCTGTCTGATCTCCAGACGAGCCCCTTTAAAAACACTGAGCCTGTCATCTTCCAGGAAATCAAAAGCTCATTTAAATACCAGGATCCACTGAGAGCAGTTCAAACAATATACATCTCTTGACAAAAAGAGGCTCACTCATCCAACACAAAGGAATGCATTTTTACAAAACTACATGAGAATTAAATCCACAATGCAGTATGTGCTCTGTTTGACAAGTGATAATTAACTGCTGACAATATAATTTTAGTTTTGATGCAAACTTGTTTTTCATTAAAAACTAATCAGGGAACATTTGCATGGAGTGGGACAGCCTCCTACAAGGCAGAAATGTTCATAGTTCAGTGACTCTGCTGACAGATTTACCTCATGCTGAACGTGTATCCTACGGGGGAAATCAAAGGGTCAGATCTTCCTCCCAGTGAAGCTGGAGCTTTTTTATCAACTCCATGGGCTTTGGATCTGATGGATGCAATGCCCCAGGCAATGCTCTTGCTAAGGAGGTGCCTTATCAACTATACTAATTTTCAGAAAATGCAAATTGAGGGACTCAAGACAACTCCCTGGAAGGCAGGCCTTCCCTTTAGAGGGGGAGGTTTAGCTCTTTCCAAGAATGATTATGAATATCTTGTTTTAGAGTGGGCCAGGATACAATATTACTGTGCTTGTTTCAGCCAATTATACCCGCAGTGTAGTGAGGGCAGAACAAGAAAGAAGGACATCAGCTGAGTTTCCTTTGAGAKTCTGGGGTACCCCTTGGCATGCCAGGTTAACATTCAATGCATGGGTCAGAGCTCCAGCTTCCAGAGAGGAAAACAGACATCTCAAAGACCACTCTGAACCTTCAAATGACTGCARAGGTCATTATCCCTTGGCTGAGCTTTAGTGCTGTAACTTCTCATGGGATGGAGTCCTTCTCTAGTCAGCCTGTCTTCAAGGTGGGGAGCAGTAAGTGTAGAGCTGTCCCTCCCCTCTTTCTGAACCTGTTCTTGCTGTTCACAAGGTGTCCTCTGCATCAGAAAATACTGGTCTGCTCTTCTGAAGTATCAGAACAGAATCACAGCGTATACTATCCATTCTGCTCATAGCTGATGATGATGCTCCTTCAGAAACGGAAAGAATAACATTAGGGAAATGTAGAAAGTCAAATTACCCAGGTCATAGAGAGAGGCTGTGGCAGAGACCTGAAGAGAATCAAAGACTCATTAACTTGCAGATTTCACCACTAGACCCTACTCCTGTCTTCTGGGTTTCCAAATGTGCAAGTGTTGCTATAGTATATTATGATTCTCAGAGGTTGATTTTTAATAAGGCAGTTAATGTATGTTATTTAAACAATGATTATTAAAAAAATGTTTGAGGTTTACAATATAATAGGTAATTATCTTCTCCAGAACAGWTACAACAATGCAGCACATTCTTGTCTTCAGTGATCCGCTGGTATTTGTTTAACCTATGATAACATTCTTATTAAACYCAAATTAAATGGACATAATTCAAGGTATCACAGCAAATTTCAAGGAAAACAGCTCTGGCTGAACTGAGTTTTTTYCCATGCTAGTTATAGCTGCCTTTTATGTTAATATGACTTGACCCAAAACTCTTGAGGTCCACTAGAGTCTACTCATCAGCCGCAGAGAGCAATAGTCAGGCTCAGTATCTGTTAGACTTAAAGCTCAGGCTGAAGCCAATGTAGTCACCCACTCTCTGTTCGAATAAGCAGTTCTCTGCATGAGCCATGGTGACATTTTCCAGCAATGCAGGAAGTTGTCACCAGCAGCAGGACCTTGATGGATCTCTAATAGTCTAAATTTTTATGATCTAGCTAGGRTGATGGATCATCACTCCATTCAGAGACATCTTGGAGGGTGTAATGTTGATGCAGTGAGAGTGAAGCAGTGGGCAAAGCCCTTCTCCCATGCCGTGGCGTAGAGCATCCACCAAAGAAGGGGTTGCTAATGAGGGGAAGGGGTACATTTTTTCCAAGTCCTGCCTCCCACTGGTTTGTCCTGTGGTGACCCCCATCAAAAGCTGTCAGTGAAACCACRGCAGTTTAAACTAGCTGATATGGTATTGCTTTCTCAGTCTGAGTTTTTCTAAGGTTTTTTTTTCCCCCACAATAGTATCTCTTTCATGGATGATTTGTAATAGAAGCTTCATTATAAGATCACAAAACACTGGGGAATATGTTAATATGGTTCAGCGTGTAATCCGGTATAATATCATTGAAAAGAATTGCATTTTTGTCTACAATTGAGGCAGCAAATAGGAGCTCCTTCTTTTTCTGTATTAGTATCCATAGCTGAATTAATACTTCCCTTCCTATAATCTTGTATAAATTTACCAAAATGTGCATGCTGATTAATGTAGATACAACCCCATTTTCAAAAAAAAATGCACACAGCTAGGGTTTTTCTGATCCTTCATATATATATTTTGAAGAATTGGGGCTACTGTAAGAATCTCGATCAGCTATAAGTTCCCTCACACTTGYGTGAATCAAAGAGCACTTGCAACTCACGACATAATGTTTAACCTGCTTTTCTCCATATGAACAAGYATTTGGTGGCTGATGGGGAGTGCTGAGAAGTGAGAAGCTCACTTCTGACCTCACTGTACATAGGTGTTATTTTAGTGTAGTCACTGCTGGTTTGCAATCTGGATCTACCCTAGCAAAAGGCCTGGACCAGGCACTTCAGCCAATGTCACACAAGGAGACATGATAAAGATGAAGTCATGTGCTCCCCTTCCTTAGTCTGTTGTGTGTTAAATTTAAGATATGCACCCACTCCTGTGGCCGTTGTGAGCCTGAGGGTGGTAAATTAGCCCACACTGAGTTCTGTACAGACAGCTAGACTACTATCGATTTGTTAGGCTCTGTGACTAGAGAGTAGACATATCCTTTCTCCATAAATGATGAAGCACTTTGAGATTCTCAGCTGGAAAGCATCCAAGAAAGACTAAAAGGTTTCTTGGGCTTCTTTTTTTGGTACCAGAATTTCCACTCCTCCTTCCTAAACTGCTTCTTGTCTCCCTAATGCAAATCCTATCAATCCACGAACTGTCCAAACCAACATTCACATAGTTCTTTGGTATTGATTCATCCTTGATATTGTAAGAACTCCAGCGATATATCAGGCGATTGGGGAAGACTTTATTCTGTCCTTGCTCTAAAAAAGCAGAAGTATGTTTTAAATTTCTCATATTCCGTGGAAAAAACAGTTTGAATTGTAAGCCAAAGATGCTCTCTTGACAGATGGATTCCTGGCTATGCTGCAGTATTTGAAATGCATTCAAACTCACCAGATTGTATCCTGTTGACTAACAGGTTCCCACTTAGATGCCTTGGGACCAAGAGATATGGAACTTGATATTTAAGGATCGCTGAGCAGAAACAAACGTGCATAAATMTAATTAGCAACAGGCAGGTAATGCTGATAGAAGAGTCTTTAGCAATTGCAGGAAGCTTGTTTATTGCAAGTTGGACTGCAAGGTATAAAAGACAAGACTTTTACTGAGGCAGGTCAGGGAAGCATGGGAGCTTAGTGAATACCAGAGGCCAAGCCCAGATGGGTGGTTTCTAATGTTTTGAATGCATTTCAGAGGAAAGCCTAGAAGACTGCAAATATGGGGAACAAG
>JASVER010000056.1:5929910-6022373 GCA_030449065.1 Oceanodroma leucorhoa | reverse complement strand
AAAAATTTCTTCACCGAAAGGGTAGTCAGGCATTGGAACAGGCTTCCCAGGGAAGTGGTGGAGTCACCATCACTGGAGGTGTTCAAAAAACGTGTGGATGTGGTGCTTCGGGACATGGTTTAGTGGGCATGGGTTGATGGTTGGACTAGATGATCTTAAAGGTCTTTTCTAATCTTAATGATTCTCTGATTCTATGATTCTAAGACAATGCAATTTGGTTGCAGAGATTAACTGTGTAGATCTGACCCAAGGTGGAGAATTTGAAAATACAAGGAAGCAAGGAAAGTTTCTTATGTATCTGTTTTTATATATGTTGAAATGTCAGTAAAACTTTCCTATGTGCTTTTTTCTTGTTTAGTTTCTTACCTCTTACACAAAAGTCTCCAGAAAGGTTAAAATGGAGCACTTCCTTCAATCTCAGTATCCTCTGGAAAGTTACAGCTATGTAGACTGAGGGTTGAGGATGCATAGAGCAGACAAGAATCAATAACTAAAAGTTAATGAGAACTGAGAATATTTAGGATTGAAAATCCCAGCCCAGACTGGCATGTAAGCAGCAATTATTTGTATGTCCCTGTCACAAGCTGCTATTGCAATGGGAATTTTTTCTGGTCAAAGCTACAGCTTGCCTATTAAGCTTTTACAGYTTTGCCACTGCCTCCTTAGCTGCCCATGGTAGTCAAAGCTCTCCTTCAATAGGATCCACCAACAGAGGGGATYACAATTCTTCCTCTTTCCCATCCTCAACCCAATTAATATGCCTTACAGAGTCAGACAGATTACATGTGTTCCTATCCTGCTTGGCCAGAAGGAAGTTTCCTTCCTCCTTGGGGAGAKATATGTATGTATCTCCAAAATAACCTTGAAATGAGGTCACTTAGCTGCATTCTATAAAAGTTGCTAAATGATTTTCAAAATGGACGGGGATTCCATTGGAGACTTGGGAAGTGGCATAAATATTTATGGATAGGACATCTTTTTCTTTACAATGCTGTACTGCATTGTGACAAACTAATGCTAATGGCAAGCTTCAGTGCTAAATTAATTTGAACAAAGATCAGTGAGAAAGGCATTCTTGAATTGTAGGAAAGGGTGTGTTATCAGAGCAGATAATTCAAAATTAAAGCCTATTTTTCATGCCAAGATCTCCATCAGACTTTAGTTTTGAGCAAAGGGGAAGTTTCATGTCAAGTTTCACATATCATTCCTCACCCATTATTCACCCTGTTTCTGAGCCAGGAGTCAGGCCAGCTTCATTAAAGGGACTGGTCTGTGGTTAATACTGAATTCTGTGAGAGCATTCCTGAATTCAGGAACTTGAYGGTAAAACTCTGCTATGTCAGAGCTTTCATTCCCCAAGAACCACTGGAAAAAAACAGTGTCAAAACACACTCATTTCATCATAACTAGCGGATCTCACTGTGCTTAGCAAAGGTCCRTGGTCTTATTCTTTATTTTAATTACAGAAAAGTAGAAGTACAGAGAAATTCAGTGGGAGTCAGGGTGCCACAAAACAAGTTGATGGCACGTCTACAGACAGGGCATTTATCTTGACGCAGACATGGCCGTGTCAGCCTGTGTGTTGAAATGTGCGGACACGTGCAGTGCGGTGGGAGGTGTGTCTGGCTTATGACCCCTCAGTGCCACCTTTCTCAAAGGATGGAGGAATCTTTGTTTCAGTAAGAAAATAAAGATGGCATTTATCCATGGCAGATTAACTGCAATGATTTTTGTATTTGGCAAATTATATGGGAGTCGATTTAAGAAAAATAGTTTCTGTACCTTTGTCATATAACTGTATTAATATTGATGTTGTTCACCCTAGAGAAGCCTTTGGATGCACACTGCAGTTTAGTTTTGCAAACTAAAGCAGCCTTACTTTGCTTGTTTCTCTCCAAATAACCTGACATTTTAAGGGAAGAAAATTCACACGCTTAACRACGCAATGAACTGGAAACAAAAAAATATCGTTGTAAGATATCCTAAGGGAAAGTTTTGTTGCACCTTATGTTATCCTTGCCCTCTTCTCAGTATTGTCCTCAAAAATMCTCTTCATTTGCAGCCAGTCCTCTGCGATGTCTTTTGAGTTTGGTCCCTTTTCAAAAATTCTTGGCAGGACTTACGCAAACATCTGGACTTCCTAAAAGAAACAGCAGGAGATGTACTAGTCAGACACTTGAGTCTTATTTTAGCTGTCTCAACTTCATCCATACTTTTGTTTCTCAGTTCCCTGTTTATTTATTAAAGGAGACTCCTTACAGGCTTGAGGAGTTAATTTTGTTATTTGGGCTATGACATTACAAAAAATATCTGAAATTAATCAAAATGAATAAATCATGGCATACTAGGAATGACAAGGTATTGAACAGAACAAACAGAAATCCTTGCAAGTATTGATATAAAAATTATAACTGTTACATTGGTTCTACAGTGAGGGTGTATTCCTATAGGTTCATAGTTTCRTTTGGTCAAGAAGTGGAGGGAGATTGAGTCAAACACACAATCATGTCTCTGTAAGTCTGAGATATCAGTACAGAAAGCTAATACAGGGCACTTATCCATTATTGCATTATTGTGGTAGCAGAGCTAGGTCTTGGTTGTCAATGACTGTAGCTCTGGCATTGAAATAAATCCTAAATCTACATCTGAGTTAACTATTTTAGTAGAGCACAAAGACCCAAGGATAGGATTCCCCTGTTTGAGATGGGTCCCTCTGACTGAGACGAATCCCATCTGGGGTCCAACTCTGACCCCCTACTAGTAAGACATCTACATCTAAACTAGTATTGCAGACCCTTTAATAGGAAACGAGAGATGACAGATGCTTTTCATGGGGGGGTGGGGTGGCTATCTTACCAGGCAGGAGCTATAAATACTTGGTGAAGCCCAGAGCCACTCTCTATCCCTCTGCAGGGGTCCTGGAGCAATATATATTATTCCAGTCCAACCACTGAAATAAGTTTATGGTATCAACTGAAATTTAGACCACCTGTAACATCTGCTCCACACTGAAAATTGCTCAGATTTACAATCAGAGCACTGTAGGAGTAAGGTAGGTACTTACTGAGGGTGCAGCGCAGATACCAGAGCCTGGGACATCCAAGAGTGAGGCTGAGCCRTGGGGCTGTAAAACATCAGAAACACCTTTGTATCAGCTGGTGGCAGTCAACAAACAGGGCCGGCCAGTGCAGATATTTGTAGTATGTCAGGACTATTCACTCAGCGCTGGACCTGCTGCTGGTGACCCTCCCTCCAGGATCAAGTGGGGAGCAGATTTAGGGCCAGATAGGTTCTTCCAGCAGTTTCGTGCCATCCCAGTCTTCCTCTGTCTCGTGACGGGCATGCCTGTGACCACTAAGGCCTGCTCTGCACGGAATGTGCTTTTTTGCTGGGTTAGGAGATACATTGAGGAAAATGTGTGACCAGGAGAGGCTGCAACACCACACTCCTAGCTGTTAATTTTACAGGGTACGCCTTTGGCCCGTATAGAGGATTGCTGCATATGGAGCTGGGGTGGGACACCTTAAGTACGCTCTATTAATCCATCAGATTGTATAATCTAATCTCTTTATAATGTTAAGAATTAGTCTTAAGGGAACACCCTTTTCCATCTGTTGCCTATAATGAAAATCAAAGGGATYTAGTACAGAGTTTGACATCTCTGTTTTAGATCAGGGTAGATGCATCGGTCTCTGGTGTGCGTGTGCAGACCCTTGGCATTGCATCTAGCCAGGAAGGGAAGGGAAGACAGTCCAAAGYCCTCTCCTGTGACGGGAAGAAATTCAGGGGTATATTCCTGTACGTTAGTGATATCCCACTTTCTTGCTTTGGGAAAGGGTTGGGAAGAAACCTTCTGTTGCTAACACATATGTCTGGGTCCATTCAATGTATCATCCGARTCCCTCTGACTTCTGAGAAATCTTGTAGTGTTGCTAGTTTTACTTAGGTCAGACATTTCATGAGGTTGGGAGAGAAGCATTAGAGGAAGAAGATAGCCACTGACAGAAATAAGTGATATGTGCAGGCAAGGAGAATGTGTTTTATTTTTYTCCATACTGTCAGAAATGATTGGCTTTACTTGGATCAATCCAAGCATCCTTCATAACCTGCGCAGAGGAGTTTGTTAGATTTATTTTCTTAGCTTGCTTGTTCAAGCCTGTTATTAATCCCCTCGTCAGTTCAACTCACTGGAAGAAAACATACCTTCTTAAAGAGTTCTTAGGCTGAAAATAAATGCCTCATTAAGTTAAACATATTAACCTGAAAACAGTATTTATGTCAAATAGACTAATGAATGCCATTATGGGAAACACAGAGTGGAACCTGCAGGAGGAGCTCAGGTGGTGGTTTGGTACCCTTCGTAACTCCCGCACGCCCACGCGCTCATACCCGCACTGCGAGAGAGGTGGGGAAGGGGAGAGCAAGGCTCAGCGATGCCTTCTTCACATACAGTTATTTCGCCTGACATGTTAGATGTGAGGCAACTCTTTGCTGAAAGAATATTTAGGCAGCATAGGTACTTTGCATGCTAGGATAGCTTCCTCCAGAGACTGATAGCTATGCAAATTTGCCCAGTSTCTTTTTGTCTGGTAGGGAAAAATCACCTTGTCATTTGTAAAAGCAGTTTTGCTAGTTTTGCCCTTCCTGAAGCATATAAGCACTCATTAAAAAGGATGTTTCTCACTAGCACATACATATCCTTGCATATTGCTTCCAAGCCCACCACCCCCTCCCAGACATGCATTCAAACATCCAAGTGTAACTGCCGGTACCACCTGCTCTAGAAGTATGATCCTGTGATCTTCTTAGYCGTGCAGAGAATGCACAGGCTACATTTAAGCTGCCTTTATGTAAAGAAATACAGGAGAGAAATCCAAAGCTCAGCCAGAGTAATTCTGCCGTGCCCGTACTACCCAGAGCACAGCAGGGTGGCACGGAGAGTCCCGTACAGCACAGAGCAGAAAAGCACAGCACCGTTCCTGCCCATGGCACTTGCTTTTGAAAGAATTTGCCCATGCCTCAGTTTCTCACATTGGTTGGTAAAGGTGCTCAGAATGGGAGCACAGCTTACACCTGTAAACCAGCCAGCGGMGGGGCTGGGATCTCACTGAACATCTCAGCTTTACCAGATTGAAAGGGTTACTGGTAACTGTGTGTTTCCCTGCTTCTGTACAGCTGGGGCGATCTCTCTTGACACAGATTTGCTCCCACATATGGGAAGAGCTAAGTACCTCACGCATAGCTAGTCATATTTTTAAGAGTTCGAGGAGTGAAGACATTCACTTGTGTTTTCCAGAGGTCAAGGACATCGCATATATCCTTGGCTACAGTCCTGAGCAACTTGCTGGGTGGCGTTAGGAAGCCAGTTTCAGAGCAGGAGAAAGAGCCAGAATACGAGCCCTAGGTTAGCTGGTACACATTGAGTAGCCTTGCCTTCTCTGGAGCTGATGTAACGCGTTWATATTCCCGGTCACAGCTCCCCTGGCCCACCTTCCTTCCCTAACACTGAGCGCTTTTCTCAACCGAAGATCTGATTTGAATGCAGCTCAGAAAAGTCTCCTGTAATTCACCCAAATCAAGATAGAAGTAGCCAGGAGGGGATGAAGAGAATGACAGCAACAATCTCATACTAATGAGCTATTGTCCTTAGAGGTATTTAATTGAAGGCTTCTACAAAATATGCTTGAAACTTAAGGCATTAACAAGCTTCATACAGGAAAAATGCAAMGCTGTGAATTGGTAAAAGGATATGTAACATTTTAATAGGGAGACAGACTGGCCGTGATCCTTCCCCTGAAAGGTATGAATGACAATCTTCACTTTCCCTTCGTATCAGAGGGTATGACCCTATAAATTAACAGTGAAGTGGGCTCTGACACGATGTTATCAAGGTCTCTAAAAATAAGCAAGTAGCTACAAGGCACTTTGTGCTCTCTCCAAGTGGTTCAGTCTCTGATCATTCCTCTGCCATRGAGAGCTCTTCTTGTAGAGGAAAGGAGTCATTAATATGCTTTGCTCTTCCAAGTCCCCACAGAAGYAAATCGCCAGAGCCACTTGTCTGAACAAGCTTCAAGCGTCTGGCTTGTGTTTCATGAAAATTGGATAGTGGTGTGCCATACATGCACAGCTCAGCCCAGCTTCACGCCTGCTGTCTCTTCTACCCTCCCTTGGCAGTTTCCCTTGCTTTGCTTCTGTGTCATTCAGTCAGCAGGAGACATAAGCAAGCCACAGAGCTGTGAAAACCTGGCCTGAAGTCAAGGACAAATTGCTGTTGATTTTATTAGATGAATGTCTGACCAGTGTGCCAAAGCCCAAGCCTGCCCTCTTCCATAGTGTTTTTCCCTCTGGACCATATGTGGAGTGGGCTGACCATAAAGGCTGTGAGGGTTTGGAGCAGGCAGTGGGGCTCAGACTGAGCCATCTCTAGGGGCAGTGACAATGTAACTGGCTTATGCCAACCGGCATGCCAAATCTGAGCACTGTCTTCTAGCACAGAGCAGCTATCGCCCACGTGTGTCTCTATATATCACCGTATGAATGCCATTGTCTATGCTCATCACCCAGAAGGGGYGATGAGGGGCAAGAAAAGCAGCGTGTGCAGGGACTATGGGMCAAGGCAGCTAGGGTGGATGACCCAGGGGCCATCCTCTGGCCTTGACCCCGACTGAAATGTCCATGAGGTTAAACTGTCCTAGTCTCCAAACTGGTGACTGTATCTAAACTGCTGTCAGGGAAAGGGGCCTGACATTAGGTAATCCTTAGCTGTGCAAGGCTGCAGGAGAGCGAAACTGCACTGGGACTGTACGACTGAATCACACAGTGCAGTTCCAGTGGTCCAGACCTACACCCTGACACTCTTTGCCTGGCGTTGAGGTGCCATCTGATGCCAGCATTTCACTCCACCTTTCCAGGGAGCTAAACCAAGAGAACAGAGGCTTCACGCTCCAGCTCCTTTTTCAGCCGTCCACAGGGTATCCAGAGGGGTGACAGGARCCCTGTTGGCCTTAGTGTCCGGACGAGCGTACACATCTTCATCCCACTTGAGGCATCTCCTGWTGCCAGAAGGCCGAGAGCAGCCGGTCCCGCAGCCAGAGACGCTGGCAGAAGGGAAGAGCAGGAGGTTTTTTGCTGTCTCACCTGCCACTTTGCTGCAGCATTTGCTTGGYTGCAAAAAGGTGTTCACCTGAGCTGCTGAGCTGATAGAGGGACCCAGTGGAACTGCCTAAAGTRGCAGAACATGACTTTAGTACACACTGAGTCACACAACTCTTCGTTGTTAGGCAAAGTATTGCTTTCATCCCACCATGGTTTAATTTACCCCTCGGTCTCTATGTGATTAGCCATTTAGTACTTGCTAATATATCTAATTTCCACAGGCTCTAGGTGATGTTTTTAAAAAATGAAAAAATAATTGATCCTTCCATGCAAAATATCCTTTTGAGAAATGAAATAACTATCTCCAAGCCCTAACTGAATTACACTCTTATCAACTGAAGGGAAATAATCCACTTGAAACATGAAATACAAGCGGAATGAAAAACCTTTGCAAGTTGCAGTGGAAGAAGAACACAGTATGTCTCAACTAGCTCTGCTTTATCCATATGGAAAAATACATTTTTCTTGGAATCACTCCCTCTTTCAATATACAATGAAGTTTCTCAATTGCTCACCCTTCCACCCACTTCTTAATATCATAAAAGGGAAATAATCCTCTATTTGCAAAAGTCCTGAGAAGAGGGTTCAGATTGTTTGGAGCTCAGCAGGACCACCTTCTACAGGTGTTGATGAGATTTCTCCTTTGTTTTGTGGGAGAAGAGTTGTATTGACTGAATTGTGCTTTGGGGTTTAATTTAATTCTCATTATTCGGACTTTCCAGCACAGCTATGTAGACATCCTCAGCCAAAATATTCTCAGAATACTGCCTTTCTTCATGCTTTTGCTTCTCCTTGTAAATAAAGAAAGCCTGAAGGAAGAAATAGGTTTATAAATAAAAGCCACAGTCCAAATGAATTCCCTTCTAGAAAGGTTAATTCAGGTTTCTGATTAAAGACTCTAGTTTCTGTCTCTTCCTCTCTCTTTCCTGCTAAAGACAATCTTTTATCCTTTGTAATGGAGCTATTGAGTACCGTCAGGTTGAATCAGTGGAACAACTCTCCTTAGAGCAAATAGGGGGTGAAAGTTAGTCCAGCTAATGACTCAAGGCTGGGCAAAGATCTGCCTTGCCTAGCCAGCCAGGGCAGAAGTGGCAAAGCCCTTCTCCAAAAATGGGGGCTTATATCCACCGCAGAGCCCGGTATCCTTGTGCTCCCGGAGGGAACCCACCTGCTGGTACCTGCCCGGTGCGCTCTACCTGCCGGGTACGCAACACCCTGGGGGTATGTGACACCCAGCAAGTATCCCACACCCTGGGGGTATGTGACACCCAGCAAGTATCCCACACCCTGGGGGTATGTGACACCAGCAGGTATGTGACACCTGCAGTTATGTGACACCAGCAGGTACCCTGCAGTCCGTGATCCATTCGCGCTCTGTCCCGTCCCAGTTCCGCTCATAAAACCCCACCCGAGCTGCCTTGTCCCATAGTCCCTGCACATGCTGCTTTTTTGCCACTTGTGACCCTTTTTTAAATTGCTCTTTTTTTTTTTTTAATTATCATTACTTACTATCCAGAGGAGAACTGCAAAGGTCTTTGCGACCCAAAGTGGAAGGTATAAACCATCTCCATGCTGAGTTTTCAGGATGCCAGAATCACAGCATGAAGGTTTTGCTATCCAGGCAGAAAACAAGAGGGATAGACGGCAGTAAGCCCATCCAAGCATCACCGTGAACAGGCGGTAGATCTTGAATTAACAATAACTTGCAGTGTTTATTATGCCTAGAACAAGCAAACTAAATTCACAGATAAATGAAACTAATTAAACATGCTGCTATAAAAATTAAAGCTTGCTTTGTTTGTTTAGGGTTTTTTTTGGTGAGTGTGGGTTTTTTTGTAGCTTTGTTTTTGTTTTGGGTTTTTTTTGTTCTTTTTCAGTACTGCAGCAAATCTGCAAACAGATTTACAAACTGCTRCTGTGTTTAAAAACAATGCTGCAAACTGCAGTGTTGGCCTAGCTTTTAGCCCCACATGTAACAAACGTTATAACTGGATTTTTAAAAGGCTCCAGAGGAGTACGTGCCAAAGACTGCACACTCCAGCCATCTTCATGGCCAAGTCTCTTTTATTAGCGAGGCATGATAGGTGCAATTGATGTGAGCCCTCTGGTATTGCACTCCATCTTCCTTTCAACACTACAGAAATTGTCCTTGCATGGACAAGACTTCAAGACTTGCAGTCTGCAAGACCTTTACGCCCACTGAAGAAGGACTTCCCCATGAAGGGAACCCCTCTCCAGGGTACACACATCAGGCAATGGTGGCAGCTGGTTGCTTGAAGATTTTAAAGCAACCAGTTAGAGAACTGAGGTCCTGCTGAACTTGACAGCAGCATCTCCTGTACAGCCAAGATCACTGTTCGGTGTCTGAGGTGTGTGGAGGGGACAAGYCATCGGTTTTGCAAGTGTCTGCTCCTGAAGTCAACCATCCCAATGGCCAGGAYGGTCCCAGCAGGGGACAAAGAGCATTAACCCTTACTAAGGTGGAGTCAATACAGGATGTCTTATATTGATGCTGCCCAAYTGGGTGTAAATGGTATTTACTGCTGGGGGTTTTGGTTTTTTTCTCCCCCCGTGAACTGATATACTCACTTTGGGTGTTTGGTACACAGCTGCCTTATTCTGTGTAAATATATAGCACATAACTAAGGAGCAGTGATGAGATCAGTCAGAGTCAAGCCTTCTCTGAGGTAGTTTTAATGAACTGAAGAGCTCCAGTGCTCTCACATGGCAACTGCTGGTGCACCACAAGACATCTGCTAATGAAATTTTAACAGCTGCAACTGGAATCTAAATGACGGATTCCAGGATGCACCAAATGGAACATGAATGCATCGCATGCTCAGGACTCCAYGGTCAGCTGTAATTCCTAAGAGCTTTACTGTTGTAATAAAAATGGTGTTTCGAGGCACCTGGGATTACTAATGAAACCTCTCAACACAAGACCCATTAGACTCACTTACACAGAAGCGGAGGAGTTTGCAAACCAACCCAGCACATTACCGCAGCGATGGATGTGATGTATGCACACACAAAGATTCTGTGCATGATTGCAATGCAAATCCAGTGAATAGCTCTGCTCCCAGGAAAAGCCACAGGATATGGGGACGCCACAGGGACTGCTGTGCAGGGAAATTGCGTGTCAGGGAAATCAGAACAGATCTCCCRGAAACGAGGAATGGCTGCCTCGTCTTTACTCACATGCACAATAAATAAACGGAGGGCACAGGGGGAGATTKTAAAAAAGCTGTAAACCCATTATCTGCTAATGTTATTAATAGCATTCCTGACAGATGCCTTTAGGCAGCAAGGAAACATTGCTAAGGGCATTCAGCACTTCAGGAGCTGGACATATTTAGGCCATTTAAAACAATCTATTTTGGCACATCTGCTGCAGATGGTCCAGTAGAGAAGGCATTAGTCTGGCAGACTTGAAGAGTGGTTTTTGTTTGTTCTCTCTTAATTTTGTGATACATGACATTGGGTTAGTTCTCAGGGTGGTACGTCCCTCAACTCTGAATTGGGAAGAAAGATGTTTACGAGCATTTATTAACTCTTCAAGATCTAAGTGTCATTGAGATATTGTTAATGAATGTCACTGTGATAAATTGAACCCACTATCTACATCTGTTTTTTTGCAATTCTGCCTTTAGAGACTGGAGCTGACAAGGAATTAGACACTGAAGGTGTTAAGGCTGACTCAGGGCTCTTTGCACCATGCTCTGCTGTGTAATTTGGCTCATGCCTGCAGGCATGAATAGAATTCCCAAACACTAACAAGCTAATCCAGCCATGCTGAGAGCAGAGACCTAGCCCAGCACCACTTCCAGAAGGCTGATGGCTTTCCCATAGCCAGTCACGCCTGCGTCTGCTTTAGGACACGGGTGCAGACTCCATGCAGCAGTAGAAAAGGTTAATTTTCACAACAGCCTGGTACTTTTCAGCTCTTCAGTAGATGACAGTTCCCATCTYTCTCCTCAAGGTGATGGAAAGGAGCATGTACAGGTACCTCCTGTGCACCTTGGCCCACCTGCAATGAGGGGTGAGGCCGGCACAGAGACACTGACCGAGCCGGGGTGGTCACAAGCCTTTCATTGCACCGACTGCTGTGAGAAGGGAACAGGGTTGTGGACACGTCCGAAGCTGACAGTGCATCCATCAACACCCTTTGGTGCTTCTGAAAGTAATACACCTCCCCTTTCAAAGCGTGTAATGAGAACTTRCCAGAACGGATATGCTAGTCCTCGGGTTTGGACTAGAGTTTATGTTTTAATTAACAGTATAGGAAACTGAACGTGGTGGGATTTAATGCTCCAGATAGCATTTGTGGTTTGCTTTCCTATTTCATTTCTTTTTGTATTTCATGTAACCAACATGAAGCAGTTTTATCTCATTTTCAGTTTTCAGTCCGAAGATCTGGAACAACTGAGAATGACATCACTTCTGCAAGCAGAAAGTGTAATTCTGTAGCAAAAGGGGGTCAGAATATTTCTTGGCGATGGTGTCAGATATAGCCATTACAGCTTAAGCTGAAATTGATTGCTTAGCCATTATATATATGAAGTGTCCCATAGGTCTTTGTAGGTAATTCTGCTTAGATCTATCCTACACTGCAAACAACCCACGCGCTTCCCATAACCAGTATTTTCTCTCTGAGAGGGTTCCAAAGGTTGGGACAGCAACAGATGTTGCAAATTGCATTTGTAGGGAGTAATGGATGTATGACCCCAGAAACGGACACCAGGAAACGCCCAAGTCAGTCGAGGCTTCAGAGAGAGACTGAAAAAAAGCAAGACTGGGAGAGCGAGAGAGAGAGCGCAGCTGGTAGGGCTCTGTGCTGTGGTACCGTTGCCTGCCCTCCCGTACGATTTGAGGGTGCGAAAAGCTTCATCTCCCAAATGCAGCCTCAGAGCAACGACAGATGCCGGGGTCTACATGCAGATTTGTGCAGGTGGGGTCGGGTTAGGGCAGCGTTATCCCAGGACATCACATGCACCTGCTTTTCCCTGCTGCAGCCACACTACTGGTGGCAACTGGCGGATAGACTGGAGTGTTGAGTCTTGCTCTAAAATAGTCAATTCTTCATCTATATTCTGCAGGCAGTAAATTGTACCCAGCTGCTCRACAACATAAACGTTGCCTTTCTGTTCTGCTGCGTGTCACTTATTGCTTTGCATAATGTATTTCTCACTCATTTCCATATTCCTCTCCATTGTAGTGATAAACTAATAAATCTGGAAAATTCGGAAGATGTTTTTTAAAAGCCATTTGCTGACTCCAGCATTATTCAGAAGTTTTGGGKTTTTTTTCCCCAAGAGAGAGACAGCAAATAATTGAACAAATAGTTTTCAAGTTCTTTCTATTTGACATCTTTTGAAGTGGGGACATTTTTTCACTTCTTTCAAAATATTTGTGAACATTTTTATTGACAATTATATGAAGACACCGAAATAATCACTGAAAATTTTACATTTAATGAAAACTTAGTTATGAGTAAACGAAAACTGTCAATAGGATTCTAAATAATAACTCCAAGAAAAAAAATACAAAAAAATTAACATCCGTAAAAAAAAATCAATATTTTTCCCTTATTTTTGGGAACAGAGGCACTACTTGTTTAAAAAAAAAAAAAAATCAATAAGCACAACTAGTATTTCAGCTTCTGATTATCTCATTATGTAGCCATTTTTGCAAGTGCAGAGCTGCAAAGTGCCTTCAGTTAATCATGAAAAAATCCAAAAGACTTTTAAAAGCTTCAGGGCTAAATGAAGTCATTATAATTGCAGGCAGACCTAATCACTCCCTCAGTTGCTTAGCTGTGGCCATGTGCAAAGTTTTCGAGCCTAACAGCCTGTCTGCCTGTGCACGTGCTCACTAGCTGGCTACTCGGGGTCATTCCAGTGGTTGGTACGACCGACCCATGGACCACCAGAGCTATGAGCACAAGGGACTGAAGCCTGAGCAAAGGTTCCATCCTCACCATGCTCTTGCTTACAGATCACCAAGGGGCAGGGAAAAGCTGTGATTTAATTCTCACAGACATAATGTTGTACTAGTTTCTCAGCACCTTTTCTGTCTTTTAAGACCTATTTTCTATAAATTCTGTTCTTTCTCCAGATTGCCAGGGTGGCAATCCCCCACCCTATGTCCAGCATGCCTGTCTTTCCTTCTGCTGCTCCTTCAACAGCTGTCTGGAAGGAATTAGTTCTGGTTTATGTTGTTTCTGTGRTCTTAATTCAGCTGTCTAAACAGGAGAGTTTCTCCTGTTTGACACACTCTGGCAAATCCTGCTGGCCTCACGCTGTGGGTCCCAATGGTCTCAGGTCTCCCATAGACTCTACTGTAAGATCTGCCAGATCCTTGCAGTGTCCAGGACAGCCAAAGGCATCTCAACCAGAATTGGATGCCTACATTTAGGAAAATTAATCAAGCCCCATTTTTCTCCATTCCCTGTTGCTTCTCGAAGAATAATGACTTGGGAGTTGAACACGTGCTCATCCTTCAGGCAGCCTCTCTCACTCATTTTCTAGAGCCCAGACTCAAAATAACTTCTTTGAAGGCCCATCTGAGGACTTTCCTCTTGAACGAATTCAGAGCATTTCCTCTAAAGGAAATTCAGAGACAACCGAAATGGATGCAGAGGTTCTCAGGCACCCAATGGAAATATGGCCCATGTTCTCACACGATCTGAGGTGCCAGACAGGATGAATTGCTGCTCAAAATGCATTAAGCCTTGTATGTTCCAAGCAATTGTACGGTGGGAGACACTGGTGGTGCTGATTGAAATTCCTGTAACCACATTAGGGGAGGAAGCGGGTGCCAGACACATGATCATCCATATGCCCAGCTAAATCTACTCAGAATTGATTAAGTTACACTGAAGGAGACCTAGAAATCAATCTGTTCAGGCTTGCTTGTAGAAAAATGACACACTGGAGGTGACACAACTTAATTCTATTTTCATCACTCTCTCTCATGCGAGCAAGATGGGCATATTGCATCTCACATGTCTTCTCCC
Organism: Oceanodroma leucorhoa; assembly: GCA_030449065.1. Taxonomy (NCBI): domain Eukaryota; kingdom Metazoa; phylum Chordata; class Aves; order Procellariiformes; genus Oceanodroma; species Oceanodroma leucorhoa. Next base: position 6,008,203 of record JASVER010000056.1, on the reverse strand, counting down.
CAGGTAATTATATTTGCAAAGATAATAAGCTGTCATAGTCATAATAGTAAAATACTTTCCACCAATCACATGCCTTTCTGGGACATTTCAGGCTACTTAGACTTTTCAGCCAAATAATAGCAAAATCAAACCAGGGAACAGTTTTTGTTAGGAAAGGAATGCACATTCCCATTGTATAGATGGATCGCTCCCGTTAGTAGTTTGTCCATAGCAGGGTTTAAAGTATTCTAATAGTTGATATTTTCTGTGATTTTTACAGTGCTGAGCATGAAAGGATCTTGACTCAGGACTGCAATTTTGGGATTTGCTGAAATATTATGATTATTGCAAGCTAGATTGATATAACACTTTTTAGATAAACTGCATTATCCAGCATCATGCCTTAAACTGGTCACGCTGAAGCCTAAATTTTATCCTATTTTATCTCAACCRTGCTGAAAACATGTTAGTCATAATATGGTAGCTGTTCTGTTCCAAAAGCACTATTTTAAGTCCTATTCCAGGTGAAATCTGCATAGAAAAGAAGCTGAACCTTGATAAATAGTTCTGCTGTATGTGACCTAATTAATTTTGCRAGAGGTTATTCCTGTTGTAGAAGAAAAGGGAGACTCAGTCCTTTACAGACGGGGTCCAAGAAAATCAGTGGCAGTTCATCTGGAAATAGGAACTCAAGGACAGATCTTCATCAGTACCAAATCAGCTCTTTGGAGTAGGTCTGCTCACTCCAGCTAAGGACCTGGCAGTATCAAGTCTTGTCACTATCCTGCTTCTCTCCTGCCTTGTATTAATACCACGTGTGTTATGAGAGCAGCTCTGCAAAGAATTGATTTTTTGGCAAGGCTGTATGTACAACAGTAAAAGCCGTGAGAGAATCACTAGAATCTCAACTTTCTATTTTGCCCCTTCCTTTGTCTCTAAGCACATGGCTTTCCCTTCCAGGCAATAACTGAGATGAACTCTATGGAGTATTATCTTTCTAATCTATCTCGCAGTACAAAGTTTTCTTCATCGGGATTTGAATTAATTAAATTGTGTTATCATTTCAATCATGAATTCTCTAAATTTGCAGTCTGTGAACATCTCTTTTATCTTTGTCTGCTCATCCCCATTTCCACTCCATTTAAAAAATGAACAAATCAGTTGACATTATTTTTCCATGTTTTTTTTTTTTTTAATCAATTCTGTAAAGGTGGGCATCTAAGGTTGAATTTAGCATCTTGCTGTTCCAGGATTCCTACTAACCAGTGCCGTTGGCAGGCACTTATATAAATGCAAGCTGAGTGGCTGGGAGTCATCAAGTTTTGTCCAACTGACGTGGTAACATTTTACATCTGTTGTTTGCTGCTGCTGACAAAAGCTTGCAAGATGGTGGAGAGTTGTCCTCCGTGTGTTTTCTARCTGTTCTGACTTCATTTGTTGAATTATCCAGTAATTCATTACAAATAAATTTCATTGGGCTTTTTGCCAATATTTTTCATCAAAAATGACATGAAGACAAATACTGTCATTATTTGTCCAGCTGTGCAGCTACATTTATATTCTCTGCAGGGCTGAACCCATTATCAGAGCTAAATAACACTGACAATAAAAGGGATATCTCTCCACTACAGTGCATCTAGGTCAACACATGCACCTAAGCAATATCAAAACCCTTCTGTGTTGATTTAGTAACCCTCCACACCCACTTTGTTCAGATGTAGACTTGCTTTATAATCTTGCAATTGAACATTTTTTCAACAAAACACAGCCAGTTTTTTTAAAGCAAAATGTTTCACAACAGCATGCCGAATTTGATGAATTCATACTTCAGGAGAGGAAGAGAAATACTCRGGCTGTTTCGATAATACATCAATATCCTGTTCCCAGATTGTCAAAACAAAACATTTTTATTTGTATTTCAAGTGACTTTTTGTTTAGAAGTATCTTTCTTTTACAATATAAATATTCCTTTAAAAATATGTAACCAGCTTGGAACATTTCTCTTTCATAAAACAAAATATCTTCATTATCCCCAAATGCCTTTTTTTAACACACACAGGACTGGCATTTACATTTTTACTTTTACACTGTTCAGTAGCAGAAAACAAACTTGCTGGGAAATAGAATACATGATTCCTGCCCATTTCTTGCAGCTCTCGGGAAACGCCTGCGGAAGAAGCCGTAGCAAACACAAGCAGAGTGTTAACACAGCAGCTTGCTAATGCTTTTCCTCCCTGGACTGAGAGGAGTAACAGGTTGTAGTTGTTGCCTTGTAGCAGACTGGTACTCCAGGAGGAGSAGAGGGCCTGGCCACGAGCTTGTCCACTACACGGCAGAAACCACCTTGACTCTCTGGTCCTGCCCTGAGACAGGCGTAGGAAAGGCACAAGACACCGCAGCGTCCTTTGCGGTTCTCTGTGCCGTGAGACTATGCAAGAACCTCTCCAGCTTCAACTATAATTTACTCCTCTAATTTACAGCTCTCCTTCCTGTGCTCCTCCTCAGCACTGGCAAACAGAAAAGAGCTGTAAGTCGGTTAAACCCAAGGATGCCACCCTCCCAGCCCTAGACGGGGACTGCTGTGGTGCCCGTACTTAGGTAACTATTAAGTTCCCTGTGGRTGTGTCGTCTTCAGGTAGGGAATTCTGAAAGGTTCATGAGATAATGGGAAATTTACAATATATATATAATCCCTGAAAAATAATCACCTTYGTTCTAAACTTTAACGGATCTGCTCCCCTACCTCCCCACATGCACATCCACCTCCCTAGATTTGTCTGACTYTAAGGATAAGACATTCCAGCTCCTGCCTGTTTACATGTGACCAAAGMTGCCTTCTTTGGCTCTGATCAATCAGCCTCTGAGATTAGACTGAGATTAAATATTTTGTGTGCGTTTTAAGGGGAAAGATTAATTGAACTTTATTATAGGTTTAATGCTTCAGTCTTAATTTGCATTTTAAAAGGCGTGATCTCATCCACTTTCAGAATACTGCTTTTCGTGTTTACCGCTTAGAATTGATTCTGTGTTTGATAGGTTATAATTAAAGTAGACACATTAAGGATTTAACAGTGCTTCTTATTGTTACGAAGGATTAAASGGGTGTTAGAATTCATACTTTAAATTAATGACTTTGATTAAACGAGGGCACGAGGGGATCCTCCGATACTGACTCCTGTTCTGACCTTGGGAAAGTCACCTGGGCCCAGGACCTGTTCTTAATAAGCTGAAGCTCCCCTCTAACTAAACACTTTTTACAGGTTTGAGCTTAACTCTGCATCTTGGTCAGCTCTCTGTGTAAAAGCTGGTGACTGGGAGATTCCCAGTTTGTGAAGAGGGGCCTTCTCCAGCCCCGTTAGATCAGTAGTTTGGCTGGATTGAGCCCAGATTCCCACGTTTYGTAAGGCTAACTAACCTTGGATTTCTTGCGGTGCTCCTGTTTGAAGAAATCTGACCCTCCGTAACAATGCACACATTTCTTTCTGAAGGTCCTTGATTCATATCAACCAGYGAGTTGCAAATACATTCCAACTGCAGAACAGGGACCTGGGTTTTAGGGTCAATGTGCTGGAGATTTCTTGGAGTTTTATCTTGCAAAGTACTAAGTACATCTTGAGCAGCAGTGATGGGAAGGCGTTCATCTGTGTTGGTGCATGATTGCATCGTGAATGTGCAACTGTTTCATTAAAATGGGGAAAATTTCAACTTCGCTCCTTTAAAAGAGAGTTCTATTGAAAAGTGACCATGAAGTATTTCCTTGTTCAGTCATTTCTGGTACATGCTRTATTTTCTGCAGGATTCATCTAGAAATGGTGGAAAATCTTCAGCTGTGGTGTGGCGGTACGCCACAGCCTAACACAGRGATCACTGAAAAGGGAATGTTTTAGATCAGTTCAACAAAAAGCAGTGAAATCTTTCAGCTTGAAATATGTCAACCTGTTTCTCTTCATTTAAAAATGTCTCATTGAAAAGCTTCTGGAGTTTAAGTTCAATAACAAACATTCSCTTTCCATCACAGTTTGGGATGAAAACAAAGTATTGAAACATGGGGATTTGCCACAGAATAGAAATSCCATATTTTGCTCAGCTTTAACCATATGGCTTCTGCTTCATACTCAGAGAATTTGAATTGTGAAATGAGAGAGTAATGAATTAGGAACAACTACTCCGTAGAGTGAATAGCAAATGCTCTTCTTTTCCATGTTATCCCTCTTTTCCTGCAAATCTAGCGGTGAAGAGTGAATGGTGTTCAAATCATGAGGSCATCAATATGACTATATGGTGTGGAGCCGTGGGCTGGCTTTCTGCGCATCAATTTCTATGGCAAAAAGAAAATCCAGCTTGGTAGAAACATTGASTCAAACAGCTTCTCAGAAATCAGGCAAATATCGGTAGCTCTGAGTCACCTCTTGTTTAGGCTGGGGTAAATCAGGAATCATTTTGCACCATTGGTACAAGTCAGAGATGTCCCCTGGGAAGATCTCTGCGGATTCATACCAGAGTCTTGCTCAGGCCAAGAGCTGGAACTGGGAACTCAGCTGGGGGCAAAGCTGTRTGAGATGGAGAGTTTTCTTCTGTTGCTGGCCAAGCTGCCCCTGTTCATAGGCTGACAATCRTACACCTTTCAGGCAATTCCCTGAAAAAGAGACATCTTTGCTGATGTGTGAGCGCTAGCTACACCTGATCTAAGCTGTGTTTTGGGTCAAAAAAACCCATCTGCTGATCCCCAAGTAATGAATGGTCAGATCATCTCATTGGTAAAACACAAATTGYCAGTGCTCTTGCTCCTAGACCAGTATCTTCCTTGCACGTGCAGACTAGTCTGTCAGCTACAGTAAATTGGTGCAGACGCGTGGGAGTTCATTGAGTGATGCTGATTTACGTCAGCTGAAGACTGTCATGGTCTGACATCCTTCTTTTTTCCTTTGAGGGCCATAGGCTGGATGACCGTCTGTTACTGTCTGCCATTAAATTATTCATCTCCAATAAGGGTTGAATTAAAATTTCATAAGACAGTTGTATAATACTGGAATGCAAGCTAATAACAGAGAATGCATTTTCTGAGATTTGCAAAGGATGTAGCATGATCCTTTGTCTGTAACCAGTCTTGTTAACGCTACTGATAATTTTACCATGATCATCTAGTTTGCAGAACTAATCTCTTTGTTTCTACCTATGAAAAAAACCCAGTTGTTTAAATTAATCAGGACTGTAGGATTTGTSCATGTTTTAGTCACAACCTGAGCTATTTGTCACTCATCGCAACAGTTTAAGTGGACAAAGAGTGTTCATAAAGTTTTTTTAAAAGATGCACCGTATCCAGATGTGTTAAAAGAAGAATACTAAGCATGGATATTAACTTATTAAGTTATGGTACAATTAATTTTTAAAATATATTTGCCCAGTTTTACCACTGCTGAATGTAAATATGTCTCTTCTGCAGGGCTGCTTAATTTTAAYTTTGTACCTAATATACCTTCAGCATTTATTCAAAATGCAGTCATTATTAACTTTGAGATGAAGCATGCTCTTGGAATTGCAAAGAAAGAAATTCATTTCACCTGCCTACACAAGCCTTCCCAGCTGACTTCATGCAGGTACGGGGTAGGCATGTCTGGAGGAGGGTAAAAAAAGGCAATTGCCACCTGGCCAAGAGCATAACTTTCAAATGGATGTGAAGTGAAACTTCAAAGGAGACATGTGCTGGGGCAGAACATGCAGACAGGAGCAGCGGGCTGGCCGTGGGCCCTAGCTTATCCCYGGCCCCAGGGACATACGGATGTGTTACGCTGACTGTTGGAGTAAAACCGAGCAGTGCATTCTGGACCCGGGAATCTCAAGGTGCCTCTTTTTGCCTCGTGGAAACAAACTGCCTGTGATCCTTTTTATGCCCTAAGCCATGCCAGAGCACCTCCACCTTTTAATGAATTGCACCATTTTGTTTCCAGGTTCTCCGCCGGTGAGTTGCCAGAAAGAGAGCCCTACAGCAGCATGATCCATTTCTAGTGCCAGCTTTATTGCCTCACAGATAAAATTGGCAAGCCAAAGCAAATACCTGTCAGTAGCATAAAACTGTTGACTCTGCAATTCCCTTAGACTGCTGTTCATAAAGAGAGGGGAAAGAGTAGCTCAGGCACTATTTCACAGCCCTGTAGATTCATGGCTTAAGATGTAAGATCATGAAATGGAGACGTAGTAGACTCCTAGGAAAGACTGTGCAAGAACGGGGGGAGCTCTAACCCCATCTTCTGACAGAAAGATAGCACAGAAAAGGAAACTCAGCACTAGGACCCATGCCGTAAAGGTCAGCTCCTTTGCTGCATAAATCAAGATGGTTCCAATCTCCATAAATGAGATTTAGTTCAAATTCAGCCTTTGTTGTGAATTTTTTGCCAGCTTTTCTTTGACCTAATAATTTCCCCCAACCCCTCTGTTTGATCATGTCTCTCAAATACAACCAATTCCTGTTCAGTGAGGGGACCATTYCTCCGGCACAAAGCCGAGGCTGCCTTAATCCCAGGGAAGCCGGTGATGAGRTGCTGAAAGGAGCCAACAGAGCTTTGTTGGCATTGAGAGTAAAGAACAGGCTTCRTCAGCCTCTTCAGTCATTTACCCTCCCCCTTGCCAGCTATTAGCTGCACCTTGGACTCAAAGGATGAGATCTTTCTAACGAAATTTTGGATGACAAAGAGCTGGTAGCCTGATTCTAAGCTGGACACCTCTGCATTAGTGCTAGTGGGGAGAAAAAGGCACCTCCAGGGGTAATTCGTCTGACCTGCTTTAGATACCTGTCACGGGATGAGATGAATGTCCTGCTGGATATGTCCATGTCCCGCCGCTGACTACAGGGGAAAGCTAGGGACACTAGCTGAGTTATAAATGCCGTTATTTTAGCCCAGTTTTGGGAGGTCAGGCTGTTCATAGCTGAACTGCTCAGGGTATCTCTTGGTGGAAGAGGCTGTGGGCTTCATCCAGACTGAAACCACACCAGTCACAGTAATGACAGCTTGTGTTCATGGGAAGATGCCAGCCACGTTCCCCCCCTTCCATGTAAAATGTCTTTGGAGCTTGTGCTGAGCCAATTCGTACATACCTGAGAGTCTGTCTTATGACGATGTGCAGTCTGAACTTCAAAACAGAGCTGAACCTGAACTTGAGAGAGAGTGTAGACCCACAGAGGGGACAAGAAACCTGTAACAGGTACACTAGCCTCACACCGTGCTCCGCATTAAAGTTCAGTGGTGAAAACGTGCACATGAGCAAAAAATTGCTGAGAGGTACATGGGGCTGGGAAGTACACACAGCATCAGGTTATTTTACAGTGATATTTTTGTTCATTAACTCTCTGATCTTTCCACATGCTGCCATCTGTAGAAAGCACACATTGTACGTATGGGAGTTTTATTCATCCTGTCAGGGGGAGCTGGATTATTTCCAGTTAGATCAGCTCCTTCCCTTCAATATTCAGGCAAAAAAATGGCTTTCTGTAGTACATTCTTGCTGGAGTTTCAAAATAATGTTCCTTTCCCTGTTGTTTTTCTGCATTTCTGTTTCATAAACATTGTTTTTCATCACCCTTATGTTCCCCGTTGCTTCTATCCTGATTCGCACCATTTACTTCCTTGCTGGAACCAGTGTTGTCAATAGAGCTGCTCAAATAAAGCTAAAACCAACTTGGGAGKGAACATCAGGCCAGACTCTGCTGATGTAAATCAGAGCTGAGCCGGCCTGTGGATGTGTGCCAGTGGAGAGCCTGGTGCAGACAGTCTGGCTTTGTTAGACTTAGGTTACCAGCTATTCTCAGGAATTCAAAAGACCCCAGAGACTCTCTGTYCAGATGTAAAAATGAAATGACCATGAGTTTCAGAAGGAACCATTATTTATCCAGGGATGTATCGATTGGGAAGTTTGTGGTTCAGTGGTAACAACACTCCAAGCTTAAACCTTTTTGGGCGTTTAGAAAAGGAGCTGTGGAAATACCAGGCAATCCAAGSGTGAACCTTGTGAGAAGGTGTGTAGCCTACAAGAACTTCCTCATTTTGGAAATCAGAACAATGATGGTAATGGATTCTTCAGGGCACCTTCAAGACAAGGCAAGCAGCAAGACTCTGTGAAAGCCATYGTCTGCTTGGATTTCATCCTCTTGCAATCAGAATTCAATTGCACTGCTGGGAGGCCAGACCACTTTTCCCACCTAGCAATGACACAGAGGAGCAGTAATCTTGACAAAATCTAAATAGAGGTATTTCTAGTAAACTGGAGGAGAAAACAATGACCAAGACAGCTTTTGCGGAGTCCATAAATCTACGTGCTGATAAATTACTTCAGAAAGTGCATTGCACAGACACAGAATCCTAATTCACAAGGGGGAGCTGATGATAATGACTTCACAGGTTGTTGCTACCGGGGCATAGCCAGTCTATTTTTCTCTTTTATGGCCATCCGTTTTCAGGAATGCATCCATCAGGAAAAAAATGGTTTCTAAATGTTGAATTTATTTGATGGCCAGCCAAGTGCCAATGCCACATGGGCTGAAACATGTGGCTCAGTAGCTAATATATAGATTAACAAAAGCTTCCTGCTCTGTTTCTTCCTCTTTGCTGGAGATGACTGGTTGAGCTCTGGACAGCCTGCCATTCATTCATAACATACTTCTTGGCTTACAGGGTGATAAATTCCTTTCTGCTGTCTTTCATCCCAGCTCTTCCAAGAATTAGTAACTTCCTGGTGCTTGACTATGGTCCTCTCCAAGATAATTTTAGGTGATTAAATGGTGGATGAGCAGTTGCTTCTGATTAACCAGACTTTCTGCCACTGCTCTAGGTAGTATTCTTCAAATGATATCCTTGGGGATTGGGAAGAATGTTGGCGTCACTGTTGCATTCACTGCTGGCTTTGCTTAATTAATAGCTCTAGTTTTGGACTGGTCTAGTTTTGGACAAAGAAGCCCTCCAACTTGAGCAAAATGGTGTTTAAAACTCAAGATAGTTTGTTCATCAGCATGTAATGTCCAAAAGCATTGAGAAAACAGCACTCGTGAGCTGTTAAACAGACCGCCGTGCTAATGCTGTTATTTTGCGGTGCTGACTCACCCACCCCAACAGCACGGAGCTGTAGGGTCACCCTGTCTGAAGCCAGCCCAGCTTAGGCAGCAGCATGAGCGAAACACCTTCAGCCCAGCGCTGCTGTGGCCTCCCCACCCCTTACTGGTAAAAGATGTAATAAGCTGGACGTGCAGCTCTACCAGCTGAATGCATCCAAAATTCATGACTCAAAAATCCTAAAAKTGTCTTTAACAAATCATGAGTTTAATTTTTCTTTTATTTGATTTTTCAGTGGTAGTTTGACACTTTTGTTCTTCACCTTCACCTGTGTAAATTATTTTGCTGATCTGGGTGGGCTGTGAGAAGCTTATCTTTTATAAAGGAAAGCTGAGGCTTCTATGTACACAGAGAAATGAGGAACCGGGGAATGATGATATGTATCATTATCAGGAGACTTGTAAGAAAATAATGGTAGYTGACAGTGGTAGATTCAAGAAGATGTTTACAAGATAAATTACAGCAACTACTTTATTAGATCCACTGACTTAGAAATAAGAACAGATATATTTTCCCACCCAGGAGATGACACACTTTATGTCAGCTTCCAGTTTTGCCTACACATGGCTACTTGACAGCACTGGGTGTGAGGCTTATCTCTCTGCCTTCTACCTCTTTGAGCAGGGCTGCTTTGTTTCATGCATTTGCAAGCCAAGAAAAACATTGGTATTAGTTTCTTGCTCCTGTTGCTCATTCTCAGGATGGAGCGTAGTCTAGGGTAGAGACACGTGAAGAATACAGCCAGGAGTACTGAGCCAGAAGCCCAATTCCTACTGCTAAATTGGTGACTAACCAAGCACAGCCTAGGTAATGCAGRAAAGGGACTGTGGTGCTCCGCTGTGCTGCTCAGCACTTCGTGCTTACACACAAAACTCTCTGCTAATAGGTCAAGTAAGTCCTAGATCTGTGCTCAAGCCAATGTTTTATTAAATCACAGGTGTATGACAAAATGAAACCTCAGCTCAGCATGAGCCAGAACTGAATTCCCTGTTRCAGAAAGACCAGAACCTCAGGCTATTTTTTATCATCATTGTTGTTGCTGCTTCTAAAATCTTTGAAGCCAAAGTCGGTGACCTGTCATCCTCCTTGTACAAATTCCTTCCCTTGCTGCTGTTCAATGCTAACATAGGACTGATTTCTTAAGGCCTCAAAATTCCTGCATCATCCTTATTTTGCCTGCAATCCCCTCTTGTCCTCTCAAAAAACTTTCAGGTAAATGAAATCATCTCCATTGTGTGGATAGGCAAAGAAGCTAAAATCGTAGAAATTGCTAGTTTATTTATTGCTTCTGCATCTTGATGAAGCCAGGTCTATACTTGCCAGAGAAATATGTATGCTTAAATATGTAGTTTTAACATACCAAATGTGTTATTTGTATGTACTGTATATACTTTATGTGGCATTGTTTTGCTCTGTTCCCTCAACCACTGGAGCCTGGGGATCATTTTGTTCCATGCCATTCTCTGCCTCAGCTCTTTTCATTAACTTGACCACCACAGGATTAAAAAACTTGTGAGATTTCATGATCACACTTTTCAGCCTCACAGGGTTAGCCTGAACAAGAAACTGCTCTTGGAAGGAGCAGAAACTCAGGCCTTTTGCTGTTTTTGCTGAAAAGCCTTGAAACCCAGGGAAATGAGCCTGGCAGAGTCAGAAGGTCATGCTGACCTTGGGCTTCGAAGCGAATTTCTCTGCAGGGTCCTTCAAGGGCGTGCAGAGAGGGGCATCGCAGGACTTTACAGTTTGTGATGGTTTTTCCCCCACTCATTGTAGGCCTGCATTAAAAAAATGTGTGAAATGAATCAAAGTATAACCATCATAAATAATTTCTGGTAGCTCCTTTCAGGTACTCCAAGTTCATGCAATATCCTCAGAATTCTCCAGCTTGTTTAGATTGGCTTTATGTGTGGAGTTTTGTGTTACGCTGCTCTAAGACCAACCTCTGGAGTTGGATAGTAAAGAGAATAAAGTAAAATGCAAGTTGATCTTGTGCCCAGGTAGCCAGAATATCTGAACCTATTCTGTCTTCAGACATGTTACAAATACTAATTAATGCTCACTTCAACACTAGGAGGTAACATACTCTCAGCCTCATTGCTCAGGTAGGAAGATAGTGGCAAAAAAGTTTAAATTCACATGGAACTGCCCGGCATGACTTACTCCAAGGATTTCCAACTGGCCACTGGAGCTGAAAGACCTCTGTCATCTCTGTCATGACTCACTGTGCTGGCAACCAAGGAGGGATGGATATTTTGAATGCCCTGAACAGGGAAACAGGTATCCCACTCCCACAGCTTTTCAATGGGAGAGAAGAGAGATGTGAAAGGACAAGCAAATCAAACTGTCCAGATTTTTAGAAACTGAAATCACTCTCTAGAAAAATCGCAGGCAGTTTACTTAAACTTTCAAACTCAGTCTTCCAAAGCAACCGTGTTGTACTCTGTGTATCCACCTGACAAAATCAGATTCTTGTTAATATCCCCACAGGGGACAGAGGCTCCTCAGCTCACAGCCATCACTGCTTAAGAGCCATGTGAACACCTTTCAGAAATATTTAAGCAGGGAAAAGGGAGAAAGGAAGCCAAGGCATTTGAAGAAAACTGGAGCCGCCTTGCCTGGCAGACTATGGCTTCAGTGCCATTCATCTACCTGATTTTATAGCCTTGCTTAATGATGAGCTGTGATGTTTGATGAAGCCGTGAATCGATCTGAGATGACAGACGGATAGGGATGGATCAGATGGAAGATAAATCTCCCTGACTGRCAGTCCTCGAAGCGGAAGGAGCTTTTCCTTTTCTCCACACTTTGTGCCCTTGCCAGCTGCAATTCAGGCTCAGGCTTTGACCTTTTGGAGGTAAAAGTAAGCCCTGATAAATATCTGAAGAGGAGGCTTCTTAGCAGTCTCTGGGCTTTGTGGGAAGCGGCAGGGCTGACTGGGTGCRTGTCTTTTTGTGCATCAGAGCAGAGGCCACATCCTGCTAAGGTCTTAGCATTCAATGACAGGGAAATGATGTATCGCAGGAATACAGACACATGGAAGTTTTGGATGAAGCATTATCGAAGCAATTTCTTTCAGTAAGATCAGTGCTCTTTCATTTTAATAAAATAATATTGCCATGAGAGTATAAGAATTCAGAGCAATCAAACAACATTTCCCAGTCTCCAACAGTGTTTGCTGTCAGAGGCTTAATCATGTTGTGTTTTATTATGTTGTATTAGGGTGACTCTTGGAAGTAAAATGTACCACCTCTAAAATTCAGAATATGAGAATAAGATACAGAACTTCTGAATGCCCATTATTACGGGGAAAGATGGTATAAAAGGCAAAGCAAATTCAGCATGTCCAATTTAGAAGAGAGAACRGAACCAGCAAATGGAGTTACTGGTTATAAATGGGCTAAAAAATCTGAAGTTACAGCTTTSATTTTTAGCTGTGGGAGTTGGACCATCTCACTTGAGTTGTATGTGAATTATTTGGCTTGTTGGAGAAAGCGCTTGTGAAACTCTCTCGATCGTATGAAGCAGGACTTGAACAAGGTGTCTGTAAGAGTCTCCTTTTTCTGTCAAATTTCTGAACTAGAACACAGCTGACAAATTCTGAGGTAGCTCAGTAAAAAACAGGATCAGATTATAGCCAGACACCACGGAATGACCCCTCTCTGAAAAGCCATGTTACGCCACCATGTTCTGAGCTGAACGTTTAAATTAGTTCAGGGCCCTTTTGCAGTTTCATATTTAACTGCTGGTCTGAAATGTTTCTGTCTCACAGCCTCTGTAGATATATAGTGATATTCTTAGAAATGTTAGTATGTCGTACTGCTATATACTGCCCCATTTCAACTGCTGATAAATAAACGTGAGTCTGTGCTATATCATACAAACTCTCATGTTTATGGAGATTGTGAGAGAGAGATTGCTATGCAAAATCAAAGGGAAAGATCTCTTCCTAAWAATGATCAAAATGTCTCTCTAACACATAGTTTTACAATCGGCGAGTTATTAGCTCCTTCAGACAGAATTGCTGTCAGTGTTACGTGGATGTTTGTGCTGGGAGGCAGTCGCTCGCCCATTTCAGTTTCTGAGGAGCAACACAGCCCTCCAAAAGGGGCTGTTATCTTACAGACATGAATTTGTACCTTCGGAGGAAGGAAACAAAGAAGGAAGGAGAGGAGAATGTGTGGAATGCAGATTAACTTACAGCATGGATGAAATAGGAATAGTTGTTAGCAAAAGAAAAGGAAGAAACAAAAYAGTGTCTGTCTTAACGCACCTTTCTACAGCTGTATTTTCAAAGGTTTTCCTGAATATTTTTCCTTTGCTATTTTAATATTTAATTAAAACCGTCATCGTAATAGTAACAACCACAAGATGGGGGTGTTTCCAGCTGACTTGGTAATAACTCTATCCTCAGCTAATAAACTTTGGTGCTGAATATTCCAACACCGCCTTTTAGAATTTATTTTGTCTATGATATGGTTATTGCATCCCATAAACAAGAAGCATCCTCAAGTTACCATTATAATAAAACTGTTACAATGCACTGCTTTTTATATAGGAATTACGGAATGTGCTTTTGCATGACTGAAAATTTATATATTTAGTTCACAGATTTATAACCAGATTTTTTACTGGCATTTTCAAGTGTAAAACTACTGAACTTCAGGTATGTGAACACACGTTAGTGTGCCATGATGGTCCTGTACTAGGCAGATAAACAAAACATATGCTATATGGTTAGCTAGGTATTTTGGAATCCTTTAGGGAGAAAACCTTGGTTTAGAAATAATATGTAGATTATTACTATTTCCTGAATAAACAGCATATTTTCTCCATCCAGGCTTGCTTCCTTCCAATGAGTAAGACTGGAGAAAGAGTAGAACATGTCCTATTAGTAAGAGTTTGGGCATCTGGATATGTTGAATGTTTTTCCTACACTTTGCAAGCTGGGTGCTAATGCTATAGTTGCGAAGAGCACAATGGCTTTACTGTCCCAGATGGCTTTTATTTAAAGCCAACTGGGAAAGAAAGAAGACAGAAGGGAAGAACTTACTCCGGCAAGGAGGAAGGAGTGTGCGACCTCTGAAGCAATTTTGATGTGCCAGGTGGCCTTCACTTGAGAGTGTGACATGCAGGAAATCGTGGGGTGAGCTTTAGGGCCTCCGTCAGAGCTCAGGAGAGGTGCTGAGGACATGTGCCAGCGGAGGGGCAGTGCCCTTGCCAAGGTGCTCTTGCAGCTCGCGCCTGGGGTGCACAACAGGGCGCGATGCCCTCTCCCCACCGCTTGCACTGCTGCAGGCATCTGGCTTCAGAGCCTGGGAGGGGGCTGTGGAGCCAGCGCTCCCTTCCCAGCCTGCTGCGTGGAAACTCCCATCCAACCTTTGTCCTGTCTTAGTAGCAGTCTCCACAATCTCCGTATCTCGTACCAACTGTCCAGGGAGCCGCTTTCTACAAAATCCCAGCCCTTGGGCGGAGCTCTGGGTACCAGGGATGAAATCTGTAAGGTTTCAGGAAAGGAAAAGAACAGCTGCTTGCATTCATTTGCACTCCTGTTACACGCTTYGTGAAGATGTGCATCAAACTCAAAATATCTGAACTCAGAAAAGTAAATTCATGGGGGTCCTCCAAAGTCTGGCAGGCAGTTCCAGCGCCAGGGCTGCAAGGTGGGCTGTGAGGCAGTGTTCTGGAGGCTCTGCTCCTCGCGGCTCTGGACCGGGGGTCCTTTCAGGTCCTCCACACTAGATGCAAAATGGGGACAGGACCTGGCCAAATGAGAGAGCCTTCCCACTTGCACTGGTGTGTAGGGCAAGACACAAGACTGTGGAAACCCGTGTCCCRCGCACCGTCGGTACACTTTCGGCGTCGGCAAACGAGCGCCCTGCACCCAGCGGTGTCCCGGGGAGCGGCGGGGAGCGCCTGCCAGCCCCGATCTTGGCGTGAAACTCTGCAGCATCAGTGATTCCTCCGTCATCCACCGGCGAAACCGAGGAATAACTCAGTCACAGCATGTCTCATCTGCATGAGGTAATTATGTTGCAGAGGAGTGCTCCGGAGGGAGAGGAAATCTCTGTCTGCTGGTGAAGGAGAGAGTGTGTAGGAACAGTGAGAACCTTATTTGCATTAACCTTTCTACCCAGGATTGCTTGAGTGACATTTTATGAGTAACCACAACTTACTGCRAACTCAGAAGTGGTTAGAGAGTAAAATTGAACTGAGCAAACAGGAAATCAAAGAGGGTCAGAGAGAGTTGCAAATGGGAAAGTATTGTCTGTAAGGGCACCCCAGGGAAGTAATTAGACCAAAAATTCTGGGTGGGATACAGCTGATGGCATTATTTCTTTTTGTGAACAGCCTCAATTATTTGATCCCAGCCCTTGTGCTGCCAGTGTACATAYAGGTACTTGAAGTTGAGTGAGCCCACTGGTATTCAAATCGTCGTCCRAAGTAACACAGTATTATAAATTTGCTTTGAAGTTTGACACAATGCTTTTTCCCTAACTTTTTTTTTTGGTACAGTATTACCTTTTCTAAAAAAAAAAAATAATCATGAAAACCAAACCTGGAGTGGAGGGGGAAAGAAGTTAAAGGTTTTATTTTTCTTTCCGATTTCACTCCTCTGCATCCTCTCTCTATCACTTTCTGTTCATTTTGAATGGGGAAAAGGTGAAAAGGAAAACAATTTGTAATTAAAAAGGAGAGACATGAAATGGAAAATATTTGTGAAAGTGTGCAAATGTTGGAAATTCTTCTTTTCATGMCAGTTTATGGAATTTCACAATCTCCTCTCCCTCATCCTCTTCTTTTTTCATTAACTGTACATGTGCAAGGTCCCCAGCCCCCAGAAAAATGAGGTCAAGCAGTTAATTTAGTGTCAGAGCAAAAAGCACCATCAGCCTGTTTGCTAGGTGCAAGGAAGGATCTGAAGATATCCTGGCCACAAGCAGGGCCCTCCAGCTGTTGTAACCACCGAGATTGTGACCAACAGCAAAACTCCCGGGAAAGTAGAATTATTTCTTCTTGTCCTCCGTTTGCTATGTCAGTTAATTGTCTATGGATAGGCCATCTGGATGTGTATTAGAAAGTAGTCAGTGTGTCTAGAAACTAGTTAAACTAGAAATCCTTGGGTATTCATCCTCGAAGTATTCATAAGAAAGACTAACCCAAGTGGCTATGGGCTGTCTAAAGAGGATTTATTTTTTTATAAAAAAAAAAACTCTGTCTCTCCTGCAAACACTGTATAAAATAGTGGCCTGCCACTTACTATCTTGCTTTACAATGCTTTTCTGGTACGCTTTACATGAGACAATAAAGAGGCCAAACATGAGAAAAAACAATAGGTGTGAATGCCACTGCTGCAGACTACAGAACAGGCAGAAGGGAGACGTGGAAGGACTCTGTAGCAGGTTAATAAAATCCAATATGGTACATGATGTGTTTTTAAGCACACTGTACAGGAGAGTTGTGGTCCAGTGAGGGAAGTCTGGGATGGGGAGTTCAAAAGCATGATTTCTGCCAGCCTTGCGGAACTGCTCTGCAACTTCAGCAATTCACGTAACATTTTTGTACTTTGCTTTCTTGTGCCTGTATGTATGTGGTTTAGTGCTGTTTAGCCTCCTTTGAGAGTGAGCAATGAAAACCACAGTACAATTTAGGGCTTGGAGGAAATATTTCAATCAATATTTCAAAACAAAGCGCTGATTTTTGTTTAGTTGAGACKCAAAATGTCATTTTGCATTTTTTTGTTCCACAAAATAAGAGAAACTAACTTGAGGAGAAACTTCATGAGAGCTAACTTGCTATCATTATTTTCATAAACCACGTAATTTGATTTTTTAAATTTTATTTTAAAAAATGGAAGAGAATTTAAAAAATCAATTCAAAATGGAAATAGTAATTTCATCTCATAATTTTGAAATTATACTGAAAATACATATCTTGTGTCTAGCATTATCTCTGAGCGGACTGAAATGTTTCATTAGAAACTGTATCTTCCCATAACAGAAAATTTTAAAAATGCATTAATATATGCCTTTCACTGAAACCGCAGCTTTCCATGGGAGCTTTTGCTATTCAGTCTGCACTGCCATAAGCAGTGTTTCATTTCAGCAGTAAGAAATGTTTTCTGGCTGTGAGTATGCTCATACACACGAACCTATATTTCACGAAAGGATCTTCCACACCCTCCATGCATACGCAGAACGCAGTCTGAGCAAAACCAAGAGCTGGCTCGGTACATACGTGGTTGCACACATAGGTGGGGGCATCGTCCCTGATTTTAGGGAGCAGCAGAGCCTGTATTTCACCCTTAATCCCTCCTCCATGAAGTGTTACAGACAGTAATTTKCTGGCTCCACTCCCTGCTGTGTCCTCGCAGATAGGAGCTCCCCGGCACRAAGGGTGTTTCGCTACCACGTGCGTGTGCAATGCCAAGCACAACTGCACATGAACACACCGCTGGAGCTTCTGGCTGTACTGAGGTAACTGSGATGCTAACAATAGCCTTGGTATAGCTCCACGTTCATTTTTTGGCCAAGAGAAGCAGTACAGCCTAGATGATAAGGCATCCGTCACCGGTCTAGACTATATTCCCAGTTCTGAAATTACTGCCGAGTGATTTTTATTCAAATTAACTCATTTCTCCTCACACTTATTACCTTCTTAAAGTGTATGGGCAGCTCTTTAAAAGCGTTTGGATATCTGAATACAAATGATACGAAACTGGGAGGAGTGGTTGATATACCAGAACGTTGTGCTGCCATTCAGAGGGACCACGACAGGCTGGAGAAATGGTCATAGAGGCACCTCACGGAGTTCAAGAAAGGGAAGTTTGTCTGGTGTTCTTGATCTTCATGCTTGACAATGAAGTGTACATAGGACAGGTGGAATAAGGGAGCAGAACAGGCCCTAGGAAAACAAAGCAAGATGAAAATTTTGGGTGTCCTGATGCCAGCAGTCGAACATGCCCATGCTTTGCTCYGGTGTTTGGAGGGCAACGGAAGGGCCAGCCGCTGCAGATGAATCATGGCAGGCTAATATTGCTACAAATCACCATTGCTGTGCTCTCACCGCCAATGGTATGATGAAAAGCCCCAAACTGATTTATCACATGGTGATCCATCTCACCTCCCTTGCTCTTCAGCACATAAATCRCTGTAGCCATTCAATGGGACATGCTGCTTCAATGTTCAAAGTCATTCACGGCTGCTCGGGGCACATCCACCACCAAGAGCAGCAGTTGTACGTATTAACAGTCCGCTGGGAGCTACCAGCTGCCCCCTCCCTCCCACCGTACCTCACGCACACTTCTCCCACCCTCTCATGCACGCACCTAGAGTTTGGAGGTATGGAGGGGATAACAGCAGTARCTCAACTCCAGGGAGAAGGACAATCATAGTTTATATTGTTCTGGTGAMTCTTCATTATAGGAGGGAAGTAATGACACTGGAAGGCCTCAGGGCAGTAGGTACGTGCACGGTGGGTTTATCTAAGGACGTAGGGACTGTCGCATTCCCTCCTTGCCACGTGTCCCATCAGCTAACGCACTGTGTGTTCCTGTACTGTAAGATGCACAGCTTTAGCTGCCCATATATATAAAAATGTGTCCCTTTGACGAGGAATTTCTCTGCCCCAAGTTGTATGTTTATTTTTTAGGTGTGTAAACATGAGCTAATCACAGTAAACTCATTGTAGAGTCAGTGGGAAGAACTAGGCTCCTGCAATGGGGAGTTCTTCCCATAGTCAGGCAGCCACCTCAGTTRGGTCAAAATAATTTCCTTTTGAAGATACCACTGACTTCAGAGGAWGCCTGGAAGAACTAGCCGATACGTAGACATGTCCCTGATAGACATCTGAAATGAGAGGAGATTAATTCTGATTATTTTCTGAATGCTTTGCTTGGACTTCGCTTGTAATTTTCTACTAGTGTTTTTCAAGGAGAATGAAAACCCACCCAAGGAGTGCTATCCCTGCTAAAAGGATGGGTGAATAATGATTTAATTACTGCCAGTGCACGGTTTGTACTCACTTGAAGGCAGCACTGGAAGGAGATTGCCAGCTGCCTACTTTTGCTTCCCAATTAATAAAGGGTAAATGATACTTAGATAGATGCTGCTGTGCCTTGGGTTAGTCCTTGGAAGCTGATACTCCTTGTCTCTTTGTTAGAGGATTCAGATATTCAGCCTTGTCTTTCAGCAGTGGCTACCCCAGAAGATAATTCAACTGTTGCTGCATAGACTCCTGAATTTTTAAAGGTACATGAAAGTCTTGTGCCTTAAACAAACATATCTATCACTGTGGTTACAGCACTGTGTGATGTGATTCATATCAGTTCTCATTAATTTGAAAAAAATTAAGCTTTGAAAACATTAGGGAAAAATATTAATCAAATAATCATTTGGAAATGTGCTGCAAAATAAATCTAAAGCATTTATCTGACTAATGTTATTTGACCAGTTTGATTGATCAGCTGCAAATTTGCAGATCATAATAATTATTAACAACCCTAGGAACAAGCAGTGAGCGTAATCAATATGGCCGAGGGGACAGTAACAGTAACGAAGGGTTGTGTTTCTCCTGCGTGTTTTATTTGAGGATCTCATAGGCACACTGTCGTGGTTTAGCCCCAGCCAGCAGCTAAACACCACGCAGCCGCTCGCTCACCCCCCCACTSCGGTAGGATGGGGGAGAGGATCGGGAGGGCACACGGAGGAAAACCCGCGGGTTGAGATAAAAACAGTTTAATAATGGAAATAAAACAAAGGAGAACAGTGATAATAACAACGATAACAACAACAATAACAGAATATACAAAACAGGCGATACACAATGCAACTGCTCACCCCACGTGTTCCGCACCAAACCCCACAAACCGTGCGCTCCCCCCAAAGGGACCACCCCCCGGKTTTTTTAAGCTGGGCATGATGTCACATGGTATAGAATACCCCATTGGCCAGCTGGGTCAACCACCCCGGCTATGCTCCCCCCAGGTSCCCCTGCACCTTGAAGGGCGGGGGAGGCTGTTGGTGCAACCACCCGGCAACAACCAAAGCATCAATGGGCCATCAACATTCCTWTCACCGCCAAACCCAAAACACAGCACCCCCTCCAGCTACAGGGAAGAGAGTTAACTCTGTCCCAGCCGGAACCAGGACACACACACAGTGAGTGCTTGCTTGGCACTAACCGCCGGGACACAAGGCACAGACCTGTAAAGCAAGCTGCACAGAGATGGAGAAAGATCAAGCTGTTTACCTGAGGTCGTGTGACAAATCAACGAAAAAAAGAGTGGAATCATTCTCTGCCAGGTCAAGTTTGCCCAGGCATCCTGCCTTCCTTGCTCTCTCTCCTGCCTCTCTTAATCAGACTGTCTGGCTGGGGAACAACACAAAACAATAGGATTTATAACGTGCCCCAAATAGTACACTTTCCTGGCAGGCAGAATGGGTCAAAATGCTCAGTGCAGCTGACAAGCGGGAAGTGTGGCTTTTATTTGTGTTTGTGTCAGCAAAAGCCCTTTGGAGCCACGAGCTTCATAGGCATAAAGGTCCTGAGCTGCCTTGTACAAGCCTGACCCTCCCCTAAGTTAAAGGCGGTCATTGCCGGGTGCCCACCCCGTTCAGCGGAAAGAGAAGGGGGGAGGGATCTCGGTAGGGGTGARATCCATCTAAGCCGTGGCAAGAGGCAGCGCCTGGCCTCGAGACGGGCTTCAAACACCTACAGGGGAGCAGAGGAAGGGAGCACGTGTCATTGCCCGTTTCGAGGTGGGGCACCGAAAGGTGAAATCCGTTGACGTAAATAAGGGAGTGGATGGGAAGCACAYAGGACACTGAGCAATCCCAGTCGTTCGTAACCGGCCGTTACTCCAGCGTCGCCCGCCCGCAGCCGGGCAATGCGGGGRGGGGGTTCTGCAGGGATGCGCCAGCCGCTCGCCGGTGCCGAGGGATGCACTGGCGCCCGGCTTGGGCCTGGGACCCCCCCGACTGCTCGGGTTCGGGGTCACGCCCAGTCAGCATCGTGGTGATGGGGTACCAATCCCAGCTGAGCTGGCAACGTGCGGGGTCTCCTCACCACCCTCTGTGGCATAGCGTTAAGGTGCCCAGCTAGCTTAGGTCCATAGAGCAGACCTCCACCACAGCAACGGTAGAGAAATTTGGGGTGGGGGAATAATCTCCTGTCATTCAACCTCTCCTATGTAATTGCTTATTGTTCGGGTTAACCGACACTCAGGAACAATACAGGTTGCAACGGCAGCTGGATATATTGTGTCAAAGCGAGACACCTTCCTTTATTAACTCCGAAATAATCTCTGACTTTACCCTTCAGAGACATGTATTAATATTCTACTTGGAAAGACAGAAAGAAAATCAATAGACCAGAAAGCTCTGCGTGTTGTTTGTGGCAGCCAAGAAGGATTCATTTGCTTTGTGACGCTTTGTTGTGAAAGGTGGTTACTTTGTGCTCTTCGGAGGAGGCCCATCCAGCAAAATTAAGATCTTTATTGGGAGAAGTCATGACAGATTTCATGAGGGCGGCAGTATTAGGAGAGGCATCCAACAAAGAGATGCAGCATTTGCAGCACCTTCTTCTTGCCATTACAAGCTGTGGCAGCTTGTGGCTATTCATTTGCTCAGTAGCTCTTTGCTTGTGCTCCAAATCCCTGTAAACAGTGGTCATGTTGGCAATAGCAATAGYTGATCAAATCCAATTCAGTTACTGTAGCTTGATGAGTTACCACTTCTCCGCCAGACCACGGTGAGTGACTGCATTCGTACTCTAGTCATCGCAGCTCCAAAGTAAAATCCATTGATTTAACCCATTGCTCATTAAACCATGCTGACTTGATTGCCTGTCACCATCCATACTCTCAGAGTACAGCATATTGGTTTTGGTTTAATGAATGACCTGAGCTGTCCTTTCTTTAATGAAACAGAGGACCAGCATCCTTCTCTGGACCCTCTTGTCAGTTGTTCCACTGCTCTGTACGTAGCACTACAAGTGAACCTTGTAAAAAGAGAGGGGTGAGGTGCAAAGCATTTCTTCTTTTAATATTAATTGGAAAGCTGAGCAACAGGCTGGTCTCTGCATTTCCAACATTGGTGCACAGCAACTTTTTAAACCACTTCCACCTTCTGCAGCCCCTCCTGTATTATTTCCTATAATTATTATTCATTGAGAAAATTCCGTCCGAATCATGCCTGAATTCTAACCAGTGTAATTAGGTTCTGCCTCCTTTTTGCACAGAATAAARCAGCCTCTTTGGTTATTGATCTAAATTCTGAGGTGAGGTTTTGCTGGGTATTTATAAAAATTCGCTTTTCTCTACTGAGGCAGCCCGGTTTGAACATTAAATAGATGATTCAATCTAATCTAATCTAATCTRTCTGCCTACATTTCTTCCTTCAAACCTGCTTTTTTTGTCAGTTTGTCTGTTAAAATCAATGAACCTTCCCAATCGAAACAATGCAGAAAATACTTACTAAGGAAGTACTTTCTATTTTAGAGGAGCAAATGATACAAAGAAAGCACCAGAAACTATGTTGTCATTCAGCTTCGTCTGCCCCCGCCTGTTGGCAGGGCAAATAATTCTCAAAAGCAAACCACATTACATTTGAGAAATACAGTTGCTTAACAACTGGAGCTACCATTTCATCCCCCTACCCCAAATATATGTGCTCAGTCATTGGCAAACTGCTGCAGGCTTCAGTGATATACTGCATAACACAGTGCATTTATTGACCAAAACAGAAGACCATGTCCAAGAATACGAAGTTTTATTGATTTGTTTTCTTGTAGACGGTATTTTCCCCTGAAAGCTGCAACATGATCATGATTTGTTTTCATCTCTAACTTTTATATATCTATTGATTTAGGATGGGGGAAACGAGAATTGAAGCTTGGTCTTCAGATCTGTCCTTTGTTGTGTTTGCCAAGAACTTGAGAGCTTTGAGAAAGAATATAAATTCATAACCACAGTTATTTGGGTATCATTCCTAAAGTATGGTGGAAAATGTTCCCAAGCAATTCATTAAAGATGTTTTGTCTATACCAAGGCAGGGAACACATAATACCCCTTTGCCAACCAGGCATTTACTTAAGGTCATCCTACCCACTTACAAATCTAGAGMGCAGCATAAGCCTCCCCAAACCTGCTTCTTGAAAGTCCTCAGTTCTCTAGGAATTGTGTGGCCATTCAGAAACACGGAAGAACATGGACTTGTGAGAAAACGAAAGTCTTACAATTAGATCCTAATCAAAGTCATGATGCTCCTGGGAAKGTGGTTTGTTTATTCAGATCGATGCACATAAGCCAATGTATTGATCCAGTTTAGAAAATTTTACTAGCTGTATGATTTCTGCTACAGATGACTGGAAGAAGAAAGCTGTGTCTAGGGCAAGAACGGTCTAAAACATCRGACTGGAAGCTGCCTTCAGTGGGCTCAGATTGGCTATTCAGGTTCTAACACTCCTGTCCAGAAAAAAGAAATTAGGCCCGATTTTGTTTCACAAAGACCTTTGAGGTTTCAAATTTTCTTTTCTTTCCAGTGAAGAATGAATCCAGAATATTTTTTTGACACACAATTCTGCAAATTTTTCTTTCTGCTATCTCTTTTTCTTTCTAGCACTTTCTCCCTCTTTGGTGAGAAATGTCAAGCACCAGAAGATTTCCCATCAAAACCCACCCTCAGAACCAAATAGGGGAAGTTGACTACAGCAGCACAGCATATTTTGATGACAATACATTACAGAGGAAATGTTCTGACTAGCAGGCTTCCTACTGCAACTTCAAAATGATGTAGACAGCCTCAGGGAAATCAAATGTAGGAATTTTGCCAGCTAGTGACCAAGTAAGCGAAACACTCAATTTTGGCCTTTGCTTCCCTAAGAGTGAATAGTGAACTGAAGTTACYAGTCATCAGCTGGAAAATAAACTCTTTAAAACAGTAATGCATTCATGGAACAGAACACCTCAGCGTGCTGTGCAGAGGTGGGCGATTCAAAGCCCGGAGGAAACAATTACAGTCACCACATCTGGAAAACGAGAGAAAGAACATCCTCTGCGACCGCCTGCGTAAGCCCAGCAGCTCCTTGTTCAGCCAGAGCAGAMTTTTCGGAGTGAGGCCGAGCTCTGATTCTGTCAAAAGCAGCAGTAGCAATGACTGGTGGTGGAGGAAAGCTGCATCCACACGCTGGATGCGTGGAGRTGAGAAACAAACAAGGCTGTTGTGCAGGGCTGGCCCGGGGCATCGCAGCAGCATGGGCTGTCCTGTATCTTGTCACTTTAGCAACGMGGACAAAACAATTTCCCAAAGCTAGCTATCGCTAATACGAAATCTTCATCCTGCCGAAACACACAGGGATTGTACTTTCACCGACAGCACGTTTGCTCTGTACACAGGGCTTTCGCTGTCCTTGGATGAGGTCTCTAGGTCTCAGGTTGGGACTGAGCAAAAATCAAAAGGGACAGCTCACATTTTTACTGCCTAAGGGAGATGGACATGCAGCTCCTGTTAACCCAGATAAGATAGTGATGTCCAAAACTCCTAGGCAGCCTACCTGTTCCCTTAGAAGGCTTTGCAAATGAAAATGTCAGCTATTATTTCCTGGGCTGGCACGGCCAAGGGAATGTCTGGGTCCAGTGACTCTGCCACTGACCCACGGCACTGCGTTCCTTGCCAGTTTCTGTGGGCAAAACAACATCCTACCCGTGTCCATGGTCATGATAAATAGCTGGGGACTGGCACCACTCTGTGTGGTACCGATGACCTTCTAGYGTTGGCCCAGTTGTAATGAGATGCCGAGAACATTGCTACAGCTGTGACCAGAGGTGAATACTTGCATTTTTTTAGGCAGAGGCCCCAGGATTGATTCCTATTGCCAAAAGGCTGCCGAGGGACAGAATGTAACATTTTTCAAAGAGCTCAGATATCCTCTGATGGAAGATGTTATTTGAGTATAATGCCTTATTATCCTCTGCACGGTTGAGAAGCAGGTGCACAAACCTCCATCCAAAAAATGTTTGCATGTAATTGGCATCACCTGTGGAGACAAAGCAATCATTGTGGAGGTGGGAACAAAGGAAATAGAAAGTACGCCTTTCTGCTCACAAAGCAACTAGGTGCATCTCTGCAAGAAAAGATCATCCTAAGCTATCCAAATGGCTACTTTTGATAAGCCCTCTTTGCTAATATACCGCATATCCAGCAATCAGTGCAGACTGTGTTTTTCATCATTATGCTTGATGCAAAAAAAAAAAWAATTAAGTGAGACAGTATTATATTTCAATTAAAACTCCATGAAAATTTTGGCTGTGCTTTTTAATGTGATAATGTTAATTAAACTGTACTCTCATGTTCTGAAGTCTTATAAAATGTCTTGGAAAAGGATAAAAAATAATAGTAGAAATAAAATTGGGCTATTTATCTACCAGGATATTAAAGGGCTTCTTGTTTCCTTTGTGAATTTAGATTTCCAGAATTAAATGAGTGTGAAGTAATGATATTTTTCAGCAGAATCATTATCATTTTTATTGCAATGGAAAGTATGCAKCATTTCATTGTTATTGTACTTAACTCACCTAATTGTACCTCTCCACTCACCAAGCACATCTACCACACAGCGATGGACTCCGCGTTCACGTGGTGAACAGGTCACATAATCCAGTCCTTTCCTTCAAGTTATTGCCAATATGTGTTTTTCTGAACTGTTCTTTCATGGGGTGCTTCAGGTAGTAGGTGCAACGCTATTAGCTACTTAAGTATCCATCAGACTGGCCCGCAAATGTTTTTTTTTTTAATCTCTACAAGACCTGTTTTTATAGTACATACCATACTTATGAAGTATAAGACGTTAAAGATATATTTAAGAAATAGTTCATCATACAAATATGTCATGTGTAAAATACTAACGCACTCGCAAACATCGGTAGGCACAGGTGATGAAGCAGAAATATGGATGTTCTAGTACAAAGCCTGTAGATGTCCTTTTGATAAAGTAATTGCTATATTGCAATTGCATTCAGAAAAGTGACAGTAGAGAATACTGAAGGGATGTTGCGTGCTCTGTCTTTGTGTCTGCCGGCCTGTCTGTCTGTATAAAGGCACATTCACCTGCCACTTAAATACATCTGTAATAGAGCGTAGCAGCTGTTTAACTGGGCGTAGTGACACCACAGAAAAAGCATGGGAAGRAGAAAAGGCTTATGATCGACATCCCTAGCTGGTCAAGGCTAATGATTTACCTGATAATGATGTAGACAGACATTGCCCACTGTCAGCTGGGGCTGTTTTTTCAGTCTGGCACAGGTAGATGCCTTCGGGTGAGGGCACCAGCATGGGCACACCTTGTGCTTGTGAGTCAAAGCCGTGCCATTTGCAGAGTCTGTAAAGACAGCTCCTGATACGTTGACAGCTGAAAGCACCCTAATAAGGACAARTAGTGAGCATTCTCCAGCCATTTTATATACATTTTAAGGCCACTTTCCCATACATTTGAGTAGAGGAGAGAATTACCTCAGGGCAGCCCTGTTTCAGCTAATGGGGCCACTCAGCAGGACAGAGCTTAAATCCAACTTCTCATCACACAGTAATGCCTCTCCGTTCAAATGCCCATTTTATGGAAGYAAAGGGAGAGGAGGAAGACTCTGAACGGAATCCCGGTCCCAATGACAGGAATGAGGATTCTTGTATTGCTTTCAGTGTGGCCAGGCTTTCTCCTTGCACAGCAATACGTTCACAAGTCTTTGCTTTTCTCTAACCACTGGACATAGCTGCGTCTCACTGGCTGTCCCCTGTTGCCTCCCTGTACTAATGGACGTAGGATGAACAGTCAGTGAAACATTCACATCATTTGTCTCAGCCTAGGGTTAGGGTACCAAGAAAGGGAAATCCAAGGCATACTGTAAAAGAGAAGAGCTTCTGTCTTCTTTCTAAACACTTGCCTTCAGTTTTCTAGTCATCAGTTCTTTGAGAAAGGTGCTGAAAGTTAGTAGGTATTGGGTTGTCCTGGTTATCGGTTGGGACCTTTAAGAAACAACTGAGAAACAAGTAAGGGTGATAATAATGTCATAATTCTCACTATGAAGTACAGTGAGGATTTTTCTGCAAAATTCCACATTTCTAGAAGCATTGGAAATTTGGAGTGATTATAGCAAATACATATGTCCTTTTGCCRGTGGAGATGTTCATTTGTCACGGTACAGAGTGGTGTTTGGAGCAATCATTGTACAGCTCCACACCTTGAAGCCAGTTTATGGCAGAATTTGGAGTGTGATGTCCAAGAAGTATGTATCCCTATTAGCCTGAGTCAATGTTGTCATCTATATTTTCCTTCCTTCYTAGCTATCTGCTTTGATTTTGTCAGTCATTGACCTTTTAAGATTTATCCATTAAAATTTTTAATTCTGAAGTGACAGCTACTCTGGGCACAAACCTAATATGAAGCTGTTTGTTCATCTCTCAGAGTGGGAGCAGAAAAATAACAGCGCATAGTCTRGGACCTCCAGAGAGGTGCAATAAAACTGTGGAATCATCTTGTAAACTGAAGAAGAAATCTCTTCTGATAACATATATTTGTCAGCCTGACATTCTTTATTGCTTTTCAAAGTCCAAACTATAATGGGGACTTTGGGGCCAGGAGACTTTATGATGACAAGTCAGGGATGGGTCAAAAGTTCTCTGCCCTCAAGGCTTTTGATGCTGCTATTCCTGCCACTCCATACACAAAAGAGAGGAAATGACACTGAAGAGATATTATATTGTAAAGAATATGCTTCTTGGGTTTCTTCTGGCTTTTCTCTGATAAACATCAGAGAAAGTAGGCTCCCCCTGCTTCTGACTCTCCCTCCATGCTCCTTAAATTGTATTGGAAGATGAAAGATTTTAGAGGAGARACTGGCCCAGAAATTATGATTCAGGATCCCAGTCTTAACAGTGGGCTTTAATTGGTTTGGCAAGGTGCATACTCTGAGTTTTAGTGACAGAGGCAGTGAACCAGAATGGATTTTCCTGTAATACCAAGATTTTAAAATGGTTTTGCAATTCATGAAGCTGTAAGCACTGCTCAATGTAAAACGTGTTTTATAAGACTAGGCGATKTTTTTCCCTCCCTCTCGCTCAAAGAAAGTGTCAAAGGCTCCTGAAGCTGAGCAKCCACAGAGTAGGGAAGGCCTGGGACTGATCTCAGTGGTCCAGRTGTAAATCAGAAGTGACAACAATGAAGTCAGTGATGTGACGCTGGTGGAGGGTTAATGGGTGCAAGTGGCGCTGGGTGATGCGGGTGCACGGGGAGGTGCACGTGGCCATTGCGCCCCGTGCAAAACTCAGCTCCAGCAGCAGCGCGTCTGCGCCGTCGGAGTGCTCTGTGAAACCAGCTGGGTGAGATGTGGAGGTGGAAACCAAAGTCCTACCAAGAAAGTGCTTCTCCCACTGCTGGCAGGTGTGAGAGCCGGTGGCATGTTCCATTGATGCTATGGGGTATTGGTGGCTATTTGGCAATCYGTGCTGAATTTGGAATATGAGTATTTTAAGTGAGACTTCCTCCAAGCTTGATGTCTGTGGTATGCAGGGAGAGAGTTTAGATCCTGGGGAGAGCACTGAGAGTTTCCAGGGTGCAGAATCGGGGGGAGCTGGACAGAATAGAACTGTCAGGATGTTTTGGATGAAGCCCGTGGATGAAGGTTGCTGCATTAACCCCCTCAGGACACACACGCCCCTGCAACCTCACATCCAGCAATTGTCGGGTTTCTTTCCCCTGCAGCCTTTCATCTTGATAGCACAGCACGAGGCTCAGCAGTCCTCATCTGCCTGCACTGCAGCTCACGCAGTCGGYAGGCCCGTACCTGAGGGACACCTGGGCTCAAATTCCTCCCTGTTCCCTATTGGAATGATTCTACACGYGTAAGTCATTACATGTAGCAAAAGTCTCCAAGACAGACTTCTTCCCAGTGTCTGCAAATGACTGAAGGATATGCCGGGGCTAAGGGAGGGTTGGCTTCAAATCTCTGCTCAGAATCGGGCGGCAGAGGTGGTGGGTCTGTCTGCTGCATGCACACAGGGGCTATAGTGGCAGTTGGTGATTTTGTGTCCTTTCCTTGGTCTGAAGGTATCTTGAATGGCAGCCAAGACATAGCCACAGGATGGACTTGGTACCCATTCCACCTTAAAAGAAATGTGTTCTTCATGTCCTGGAGAGCATGTTCTCCAGCAGAGGAAGACTCCTTCCTCTCACCGCCAGCTCAGTTAACCCGGAGAACGGCACGTACCCTTTGCTCATTATATCTTAAAGTGCTATCAGCATTTTTGGAAACCTCATTTCCAATGTTTTCTGTGGTGATATCTGTGCACCAAGCAACAAATAGCTAAAACCTTATATCCACTTTTAATCACACTAAATCAATGCACCATAAGGGGGAGGTTTAAAACCAATTTTTTATGCACCGCTGCTTACATTGAAAAGACTCATTACAACCAAAATCAATCAATACAGCCTGTAACTCTAAAGTAACTCCTGGATTGAATCAATGACGCTAATGAAGATGGGGGGTTGGAAGGATAGAACAATGAGAGGGAGTGGGAAGGTGTTAAACAAAACAAAGCCTTTTTGAAATATTTTGCCTTTCTTCTAAGACAGAAACAGCCTCCTTTGGTGTGTTAAGCTGTAATTTAGAAAGAATTTTCCGGGTCTGTAGAGGTCTCTTCAGATGAGATGTTGCACAAGGACCACAAGAGGGCAATGGAGATTGGAGACAGAGCCATGCCCAGGCTCTGTGAAGCACAGATGTTGCCTCCTTGCTCTGCCCACCTTCCTTACCAGCACCCAAAAAAATGCCATTCTCCACCATGTAGAGAAAAAGATGAAGTGTGACAATAAGAGCGCTTGGGTTTCCAGGACTGCTTTTTTTTGAATCARTGAGATATTATTACAAATAAAACATATGTCTGCTTTGTAGCTAATGCTATCTAAATCGCATTAAGCCCCTAGCAGCCTGTATGGTCTGTATATGTATTCTCAGAAAGGTGCGTGGAAGCGGTATTGATCTTTTGACTAAGTGTCCTAATGAAATACAAATCTGCTATCATTTAGAGAGCCATCTGTCATGATGAGACATAAAAAATGCTACAAGCAGAACAATAACTATAATTCAATTTGAGAATCCAACCTACTCTCAGCAGGCGCAAAGCGGCCGGCCCCAGCCCTTGGCCTCTGGGATCGATTCTGTTTACTGTGTTAAACTTCGTCAAAGGGTAATAAAGAAATCAATCAATAARGTATTAAAGAAATTTCCAATTATGGGTAAGGTACTTGTTGCAGAAGACCTCTTTAGCCCAGTGTGGTGATTTAAAATCCATCTACATGGCTCAAGTTCTCTAGCAAGTGGCAGAGTAATTTAATGCTTGTGGTGTTATATTGTCCAACATAATGGTAAACTGCTRAAAAAGAAGTAGTGCACAACTGCTGAGAAGGAAACTAGTGACAGCAGGTTAATGGAGAGGTCATTTTCCTAACACTCTCCAGGCYACTAGTGATGCAGGACTCCCCTACTTGAGAATTTTCAGGAAAGTTAATCCAAATTAACTTCTCAAGTGGGTTGGTTAARCCATATTAGCCACCTATGTTGACATGCTCATTCAGAGTTAAAATGGGCTTTATTCAATTTAGCTTTGTTCAGTTTAAGCTGCAGTTCATCAGARCACTTGAGTGTTTGCTTATGTCTCTGGAACACGGCTGAGACAGAGCTCTTTTTGATTAGGGCTGGATTTGAACAAACCCATAGCAGTGAGGCAACAGGTCAACGGTCCAACGGTGGCTCTGGGCCTCATTTTTCAGTCTTTTCTATTTCAGTTGCAAGTCTTTGGGGCGGGTCGTGCCTTAGCCCACAGCTGACAGCATGCAGCACAGTGATGCTCCTCTCGCAGCCAAGCCGAGATACGGCTGTAACGCGTTTTTGAATGCGTGATGCTTTCATGGCCCTCCGTGCCTGCGTTTCAACTCCTCATAATCTTTCTTATCTGTTTCTTCACAACAGGCTTGTGAGGGCCAGGCCAACTTCAGCACAGGAACCCAGGCAGACAGGCGGTTGACAGCAGGCTGCTGGGGGCTGCAGAGGGCCTTGGTCCCCCCGTAACGGGGTGCTGGAAGGGGAGTAGCTGGTTACCCCCAGAGAGGRAGAAGGCAGCTGGCGGCCGCAGGAACAGGAAAATCTCTCCGATATCTCCAATATCCTTTCCGCAATCCCTCTGTCACTGCTTTGTCCCTTCTGTCTGTCTCTCCCTTTGTGCAGCAGGGGTAGCCAACAACACCCTCCTCTTAGAGAGGCAATAAAACCTCATTTGGGCCAATTTTTCTGAAAAGCCTTTCGCCCTCTATGTGGGGGAAATACTGTGACTGCCAGGAAAAAGGCATCTATGTCCTCAGAGCTGAGCTGCAGCAGGCATGTACCAAACTAGATGGAGAGCAGTGCCTGGTGACTTCGGCCACGTCCCCAGGGGAGGGACCAGTGCTGCCTCTGCAGTGCTGCTGCCCAGCACCGCTCCGAGGGGGCCCGAGGGATGCAGTCCGAGGGATGCAGTCCAAGGGATGCAGTCCGAGGGATGCAGTCCGGCTTGCGGGCACATTGTGTGTAGCACAGGGGCCCTGGCATGACTTATCTTCTGGTCTATGCCCAGGTTTATTTTCCAAAAAAGGAACTTAATTCTTTTTGCAGAGGAGCCAAATGAGAGCTCATACATCTCCAGTATTGATAAACAGGGGACCAGCAACACGGTGCAGAAGAAAAGGGGRAGAACCAGTTTGATTGTATAACACACTCGAAGTAAATACGCTGTACTCACAGGSTGATTATTCTCCATTCTGTACATTGTTTTATTTCTTCCCTAGCCAGATACCTGTGGTTTGCAGTGGTGCTGCTCGGGCCATGACGTCCCCTCTGAAACCACCGGCTGGGGTCTAGTGAAAAGCCATGGCTGTGTGCACCRCTGCATTGTCTGAGATAATATATGTCCAAATTATTTTTTTGGAACCTTTTCCTAAAGTCTTTATCTGCCAAGCTCCAGGCTGTGGGATCGATGTGCTACTGTGTACTTGTTTGCTTTCYGTCTCTGCAGCTTTTCTCCGAGAAAGGCTGTGTTGGAGCTTGGCTTGTTGCAGCCCCTGATAAACCAGGTTACTGTTTTCTTTGACAATCATTTCTCCAGAATGTCCTGTGTAATTTTTATGGGTATCAAAGTTTGGACGCACTCGTTAAAAAAAAAGGATCTTTTCATATTAATRGAGGGTCTTTTTCATCCAGACGATGATCGGTATTAATGACCCCACATCTGGCRGCAATCTAGGCTGTTATTTTTGAATGAACCAATTACTAAAGGTGGATTTGATTAATATTCCTCTGACAGAGGAGAATCAGGTCTCTGAGCATTGGGCTTTCGTGGATTTGTGTGATTTCAGCTACTCGGGGACTGATGGGGCTTCGGTCTAGTGGAGCTTGCCGCGAAGTGTTCCCTCCCTGCCTGGGGGATTGACAGGAGCGATAGAGCAAGTATAAAAATCAATGGAGCAAAGTGGGGAAAAAATAACTAGAAAGACTCTTTGTAGAGAGATACTCCACCTTCCCCAGCGCTGGCAGGGAGGAGGCATTCCTAATGAGAGTCTCAGCCCGACTGCCCTAAAGCTCAAGGACAAAGCACCTGGAGCCCCGAGACACTCATGCAGGGAAGAGGAGGAGCTCAGCTGTGTCTGGGAAGGAGATGCTGGGAAGGGAAGTCTCCCACTGCGTGCGGACAACGGCCTGGCTGTTGTCGAGGCATGCCAGGCTCACGGTGTCCCTCTCTGCCTAACCCCCAGACGATGCTTTTCCCTGGCAGGTCCATCATAGGAATAACTGCTCTTTAGATGGCAGTGGTAGTGCCTTTAGTGTATGTACAACGCGGGCAGGATATCACAGCCAAACTCCAGCGCCTCACACCCCTTTCAAGAGGCTCCACCGGAGGCAGAGCTGGAARTACAGCTATACCATGGCTGGAAACTTCATTTAATTCCCTGTGTTGTTTGTAAATATTTTACTGTCTGGTATTAAGTGAACGTAATTACTGCAGCTTAAAGATGAGGGAAGCTGTTTAATGGGGATGCTGTCAAAGTATTTTCCCCTAARTTTCAAAAGCTGTTATTTTTTTCTCTCCTGTCGTTGGTAATAATCCCTTGAAAGCTTGAAAGTGAAATGTACTGCCTTCCTTTGCAATTGTTTTTTTTTGTTATGTTTCTCAGACAAAGAATAAAACATGCACTTTCAGTCTCAATGACTTCCATTTTAGATTAAGGGAAATAAACGAAGAATGAACAAATCTTAAACTCTCTGGGAGAGAGAGCAACCACATCTACTCAAGCCACGCTCACCTGGTTTGGGAACAGCAGTACGTGATGCCAGCCAAGAGCTCCTACAACAACAGCTAGTGGTGACCGTGCTGCATTCAGATCCACCCTCGTTGAATGCCCCAAAATTAAATACCCCATAGTGTAACACAGCTGCACTCTCCCTGAAAGGTTTGGCTGCCCCCCATCTTCCACSTCCATTGGGCTGCTCTGTGATCCCATGTGCTAGATGCACTATGGTCGAGGAGGTGGGGACCTGCAGCATCCAGGTTCACGGAGCGGAGAGGCAGTGGGAGGAAGGATTGCAGGTGGAGGGGGCAGGATAGTGGTGGGACCCGTCCGTGAGGTCTCACTCAAAAGAGAAGAGAAACTTGTATGTCGTATACCAGTGAAGTGCCTCCTATTCTTGCAGAGGTGTAAGAAGGGATCTTACAAGGCAGTATGAGCATCCTCACAGAGGGAGGTTGGCTTGGGACTTGTTGACTCCTCCAGCCCCCAGCACGCGGGAMGGGAAGGTATTTTCACCTGTGTCAGAACAGGAAGGAACAGTTGCATCGTTAGTGGGTCTGACTCTGCCTCTAGCCGAYGGATGCTTGGTTGCTTAAAATGATGTTCTAGGCAGCTTCATAGCAGAGCYGCTGGCAATGCTCTGGAAGTCGTCTCCCTCCTTCTGCTTTGTAATGACACTTCCTTCTGCAAACTGCATCTGTATGATACAGCCCACACTGGGTTTGGGTTGCTGGTGATGATGTTTGAGGAGGAGTGAATACCACTTGCTCATCAAATCTCAGTGTGGTGTTCACAGAAGCAGCAATTAAAGCACATAATTCAGTGCAGGAGAAATTCTCCTGCAATGCAAACATTTCTTTATTCTTATCAAGGAGAATAATAGAGTTATTTATTATTATAATAATATTCAGAGTCTGCTGAGWCCAGAACAGGACTTACTTGCTGTCAGTCCATCTCTCTGTTCCTCCTCGCCCAGCATCCTCCTCATGAGTGATAAGCATCACCAGCATCTCCACTGGTGCTGGCCAGGATTTTGCAGGGTGGTCCAGATGTGCAGCAAACCAAGGGGTTTTGTTCTAGAAGTCATGACAAGCTATTGCTTGGAAAGGCACCTCAAGAAACTTCTAGCACATTTTTGTCATTTGCACAAGTCTTATGCAGCTCTTTAGCTGTCAGATTCCTGATATGTCCTGATTTCATTGGGGGTCTATAATATGGCCTGAAAACWGAGACTTTCCTTGGGCAAGATGATGCTTGAGGTCTTTTGCAAATCAGCAGTTACCTGCTAGATCAGATACACTCCGGAACAAGAACGAACAAACTGGTGGTCTGCTCTGAGTGAGGTGGTGGTCCTCCTGTCAGCCAGAAGCTCTTGCTGGTCTGGTGAAGGCTGAGCGTGCAGGCAGGCTGTTTCTCTGGCTGCCTCAGGAGYACCTGAGTACCCTGATCTTGAATTTAGCAAAGTTCACAAAATTTGATATCAAAGGTGCTGGTTACTCTGTTAAACCTAAGCGTGTCTTTGTGAACTGTGCTGGATCAAAGCGGGACAGAGAAGCGTCTGTGTCCTGTGCTGCTCCCCACTGATCTCAGCGCAGGGCAGCTCTGCTCTTCATCCCAGTCCCTGCTCAGAGGAGTGCTGGCAGCTCC
This sequence comes from Oceanodroma leucorhoa, assembly GCA_030449065.1. NCBI lineage: Eukaryota > Metazoa > Chordata > Aves > Procellariiformes > Oceanodroma > Oceanodroma leucorhoa. Next base: position 5,973,110 of record JASVER010000056.1, on the reverse strand, counting down.
ATCACTACCCTCAGCTGTCACATTCGCCCCTGAGACCGCCCCAGGGTTGTCGCAACGCAGAGCAACCAGGATACAAACCAGCTTTGGTCCAGAGGCACGTGCTCTTTCACTTTGTGCGTTTTCTGGGTGGGAGTCAGCACCCAGCAGCTGACCCTGCAGTAACCCCCAGCAGGGAGGGCAGCAGACAGGGTCACAGGCGTCTTTCGGACCCTGCCCTGAAAAGCATGAGAAGGCCAAGTGTGACCTTTCTGACTATATGAGGAGAACGCGGTTTCCTCTCCCGACCCTCTCTCTTTCTAAATGGGGGCAATGAGATGCCCATCTGGTACCTTTTACCAACAATATTTCAGCTCAGGTTAAAAATACTAACAGTAGGGGTTTAGTTTGTAAGTATTCAGCGTGAACTAACCATCCCTCATTAACAGTTAACAAGTCTGTCTCTGTCTCACAACCTCCTGACAGCTTATTTTGAAATCCCCTCAGATGTTCCAAAGCTCTTATTCCTGGTACTCAGTTTTCTTTAAACAATGTTATTTCCATTATTCTGCTGCTAAWAAGCAGTGGCCTTGCTTTCTGGGTGCCAGTGGCAGGGAGAGGCTTCCTCCATTTGCCRAAGAACTCTTTGTTTCCCCCTGATTCCCTCCATCTTTTTACCATAAAATCTAAGCCAATGATTGACAGCCCAATTTAAACTTATCTTTAATATTGCAATCAAGAGTGATATTTTGTGTTTGCTTTTTGAAGTGAGGAGAAAGGGTAGCAGAATTTGCCTTCTTGCAATCATTTCACCCACAAAAGTGAATACATCCAGTAAAGTGAAATTTTACTAGCGAAGAAGAAAAAGAARAGGAGAAGGGGGGATAAGAAAGAGACGAGATTAACATCCTTTAAAATGTGCCTGTTTACTCCTATCATCTCAGAGCTAACTTTAAATAGGATAAAATGATCCTTTAATCCCCTTTATCTTCTTAAGAGCTGCTGTAAAAGATCTACTTGACATTTGAGAAATGAAAAAAAGTAGGAAGTCTCGTAATATTCATCAGAAACGGTGGATGGAAAGATTTGAATTTAACAAAATATGAAGAGTTGGATCCTCAGCTGGGCWTAAATTGTCGCAGCTTCTGCTGCGTGGCACCGGCTCACAGCAGTGCAGGGTCAGCCCTCCGGCCGCCCTGCCTGTTGCGCACAAGCAAGCGTGCAATGCCCGGCCCATGTCGGAGTGGGAGGCGTTACCGGAGTAATGATGAGTCCCAATGTGGGTATGGTCATTCTCGTTTATTACAGAACACAGCACTACTTTTATAAGCAAGCCACACTTATCASGCGCACCTACAAGTTCTCTATTGGTTACAAATGCTTGTTCATGCAGCCTTATAAGCTATTAATTGGTTAATCATAGTCAAACACGCACTCTGATGCTGCCCTGGCTCGTCCCTCTTGTTGTTAATACTTCTGCTGTTATTCTCTCGTTTCTCATTTTTCCCAACCGCCAAATTCCTCTAATCTCTCGCTCAAGGACAGGCCGGCCTTATCATCTGCCACGTAGCCTGGGTTGTGCAGACAGGCCTGCAGCAGCACCTCACGGCCTGTCTCTACCAACATTCCCTCAACAGGCCCACTGCAGTGGGTTTGGCTCCTCRTGCCGAGGGTAACGCTGGAAATCCGTCTGACGCAGTTGCCTTTGCTGCACCGGTGAGGGGAGGCTGGGAGACTCTTTTTACGTGCTTAGGAGCTCCTCGGTTGGCGCTGAAGTCTCTCTCCGTGCTGTGTGCTGTTTTGCCTTTAAAAATCTGGCGTCTCTTGCTAACTTGTTATCTGCAGCCTCGTTTCCACAACATCTGTTTAGTCTTGAATAAATATGCATTCCAGTTACTTAATGGCCTTCTCTCAATTTTCAACCCAGAAAGAGTAATGAATCATGAATAAGTTATAAGGAGCTACAGCACACAGACCTCTAAGTTGAGCACTGTATCCTGCAATGTATTGGCCTGGCTATCTGTGCCCGTCTGCTGAAACGCTGCAAGAAAAGGAAGAGAGCCTTTCATTTGTTGTTCTCCCATTTGCAGTGAGTAATGAAAGAATGACAACCACTAAAAGCCGGGGAATGTTTGCTCCAGAATGTTGAACTTCCAGTGATGAACTGTCCTACTCAGCCATGCTGGGACTAATATTTGGGGTGATGTATCTGGACTTCCATGGGCTCATAACTCACAGCCATATGAGAGCAACAGTAGAGTTGTTTCAAGGAAAATAGACTTACCTGAACATGGTGCAAAGAGGCAATATCACTTTGCTTGGCTAAGTGCACACAAACGCTGCATGGCAGCTCGTATTAGGACATCCTTTACTGACATGGCTCTGGCGTTCTTGTCCAGGTGGGTGAAACTGCTGAGACGATATAGCACAGGCCTTCAAAGTCAGGGTGAGCTGGTGGCCAGGACACAGTAACAGGAATGGAGGTACCAGGAAGGGCATTCATCTGTTCAAAAAAAGGTATCTGTTTCAAGTACCGTACATTTAGGTAGTAGACTCTCTTTCACTTGAAAACAACATTACAACCACAACAGGAGTTTTCTTTCTAATCCAGTTACGATTTTATTGATAACAGGAAAATCCTCATGTCATCCTAAATATTTTCAATATTGAGAGTTTATATATCATCTTGTATTTGTTGCCTCCTTTGTCAGTAATGAGGTTCCCCGAGTGCTGAACTTCATTTTTTARCATATGTCCCGAAGAATTACAGTTCCAGATTACTTTAGAGTTGATGCTGAATCTGCAAGCGGTCTTTGCGCTTACGCAAGGACAGGACACCTACCAAGAGACGTGAGCGGGGGTGTGTGAAGRGAAGCTTTTCTGGGGAGCAACGGGAACATGAGCGAGCTGGCTAAATTCCAAGGAAGGTTGTTTGAGTCAGCTCCACTAAATACCACCTAGAATTGTGGCATTGGTATATTAGTTGAAATGGACACATAAAAGCCTTTATATGAGAACAAAAAAATTCCCAGCACAGCAGCTCTCTCTCCTGCTGCCTGTGTGCAAACAGCACATCTGAAGTGCCGGTATAGCTTCCTCCGTGTATGCACGCCCCACCTCGCCTCACCCACTACCAACAGGCATTTCTTCAGTTTGTAGGTGCYAGAAGTGCAATTCTAAAAAAAGCTCTTCCCTTACATCTCGCTCTATTCACTTTCTCTAGTGATCCCACAATGCTCGAGTTTAGAATATGTGTTTATACAGTGCCTAGATAGATAATCCTAACAATGCTCTACCTCCTTAAGAATTAATCACTGCAATAAACCTGTAAAAATGGAGTTGAAGCTATCTTGTCTCATAAATGAGAAGCAAGACATAGAGAGATTAAGAACTGGGTGGAAGGTACACAACTCGGCAAGGCCAGTGTTTTAAYCCCAAAGCTGTTTTTCTAGCTGTTTCGTTATTTCAAACAGATTTGGAATTTTCAGATTGGAAATTTCAAAGGTAGCTAAAATGTTTGGGCACAGAATGGATTAACCAGMGGCTTTACAATAGTCTTCAGGTGCATAGCTCTCTTAAGGACATGCTAGACCTGAAGTCATAGAAATAGAAATGTTCCATGTAGCTACATCTCTACCCACTCTACATAGCCAAATGCATGAGGACATCTTAAATTCATTACTGATAACAGTTTATTTTCACAAGTATGGAACTCAGCCTGGACTAATTTAACCTTCCAACAGGCATTAAACATTTCTGAGTAGGTCAAATGTTTCTGTACTGCACAGCTACTGCTCTGTGATTGCAGTAGAGATGTAAACTTAGGCTCTTTTGAAAATCCCAGCCTAAACTTCTTGTTATCCTGGACTTCCGTGTCTTTCACTCTGTCCAGCCCAACTTGCCCTAAAACAAACCAGAAATAAAACAGAAACCCAGCTAATTATAGTGTGATTGCAGGTTTCCTTCCAGAAAAGGGGATCGATTCTACATGGGACACAAGCACTTCATTTAGCTCAGCAGACCCCTGTCCTTTATGGCAGTGCTCCTTGTGAGGACATAGTTCAACAGTAAGTACTTCAGGAGCTTTCTAATCCTCTAACAGACTGTAGATGGGAATACCCTTTCTTGGTCAGCAATGTACACAAAAGGAAACAGGTCATAGCTGAGAAGCTTGAAAAAGCTGGAGAAACTACTTCCAAACAGCTTGTTTAAGGAAAAAAAGGTTGTTGCGGAAATGAGATGGGATTTTCACTCTTTCAGGACAGTGCCACAGAGCTCTTCTGGCTAGTCCTCCTTCTCCTAACATGAACTGATCAAGTCTCATCTTTAGATAAACTACTCTCTGAAGCAGAATTTATTGCTCAATTCCTGTTGCTATTCTGCACTGGAGTGATTATGGATTGATGGGAGCAGAGGCAATGTGGGGCTTTAACCCTAAAGGAAACAGATAACTAGCAAATACTCTTCAAAACCATCCAGGAATGTCTTAAATGTGAAATGTGATTTTATACAACTGATGATGGGAAATTATCATGGGAGTACAAAAAGGCACAGGGAATTCAGAAACTCAAGCACAAATTCAAGTGGTTTCAGGGTTCTATTACAAATGACTTGTACGTTTATTTTAATTCCTGTCAGGAGGAGCATAATTGTTTCAGCTACTCGGCTGAAGACCAGAAACAATGCCCAGTGATTCAGGCAATCAAAGGCATGTCACAAATAGCATACAATCAATGTAAGCTGTTCATGAACAACCTTCAGGCTAAAAAATTGCCTTTCCTAAGAATTCTGTGAAATAGTTTCAGATTATAAATATCCTTGAAGAAAACCTCTGCGGTGAAATCACAAAGGATTAGTAAACTGCAGAAGGAATCCCACAGCGGACTGGGGGGAACTTCAGACAATCCCAGCTGGATGCCTGGAAGATGCTGGTCCTTGGAAAAAGCCTAAAGATGGGCTAATGGTGCAATGTTCCATCATTTATACTAGGTTGAGAGGGCAATACAAAAATGTGAGAAACTCCAACTGGGTGTWGAACTTGGGTTTTGCTGTTGTAAATGCTGAGACATCAGGAGACTTGGCTAGAATCCCTCAGTGCTGATGCTAAGCCCTGCCAATACAAGAGTCCCCAAGAGCAGGGGTCCGACAGAGGAAACCAGAGGTATTTCTGGAGGGGGTGGAACTAGAGTGTCTTAAAGCACTGACCTGCACCTCAGAAGTGCTGCATAGCCACAGTTGCTTGCTCTGCATCGCGATCCGTAGGGAAGAGCTGCCCTCAGCCGTGCGGTTCAGCCATCACCTCCCAGTGACATTGCATTGTGTGTGATAGTTGGCCAATACTTCATGCTCCATTCCTCTCCAAAACACTGTCTACAAGGAGCTGACCTCTTCCCAGGCCAGTCTTTTCCACCCAGCCCTGTGATCATCGTGAAGCTGTTACCATGGCGACTGTATTTTTGGTAGCTCCACATTATTCATGCCAGGGGCCATAATGTGATACATACTGTATTTGTAATAAGCAGCAGACAGACGTCTGAAAGCACCCTACTGAGCCAGGATTGACACGTTCTGCCTCTTCAAGGTCAAAATGGGATCTGATGACCTAGGTGCCATCTTGAATGGATTTAAATGCAAAATACTATTAAGATGTAATGATGCTGAATGGGAGAAATGTGTTTAGTTCAGACATATTTTCCCTTGGGATAAGCTGAAAAGTCTCACAAGCATCAGTTTATATTCAAGAATAGCTTGTTCTGGCAGTTAAATACATATATATTATTTTTGCAGGCAACTGTGGAGGAGCTCTATTACCATTTGCATCCTGTCTGAAAAATAATAATTATAATAAAAACATCTTGATTCCATTATGCAGGGAGGAAAGAAAGTGGAGAGTCCCTTTCAAASCCAGTCTTTCTGCCTCTGGGCACTTCTTCAGCACGTTATTTGAGATGACTGACTGAGCTGCCTGYTTAGCAGCATGACTCTGCTGGCTTTCCTGGCTCTCCTCCTCTGGTATGAGGCATTTTCCTTCCTCACTAGGCATCATGACAGTCGTGAATTGAAGAAATCTCATTATTATGCTTTCACTGGGGTCTCAGGTTAGGAAGTAGAACTGTTAAAGCCAATAATCTGCTTGAATCTTGTCGCTGCAGAGTATGTTTGGCTATCAGTTTGGTATCTCTCCACTGTGTTACCACTGTGTCTCCAGTTCCCCAGATGTGGTAGGGCTTCCTGTGTTTTCCAACCCAGCTTGTGCTTTGGTGGAAGTCCTACAAGTACAGACGGCTTCTAGCTAAGGATCTGAATGACCTGCCTTTTTTCTCTGCCTTTCTCAGTGAGGTTGTTGGGTGCCTGCTCTCTTCCCTTCCCTGCTCAGCCAGTCCAAAGAACAGTAGCTCAGCAGATGAAGGCAACAAATCCTGCCTGCCAGAGAACAGAAYTGCCATGCCTGTAGGGGTGGGATTTTGTCAGGAACTCAGCTGACCCACTTTCCTGAGCCCCCCGATAATCTGAGAAACCTCTGTGCCAGTCCCGCAGGAGCCAAGCCCATGGGTCTCCATCCAGCCCTGCCTTGTCCCTGCTTCCTATGATGCCTTCCCAACTCACTYCTGCTGAATTAAGGATGCTGGTGCTGATGGCAGACAAAGGCAGATGTTAGAACGCAATGAGCTGAATTATATCTCAGTGCAAGAGCCGAACAGGGAGGAGAAATACTAATACTGAAAGTCCCCCACGCTGCAGCCAGGATGCTTAGAGCTGGGAAGCTGCTKCCCCTCTTACAGTCCCACTGTTTCAGTCCCTTCCTGGAGGCAGCAGGGGCGAGATGAAATAATCCTCTTATTCAGGAGACATCAAGCTAAAAAGAATGACCCAGCGGGTTACTCAATTCAGCTCTGTGCTGCAGCGTGTCAGATACCTGTGACAGCCCTGTCTCACGTCGGCAGTGGGCTATGCAGCCCTCAGGGCGACAGCAAAAGCAGACGAGCGCAGGCAAGTATAAGAGCTGGGGATGCCAGTACCGTTGGCAAGAAAAGAAGACCCAGAATTGCAAATATTTAGGCTCATGAGCAATTTCTGTATTTATCTTGTCTCCCAGGGAGAAAGTTACTCACGTGCCTGAGCGTCTGCAAGCCTAAACCCATATGACATTTTAGAGGCTGCTATTCATTATTATTTCACACACATTTTTACACAGTTCCTTGAAACAGCAAAAAATATGTGATGAAGATGGAGTTTTCATTTCTCCAGGAAGATGTTATACCTCTGTGTATAGGCCAGCTGCTGAACTATTGCTTTTCCACATAAGGATGAAAAGTGCGACAAGACGTGTTCTAGGGATGGCTGAAAGTGCAGGGATGGCTCTGTGCAYCAAGGTGCTGTGTTTGAAGCCTCCAGACCTTATTCTTTAAAACGTTTTCAAAGTTGGGGTCTTAGTAGAAACCCCCCTTAGTGAGTCAAATATTTCAAGTCAGTCCCAGTTGGTCTTGATATTTGGTAATTTCCTGTATATTTTCCAAGCACGCTTATTTCAGTGAAAMCGTGATTGTAAAAATAGCATCATGGTGCTATTTTCTGCTCTTTTCCCATGTGTCTCCAGAGTTAACACTACTTAATTTATAGTCATAAATAGATCTTTCTGTCTGGKTTTTTTTTTTTTCTTGGTAACTTTGAGAGAGAAAAAACCCAAACAATCCATCATCTGTTCTTCTTCATTCATCACAAACAAAACAGCTAATTAAGTTCTGATTCCAGAGTCTTTAGCATGGCAATGACATCTTTAAGCACAACACTGACAGCTGGAATATTAGATCCCTGAACTGGGTCTTCAGTGCTGCTGGGTGACATTTGGAGAAGTCTTTAGTCCTGTAAAAGGAGAAGATTTGCTATCTTAGCTGTTGAGAGGTTAAATAAAATGGAAACTTGAAAATTTTGTTTTCAAGGACATAACCCCAATTTTGTAGTTTCTGGGTGAGCTTTTCAACTGCAGCAGTTCTGAACTCAGCACAGCTAGCAAACAGAGTGAACGAAATCCTCCTTAGCCGTATTCTGCAATTTGACACAAAACAGGCAAAGAAAGGAAGAACCACTACTATAGATGTGGGAAGAATTATTCTGCTCTTCCATGTAATGATTTATTTTACTGGAACACCTTCTCCACGTGAAAAATTTTTTCTTCACATGTCAGTAGAATTGACCTAGATGGGTTTAAAATATTTGCAGAAATGTGCTCCTCCTTACGTCCGTACTTAGCTCCAGCCTAGAGTTTGTTTTCAGTGGTGTGCAATACGGGTTTAATTTGACTCCTGTTGATGCCAGCATTAAATATTCTATTGAATTGCTGAGAGCTTTCGAAAGTGTCATCCCTGGGAGACAACTTGGTGTCCTGAAAGCTGATGGGTAAAARTTTATTGATTCAACAGTCAGGAATTCATGCCAAGTTTTGGAAGGTCACACCCCTCACACCCTTTTGGTTCCCCTTTTCCTCCAAAAAAATGAAATCAATCAACACACAAAAAGGTGAATCACTGCAAATTACGTATTAGTGTTTGCATGGAAGGTCTTTGAGGATAGGAAGTGAAGCAGAATCAGGAAACTTCATTCCCAACCCCTAAGCTCATGTCATGCTCACTAGAATACAAAGATGACCCAAACGGACACACACAGTTGCTCTACAGAACATGAAGGATAAGCAAGGGGTGACGCAAAGATACTCCCTGGACGAAGACTTACTATTCCAGAGCAAACAAATGTAAACTTGTAATAGCTCACTGAAGCCRGGAGGTGAGGGCAAAACATGCCTCAGGGCATGGAGGTTAACACCTAGTGCGGAGGCAGAAATGTCACTGGATTCTTCTCTATCTGATTCCATTTCTCACTGCACAAGAGCACACTTTCCCTTCACACGTGTGAGGGAAGCCTGGTAAACTTTTCAAAGAAGAGTGGTTTTGGTCCAGCTTTTGTCTGAAAAGGCAAGAAAGTTGTTTTAATTGAAGCCATTCTCTTAACATTGTGCAGCGTTGTGGAAAGCAGAGCAGGGAAGAGGAGGGGAACTTGGGTAAAGGAGACGTTGCATCATCTCTGACAACTTGATCACATACTCTCCAATGGCTGCTCTTAATTACAGTGGATGATTATTTCACTTCAATAGCTGTCTGTGTTTGAACACTTGGTGTGTTTGTTACTGGGGCAATTGGAATACTTCCAYTCATTTTATAAAAAGTTTCTGTGATATTTCTCAATGCTTCATGATACAGGTTTCTTCCATCAGAAATACCTCCGTGATTCCTCAGTGCCTTATYAGGTGAGGGTTATCACAGTGCTCTGCTTGCTGTGGGGGCACAGAGGGAGGGGCCATAGCTCCTGTAYTGTGTGAAGGCGAGCAAATTTTATGGGTTGACGTTTATTGCAACTTTTTTGAGAAGCAGAAGGTGGACTGGAAGTGTTGTGAAGATGAGCCCTCACATCTCATGAGAGGAAGAAGCCAGGAAAGGACCTTACCCAGCTGTACCACATGGATCTAATTTACCACAAAGAGCTTAGATTATTTGRTGGTGTTAAAAATGGCACTGTCAAAATGATTAGACTGATAGTGAGATAGCAAGACAGATAAAGATTTGGGAGAATGTGTGAATGGAGTTAATTTCATACCAAAGGAGATTTTGAATTGCTAATAAATATACAGAAACACCATCCAGGCAGGGCCATATYAGAGATGAGAAACATTTCAGGTAAAAATGTTCTCTATCCAATGTGTGATTGTTGCTACAGGATGCAAAAAGCAGGATACAAAATTGAGAGGGAAAAAAAAAAGCATCGATACACCAAAATACAAGGAATTGTATTGCACGCAAAGAGAATGAACTGCACTAAGATGTAGAAATCACGGTCCTTTGCACAGTTAGTGGAGCGTGGTGAGACTGGAAGAAAACGCCTTTGAAAAGAGGAACTGGAATCTCAGGACTGTGCAGGCAGTTGTTCCCTGGCAGTGTCCTGGGCCACGTGTAGAAACCAGAACAGGCAAATTAGCAGTGGAGTCCAGTAAAGGACAATTCCCGTGGAGTCTGTGCGAGTTTCCCCTAAACACTCTTTCCAGCACAGTCAATCTACAGAGCAGAACCTCAGTGTCAGCTCGATACYGTCATTTTCCCACGTCGCAGATGGTCCTCTCCTGTGCTTCTGAATCCTGTATTTAAAGGGAGTGAGCAACTGAAATCGCTTTTATTCATCAGGGGGACTTATAAATTATAGATGAATCCAATCAGCGCCTCAAACTAAGGTACTTGGGACCTCAGAAAYATGAGTGAATGCTCCTACATTACAGTGAAATGCTTCAGTTTCAACAAATTGACATTTTGGAAAGAAAAAATATTTTATCATAGAAGTTGGAAGATGCAAATAAGTGTCTGGGGGGTTTTTTGGAAAGCATTGAAGCAAGTTGAGGACTAACTTCTCTTTTTTAAAATCTCATCTGGTTCCTAGCTACATCTTTCATTGCCTTTGAAAATTGGGTCCTTTATTAACAAGAGTTAAATTACATAATACTGAAGAAAGAATTTAAAATAATTACTTCCTAACCCCTTTCGCAAAGCCCTGAGGCGCAAGGCTTTATTACCCTTATCTTAACTTTCTTAACTACTAATGTTTTAGTAGTTAGAAAATTATCCTTTCCTTTTTGAAAATCCAGCTGCAGTTATTTTTTCCACATTTTTATTAGCCCTCCATATATTGATAATAATCGCACCATATTGAGGTGTTTCAGGAGAAGACATTAAGGCCAATCAAGTGAATAATTCAACATTTTAAAAATTGTCTGAACACAGATTTACACAATAGCCTGTGACAAAAGAATCTTTAGGGGACGATCAAATAAATAACACCCATTTTTCAAGAACACTGCAAGACTATCAAAAGCATAATACAGACCTCTTTTTTAACGGTGAGCTATTATTATTCATGTATGTTGGCAGTTTTAAGAGCTCTGAAGCTGTGCTCTGCGAAGTTCTTATATGCTACTTTGGGAAGAGGCAGTTACTACCAGCAGAGATCCCAGTTTGGGTATCTCAGCCGCGCTAACCTGCGGTGCCTCTGGAGGCAGCTTCCTTAAGCCCTGCACCTTACTTTTCCCATTTATGTGACAAAAAATATATTAGTGTTTCTTTATAATATGGCACATGTAGAGTAACACGTAAGTATATACATCCCACACTTTGTTGACCTGGGTGTGTATGCATTCCCTGGAAAGCATTTCCCTCTTGTCCTTTTTACTACAATATTTTTCAGGCAGCTAGCGTACRAGATGAGAAACCCACACAAAGCTATAGCTTAGCTGGTACCGTTATTTCACAGGAAAAGTTTTTAGCTCAGTTTAAGCTTGGCTTTTTCAGACAGTGCTTTTGGAGTACCCTGGATTTGGTGGGCTTTCAGCTGCATCTCAGCAGCCTTTCCTTCAGAGTCCAAAAGGTAAAATGTCTCCATGCAACAGCAAAACCACTCAACTATAAAAATAATTTCTTACCTCTTATCGAAGGAAGCTTGCCAGCTGAAACCTCTCATTTACCTGTAAGAGGATTCACCTGCTTACAGCCCCTGTGGTCCACTCTGCTAAGAGGCAGAGCCTCCTTAAAGCAAGGAGAAGAGCAGGACAGCACTTTCCCATTGAGAGCTTTGAAGCCTCGCCAGTCCTGCTCAGCCACCCCTGCTCGGACGTGTAAGCCTTCAGCTGCCAGGGGTAGGTGCTTGCTTAGTGCAGTCTGTTTCTGTAGCTGCTTTTTCTTAAGCTTGTTTTGTAGGGCTTCATAATACAAGTGCCAGGGGTAGGTGCTTGCTTAGTGCAGTCTGTTTCTGTAGCTGCTTTTTCTTAAGCTTGTTTTGTAGGGCTTCATAATACAAGTGGCTGGAGTCCTGATTTCTCCATACTTTCTGATAAGAGTGCTTAAGAGCACCTTTTTCTGATAAAAGCACCTTTTTTTTTTTAACTTTCTGATAAATAACATTTTAAAATCTGGAAGGCAAGTGAGCTACTTGACTGGGATGGTGGTTATGCAGGGCTGTTCCCAGTGTGTGGGTTCTTACTGGTGTTGGAGCTTGAGCTAGAGACAAGGAAGCAAGTGCGTGCAGATTGTACCTCTAAATCCAGAGAGCCCACACACCCGGATTTTGGAGTTTAGAAACTTAATGGTCTCAGCATTGTTTTATTGTCCCTCCATCTCCTTAAGATCTGCTCTCCCCCTGAAGTGTATCCTGGAGAGACTGGGAGTTGGTGGGTGGGTGCAGCCTTCCTGGGCAAGCCCGTATCTTTTACTACCGTCACAACAGTCCTTTATCGCTCTATGTTTCCTGAGGCTTTTCTGTGAACAGCAGTTTAGTTTGACATTGTTCAGTTGAGGCATTACTTCTGCATCAGGGATTGCAAGCGTCTGGCTGAACTATAGAAGAGAAAGCGGAGCTTTAGGAGCTCTGTCAAACATCCTGATGTTATTTGCTCCCCGCCACTGACTCAAACCCAGAGTAAAACTGAGTGGGTGGGAAAGTTGCAGAACAAATGTTATCCCATGCAGAGGAGAATTGTCAATGGGGTTCGTTAGCCAATGGCACCAAATTAAGAGTTTAAAATCTCTTAATAAACGGTTTCTTCAAATGACTGGCTTGTTAGATCTGTGTAGAGCTTGCCCTGTTGGATAGCATTCGCACTTCTGAGTTGAAGCTGGCTGCATTTGCAAATACTGCTCTGTACTTGCAAGGTGATTACTACCACTGCCAGGGTTGTATCAAATGCTGAACAGTGCTTGGGTTATCAGACAATACTGCCTACATCTGAACATCCAGCTTTGTCTTTCTGCAAGAAGGAAATAGTTGGAATTACAGTTATGAAATGTGAGGGAAGTAAGATGGGTACTTGGCAGGTGCTGTTACAGAGGATGCTGCACGGATCGGTACTGGTGACTGAGGGTCAGAAACCACTGTGCCAGGAGTGCTGCGAAATATCCCGATACGGGTGAGAGATGAATATCTGGTTTGGAACAGAGGCACAGACAGAGGAAGGGAAGTACCAAACCTCAGTGCCAGGCGGGGGCCCAGGGCTGGATGCTCTCATGTCCTCTCCATTAGACAATTCCATGTGTCAGAGCCCTGCTCCCCTCCCAGCCCCCCCAACTCACCATATCTGCATCTGGTGCCCTCCACTGTCAAGCTGAGGGACATGGGAAGAGCTGAGGGTGGGATGGACCTTAACAGTGGCTCCTCTTTTCACTGCTCTCTATTTCTCCATGCTGTTGATTTATTCTTTCAAGATTTATCTTCCATTTGCTGTGGGGKTTTTTTTTGTTGTGTTTTTTTTTTTATTATTATTGCTGTTCAAGTGTTTGGGGCAGTAAAGAACCATCTGTATGATCTGTCTCTTCTAAGGCTGCCTCTGGTACTCCCCTGCCTCATTTCTCAGAAGACAGTGCATGTCACAAGTCTCTGGATTTGGAACTTGTCACCTGGCTCCCTCTGCCCCTTGTTCTTTAAGATGCATGTTCTCTGATGATAAAAACCCATTAAAGCCTGCATGAACATTGGCTTTGTTATTTATTACTCTCTCCTAAATAATATTCTGAGATTTGGCTGCCCTTCTTKCTACTGCTTAGCCTTCTAACTCTCACTCTGAGCAACTGCTTTTTGCTTCTTGTCTCCTAAGCCAAACTTCAGCATGGGCTATAAAATGATGATTTGATGGGAAGAGCACAGGTGACAGGAAACCATGGTACCTTGGGCTTGATTTAAAGAAGGGGGAGGCAGCCATAGCTGTGAGAAGTAGATTGGTGGTTTTATCAAATGATGAGAGTCTGGCTGCTCCGCTAGCGAGGCTAAGCACCTGGGGTCTGCTGTGCTAGGCACTGTACAAATCAGATGCAGAAATGCCCCCATTTCTAAAGAGCTGGCCTTATAATGAGATGACAGATAAATGAGCTAATTTGTACATGCTTGTATTCAAAGAGATAATAGAGCCAGCAAGACCGCACGGCTTCTGAGTCATGGGCTAGAGCCAAAGGCACTAAATAGCAGTACTTCTCCTGAATGTATCCCAGGGCTACTCTTTGCCCCACAAGGTAGCTTACGATTTGAAGCAGCAGATTATTTCAACTGTTAATTATGTGAATGTGGCTTCAGGTCAGCTCTTGGCATTGTGGATCCCATTGGCTTCACGGAGACCAGTGCTGCAAGAAGGAATTTCATGTATTTAACATAAAGCTCATCCTGTGTTTGGAAACCTGCTCGAGTCAGCACAGCCTCGAGAGGTGGGGGGAGTTGTGAAAGCATGTACGCTCTTTCTGGTTTTAAGGACCTTGCTCCTGCAGACAGTTCAGAGGAGGTGAGCCCTGTTCCTCGGAAATGCCTGGGACTCCTCCTGGATCCGTGTGCTCAGCCAAGAGGGTCAGGGCCACAGCGGGGAGACTGGGGGGGGGCTGCACATCAGAACTGCAACCCAAGAAACACAGAACAAGATGGTTTTATGAAGATGGCTGAATTAATCAAATCAATAGTTTTAAGCACTTAATACCTAAAGTGGTTTGAGTGTTGGTTACAAAAGCCTGTGTAAACATAGTATATAAATACTCAGTAATTGACAGCTCATTCTGGGAGAATACATCTCCTGTAAGTTTTGTGTGTATGTGCTGCTTGTTTGTATACATAATCATAATTTATGTCTTTACAGAGTGTTCAGGTATTAATCAACTGTAACAATAATACACTGAATTAGTGCTGAGTACATCTCTCATAACACCATCTGCTTGGATAGAGGAAAACACTGGCGAAGGAGCTGCCAAAAGAGCTATTTTGTGATTTAGCAGAAAACACTGTAGGAAGCTGAGCTTTGTAATAGCCAGAGCTAACTACAAATTAATTCAAATCTGCACATTTTGTATGTACCCTTATCACCAGATCATCATGACATCATGGTCTCCACTGACCTGCTGGAACTGGTGTCTGAAGTGAACTTGAGCCTTTAAACCCAGGCTGGACAAAGACAGAAACACAGTACAGGGGAAAATCCTCCTTTGCCTGAGGGCTGGCAGACCTCAGTGCTTTTGTCTTTGTGATCCTGAGGTCCCCTGCTGTGATTCCGTACTGATCCCAAGGTAGTCTATTGTTCTAGGAAGCGAGTATTGCAATGTATGTCTGTCAGTGTATGTCCAAAGTGAATTTAGAGCAGCCAGATATTTGTACATCTGCTTGGGCTAAACCCAGTGGTGACACCACCAGAACCACAAGCAGACTGCAGAAACATGTACTGCTGAAATGAGGCATGTATCTTTCCGGGCACATGGCAAAGTTAGAGCTTTCTTGCTTCTTTTTCCTGTTCTCAGTCCCCGACTTAACTCACCAGGAGAGCATTTAAGCCTATGTTTTAAGTTTAGCCATAAATTTAAAGGGATGTTTTCAAAGTCATGAACGGAAGCTAAGCAGCCCTTTAGCTCTGATGGATTTGAGTAGAGCTTGGAAATCTCCTTGATCCCTGGGATTTAACCATGTGCTTGAAGTTTAAGTGCATGCTAAGGCTCTGCTTCCATTTAGCTCCTTATCCCAGCAGAATGGTTTTCTTAAACGTCATTTCACTGACAGATCCAGGCTTCCAGATTCCTCTCCATCCCCAGGGGAGTCCTGGTGTTTTGCTGCTGGAAACTTTACAAGGCAAGGTGATGGGATACCAACCTTTTGCATCCAGCATCTTTGGCTATCCAAAAGGTGTTTGGATTTTTAAAAAGTTTATTAAGATGACTAACATAAACCAAGAAGATGGAATGTTTTAAAACCATACCTACTCCTGTGTTATGTCTGCTGGCTGATAAATCAGAGTACTCTTATCATCAACTTTTCATGCATTGCAATGGACTTGGCAAAGATTAGCAGAAAATGAAAGCCCTTTATTACCCTCATCTTCAGACTTCTGAACGTTCACACTCAAGGACAATTTCCCACACCTTATCTGGATGGAGACAGCATTGATTTAGCTTACATTAACCTTTTAAGACCTATCAGATTACTCTGGATACATTTCACATGATAAGAATTTAACTCAAGTTTAGTCTCTGCTGTTCTTCCAAGCAGCCAGGTCCTGTAGTGTTGTATTAATCACGATCAGGCAATCTGCTTCCGAACTTTCAGTGATGAAGTGTTTTTAATCACAATTTTAGTTCTAAAATTACTGACCAATCTTCCCAGCCACCTCACTCATTTTAAATCAGTTCTTCCTAGGAACATTTAACTTTCTAATAGAAAGTCTTTGTGCTATACTGTTTCAAAGCTAACTTAAAGCAAGTTAAGGATGTAATTCTCGGACCATCCCACTTATAATGTCCTGTACAACCTCATTCTCTTTTGTGTCTCACCTAGTTGTCATTTTACCAAGATTCATGTCTCGGCTTTCTGTTTGGAATCTGGGGAAGAATTTTGTAAGATTAAGTCTTGTGACAGGTAGCTGACTTCCTTGCAAAAAACCTGGTCGGGGCCTGCAGATAGACAAAGCAAGCCTGTGGTATTTTATACCCACATGTCTAGTATATGATAAGAAACCTCAAATAGGAGTTCTGCATCTTTCCAGTCCTGCTGAGGTCATGTCACAAGTGCAATGTCAGGTGGGAAGTATTGTGGCCACACACTCTTTGTGTGTGGCCCACAAGGTGCATAAACAAGCAACGAATGGCCTCAGCCCAGCCCCACAGTCACGCAGGTGGCCAAAGTGCAAATCCCCCCACGCAGGATGCTGTGGGCATAGCCTCAGCTTGCTGAGAGAAACGTTCTTACCAGTGTCTGTGAACTCAGAGCTCCTATCGAAGAGGAACTGCTTAGGAAGGAAAATAGCTGCAGTTAGTACCAAACCTGAGGTTTCTGCACAGCTTGAGTGCCCGCTTTATCGTGCCTGTTTGCCGTGGATGACCCTACCTGGGGATCCGCTCTGCCTGATGATGATATGCAGCAGATAACTGTGTCATTATGTTAATAAGGTAGGAGACCTCTGGTACAAAACTCACAGTTAGGTCCAGTACTTGTTAAAACAACATATTAAAACATGGCTTGGTTAACCCTGTGCAGCTTTGTCCTCTCCTGCTGCTACTCCTCTCCTTGACTTAATAAACCTTGTCAGCAGAGATCTGGACTTAGTGAGGCTATCAAACTCCAGGGAGTAACATTGCGTGACATCTTGTGACATGTATATTACATGGCTTCTGGAAGGAAGCTCACATCACCTGGGAGAGGAAATGCTTTTCATACTCCTGGGAACTAATTATGTCAGTTCAGCTGGAAGCAGAGTTTTTGCACCACACTGTTTTGTCCTTTTCAGTATTTTGTGATTTGATTGATTACCTATTCTTCTCCTTTCACACAGATTAGTGAGGCCATAAACAGAGAGAAAACAGAAGAGGCAGCCCCATAAAAACAACCAAACACTGAAGAGATCAAAGTAGCACAGCACATGAACATAACTATAAGTCATTGACTGCAGGTGGCATTAAAGATGTGGAGGGCTTGTTCTCATGGAGATTGTAATAGGAGTAGTAAATGGCACAGAACTAATCCTGGCTCAAGATAAAATATTTTCAATGACTATGGAAAAAACAATGGGGGTGGGTTGAGAGGGAGAGTGGGACATAAATGTTCCTGAGAAACAGGCTAAATAATTTTCCCTCAAATAATCTGCTAACTTTTTATAGGCATCTGCTTTTAACAGAAATTTGCTGTAATTCCTAAGGGTCTTTGAGGGGTGGGAGGGGAAGCAGGGTTTAAATCTATAATGGTAGATAAAATACTAGGATACATTCTCTGGCCCTAATACAAAAAGGTATAGCAGAGCTGAGACCTTTCCTTCCCGAAAGGCAAGTAGCTTTTCCTCCTCAGAAGGTGAGTGTCTTGTCCATTCTGAGTATCAGGAACAGTCCCTGGACGTGGACCTCGGAGCTCTGCCCTCCAGCTTTGCCCAAGCATTGCCCCGAGTACTGTGAGCTGCTGCCTTGAGCCGAAACCATCCAGGGAGTTCATTATCAGTTAACACCCCTGAATGTTTCAGTGTCAGTACTTAAGTTGATGACCTCTTTAGTGTAGCGGTAGATACCTAGTGAGTGAGAGATCTGTGTCAGACTTTAGCTGGCATTTTTCACATAGGTATGGCACCATTTCAGGAGCAGAACAGGGATGTAATCCTGCTGACAGCGCTCCCATTGATGGCAAACAGGCTGGTATGTGCCTCATGTTTCTAAATCCTGTGTGTGAAGACTGCTGGGCTTTCCCCAGCATTCAGGGGAGGAGAGGAGACCTAGGATGGAATAGTTTCTCAGTTTACCAAAGTTTTGCAATTTCTAGGCGTTGGGATCTCCCTGGGCAGTTGCTTTCATTTATCCCAGGGGAGTATTGCAATATGGTAACGCTGCTGGGCGTTTGGTTGCTGGTGCACAGGGAAGTGATAGACACCAAGTACCGCAGGCTGTTAGTGTAGCTTTTTAGGTCCTTCTGGATATATCAATAACTACAGAAATTGAGAGCATATTAGTTGAACATGAAACTATACTCTTGTCTGGACATCCTCTTGCAAGGCTGACCAGTAAGGATTTTGAAGAAATGAGAGCTCTGGGGTAAGCTATCTGTGCTGTTAAGAGTCAGTGGAACAGATTGAGTGCAGCTTCTGTGTCAGTGCAAAGTCAAATTGCTGAGCCTCAAACGTCACAGGAGGCTGGCGCAGAGAGGAAGCCAACTGGGCATTTTGCACTGTCACGGGAGCACTTAGGTAATCTATTCTGTTAGCTGAGACTGGTGACTCTTAGCTGCAGAAAATAACTTATTAAACAGTTTGAACTAGTATTAGAAGGGGACATTTCACCACAGCCTGCTGAAAACAGGCACTGGTCTATAATTAGGAAATTGTTACAAAACTTCCTATCAGTCCAGCCTGTACTAGGTCTTTTTTCATCTGCAATTATTGCTGAGACTTAAACTATTTACCTAGCCAGACTGGCCCTTCTGCTGCCTCAAAAACTTCATGCAAGGGCAAATCTAAACCTTTGTATCTCAAATTTCAATAAAGTAAGAGAAGATGAACAAGAAAGTACTAATCCTTGACTACTAAATTTATGAACTTGCTAGTATTAACCTTTTGTTTTATTGCCTTTATGGCCATACTATAAAATATAGCCATAGTAAAATATCTGCGTATTTGAACTATGGTGCCTGGAATGGTTTGATTCCTGAAGATGAAGAGCCCTTCCTCCTGCTGTGAGATACCTCAAGGGAGTTGTGGGGGGAAGGACAGTGTTTTCTCTATGTCCAGACATGCCTACAGCCAATATAAATGAGAAGGGTGATGACAGGCTTCTATAACT
The DNA here is from genome assembly GCA_030449065.1 of Oceanodroma leucorhoa. NCBI lineage: Eukaryota > Metazoa > Chordata > Aves > Procellariiformes > Oceanodroma > Oceanodroma leucorhoa. The sequence continues at coordinate 5,953,779 of JASVER010000056.1, read as the reverse complement.
CAAACTCGCTGCTTCTCATTGTCCATGAGGGCTTGGCTGTGCTATATACAGTTGGGGTATGCTCTCTGTGCCATCGGCTGCATGTAGATAGAGTACGTAACAAGTGGTCTAAAGCCTGTGAGGGGTAACTGCTGAAACCTTGTAGGGGGAAGGAGGGAAGGGGACTTATAAATCAGGCAGTTTGGCAAGGTCTCAGTGTGTTTCTGTGCTCACATGTCTGAAGCCAAAGACAGGTATAGGCAAAAATAAATAATGTAACTCCATTTTCTGTGGCTGGATTTTCTGTGCTACGTACAGCGGGGGCTTAGGTCTGCAAGAGCTCTGCACATTAATTGGGGGATCCCATTAGCTGCGGTAATATGGAGATGAGCTGAATCTAAATGCAGGCATTCTTGAGTTCCTCACACCGGCAAATGGTGAATTCTGGTTTCATGTCTCTGGTGTGTGTTACTATTTACAACCAGCACTGTAATAATGCTGAAAAAACCATTACAGACAAGGTTGTCCTTGTTCCTGGAGCTGCGTCTTGTAATCTGTGCAAAGCACTCCTTGAACTCATGACACCAAAACTGGCAAAACCTCAGCTTGTATAAACCTAATTCTATTGCTTTCTGCCCCAGCCAGCTAAGCAGCATCCTCCAGAGCTCCTGATCCTGAGATGAAATCGCAGGTGCTGTCTGCAACCTGGAGAACCCCAGAGGTGGTGGCAGCCGGGTTGCCCATATCACCATGGGTAGCCAGTAAAGCTCTAGTAATTGCCATGGGATACTTGAATTGAATCAGAAGCCCACTGAGGGGGGGGGGGGGGGGAAGTGTGGTTTTTTCTTCTAAGCTAAAGAGCTAAGGGAGTTCTTTAGTTGAGTCTTTTAGTCAAAAACAGCCAGAAAGATGCCCTCAGTTTGTCATGTCATTTAAAAGAGCGTGCAGGCAGTCTCTAACTTCAAGCACCTGAACAGTCCTGACAAAATGAATGGCCTCGTCCAGGTTTCACACCTGTGTAAGTACCCAGCTGCACCAGGGGCCTATGGTTCAGACAGTAATGAATCTGCACAAATTTGCTCATCAGAACCATTTTCCGTGATATTTCTATGCCTTTTTTTAAATTGGATGAGCTTCAGCACTAAGTATGGTACCATGTCTCTGGGCACTGTCCCTATTAATGGCTCTGCTGGGCTAGTAATGGCCACGGAGGCAGTTGCTGCTGTGAGGTGGCACTAGCAAGTCTGAAATCATTGCAGGTCAGCTCTATTTCTGTGTGTTTTGCCATATCCCTAATGCTATTTTACTTTGATGAGCTCGTTATAGAAAATGAGCTGTCGCAATACCCGTCATCACAGTGTATGGTTAAGCAGAAAACAGACTTTTTTTTTTTTTTTTTGACAGCTTTTGGACATGATGGGGAATTCGTACCTTCACCGGATGTGATAAATTTGCAAGGGAAATTATAAGGCAACATGGGTTTTGCGTTATTTCTTGGAGCTGACGGGAGTGCTTTGCAAGTATATTCAACAACTCCCGTCATGTTGATTAGCACTGATGGCAGCGTATCTAATGGCCTCATCAGAACTGCTTGTAAACCGATTGTCCTACTGGAGTAGTTATCTAGGAGCTTAAACAGCTATGATAGCATCTATTCTGCAAGCACCTGGCCATGTGTGAGTAAATACAGCAGCACTAAATGCTGGAGGTACTATAAGCGGCAGGCTGAGAAATTCTGCTGGGATCCCTAAAATTTGGAGCTGAGCATCTCGAGGGTAATGTCCCTTAGCCTGAGCTAAGGCTCACTGTTGTCAAGGGTGGGGGGAAACATTCCCATTGACATCAATGGATTGTTTAGCTCTGGCCCTGTTTGGAGAGGGTTTTGATGTTATATGTACAGGCTTGGGACATCATTGTTTTGGCTATCAGCTAGCCAAGAAGACCAGATAATCCTCAGTTTTCGCTTTCAATGCACAAACTGTCCCAAAACAAAGCTCTTAATGAGCGTTATCGAGCAAGAAGAGTGTTGCTGTCGGGGGTGGGGGGGTGGGGGTGTGTGGTTTGGAGATAGGCTCTGATTTTTGTTGGCCTGCTGCTTGTATCGCAGGAAGAGGTATTAAAGACTGACTGGAAAGATAAACTTAGTTCCTACGGTGACATACAGTATCATTCAGCCTTTTGGATTTAAACAGGGCATCCAGATGGAAAGAGCTTATCCACTGCAAGCCCTGGGAGCTGTAGAATAAGGCAAGAAGCAGGTTTATTTCAATAACAAAACCCTAGGGCTTTAATCTGAAACTCAGCACAAAGGTGCATCCCTTAGAGACAGGGCATAGAGGATATAATTAGACGTGATTTAGTGTCCTTGGTAGCAAAAAGCATCTGGATGCTTCTAAACCAAAGGCCTTGCTGGTTGATGCCCTTGTCAGCAGCAGTAACTTGTGGACAGCCCATCCTCGTGCCGCAGAGCCCCTTGCCTCCTCCCGCCTCTGTGCCACGGCTTAACCACGTGCCCTCCCTGAGCTCTGTGCATTTCGGTGCATTTTGCACAACCAAATCGTCTCACGAAGGGTGTCTGCAAGCTTAAAATCAGGTGTGTATTATAATATGCTAATTCCTTCCCTCTTCCTCTAGCCTTAACTGCCTCATTTTCCAAAGGGAATTGACTTTCTCTCGGAGTCTTTGAGGAATGTTTTCCATTTCTCTGGTAAGATCCTCTACACACATTAAACCATTTCTATTCATCAGAAACTCACCAGCTTGAAACTGATGCTCCATTTATCTCTTCTTTGAAGCCTCCACAGAGCTGACGAAACCAGATCTGGCTCGGTTGCCATGTGCCTGTGTTCTTATTAAAGTAGTGTTATGAGTTAGGAATGGGACTCCGGACTCTTAGTCCATTTATCTCCTCCTGCTATATCTTCTTCCTGAGTCATCAATATCTGTCTAGTGGATGGGCAAAACTCTGCCTTGGCTGCTGTCTGGAGATTGTCTCTCTGCAGAGAAGCAAGTTGTGTTCAATTGTTCCCCATCCATCATCAGCTAATGAGCGTCCCGTGTCTGATTCCAGTAACTTCTCGTAGTGTCCCGGGTGGCCTAAAGGATGGAACACTGATGGAGGAGCCCCAGGTTCCCTCCCTGCCTTTGCTCTTTCTCTGCTGATGGACCACGGGCAGATTGCTCCCCTCCCTCCACTTCGGCTTCTCCCACCTCTGAGAGCAGAGCGGAACCGCAGGCTGCAGTGCCCTTGGGGACCTAGAGATGAGCAGCGCAAGCAGGAGCCGGACTCTTCTGCCGAGGCCCTGTATTGACGTATCCAAACCTACAGCGATTCCTCTGCAGTGGCTTGGGACCCTACTGTTGCTGTCTCTTTTTATTTGGCCGTTTTTAACTTTGGAAAGAATATCTAACAGGAAGAGAGTTTTTTTAAAGCTGCAGGGCCCTTTTTTTTAACCATTTATGAAGCTTGCTGATTTCCTAATTAATAGCAACAGTTTGACAATTAGGGGGGGGAGGGGAAGCTAGGAGTAACTAACTTTTATATAATAATATGACCCTTGCCTTCTCTTAACACTATTTTCATGCAGTGTTAGCTATTGGTGTTGACTCTCATGGGAGAAGAGAAAGACAAAGACCCTCATGTGCTATTGTTGTATATACACTATCATGCTATACCCAGTTATTTTAAAACCTGCTATAATGAACCCTTCCTCAAGAATCCTGTAGGCTTCTAGGCTTGGACTTGCATACCAGAGGAGTAATAAGGTTGAGACAAGGGTCTGAAATAAGTTCCGAGGGTATCAGACCTATGGGCTGTTTGAAAAGGACCACTCTCGCCCAGCTGCAAGGTTGGACAAGTAAGCCTTTAATGCAGTAGCAGAGCTTTATATATAAATATAAATAGATGACAAGGAAGATGAGGAAGCCAGTGAACGGCTGCATCATGCTGCACAGCCCACAGCAGTAGCTTCTTTAGCRTTTAAAGCTCAATGGTGTTTGATTACTCCACACCTGCCTGCTCTTCCAAGGCTGAAAGCAGAAAAAATAATCTCCCCTGATATGCAAATCCAGCAAATCTGGATGCAGTTGAGCAGAGTAAGAAATAAATGTGGAAATCCAAGTCACCAATTTCAAACCATTTCTTGATAGACATTTGACTGCTTTCTCCCCCTTTTCTCCAGCTCACTCAGAAAAGGCTGCATGAGAGAGAAGGAGGGCTTCTCATTCTTTTTGCACCATCATCTTGGAAAAAATATGTACGGCTTCAGGGGACTGTGCTATACTACAGTAGTAGGGTGTTTTCCAACAAATCTGCTAAACTTCTAACACCAAATGTTTTGAAAGGAATGCTGTATCATTTTCATCAAGAAAGCTCCCCAGATCAGAGCTCTGTGTGCTTCAGAGTAGAAACACCTTCCACAGAACCTAATAGCTCACTTTGCCTTGGATTGAGTTCAAATCCCACTGAACTTCAGCTGCTCCAGTATAAGTGCTGCTCACTGGCCTTTATTTTTTAAGGAGTCTCATTTTCTATGAATGAGTAGAATAAATAAAGCTTATTGGGAGGGGGAAGAAACTTTACATGAAACTGCAGCAGTGTTGAAAAGCAAGAACTGTCTCGTACTAATGGGGCTCCACTTGCTGAAGGGCGTCTTTGGTTTGCGTCCTCTACCTAAGGAGAAGATTCTGCCTGTGGAAACGGGTGTCAAAACAATGCTGGGGAAAAAAACAAAATTACCTTATTGATTTTAGCTGAAGACTAAGGATTTTAAAGTTAAGGAAGTAGGTAGCTGCCCTGTACAGTAGAGATTTCACCCAGTTTAGAGAAATAGCAGGCATTGCTGCTCTCACTGGAAATACCCAGCTTGTCTGAGAGGAGCAGGTTCTTCGGTGCTCCTGTCCCAGGACTAACAGTCTGAGCAAACAGGTAGCGATTGTACTTTTGTTGAAGCAATGGTGTGGCAGAGCTCAACAGGTCTGACAGGTTTTGGGAGACAGTGATAGAATGTATGCCATCCTTAAAAATCAATAATAAGGATCTTGTCATCACCTGCTGTGGAAGTCGGATTTTCTTTTTTTACCCATTGAACTACCAAACCCTTTAATAGCTTTTTCTAAGTACGGCTTGGTCTTTCTAAACCATTATTTTGTCATCCAAGTTCAGCACAGTCCTAACTTTTCTCATATCAAAGGAGAAAGCCAGCCCAAAATGTATTAAATTGGATATAAATCAAAAAAGGCTATGAATTTGTGTCTCATAATACCATCCAAACCACTCCCCAGCTTTCCTAGTCTTTGAACCAGTGCACCAGGCTGATACTGGCATTCCTCATTCCAGCTGGATTAACGAGTCCCTGGACCAGCCAAAGACTTCCTACGATTCAGGGGAGCAAGACAGGTGCGTCTTCCCTAATAAGTCAGGCCAGATGGAATGAGTGTCAGGCGAACACTTCCCATGAAGGAAAAAATGTACCTTTTATGCCAAGGAGCATTGGTGCCAGATACATGGAAGGAGTGGGATGAAAAGAGCATACAGTTGCAAATCAAAAAAGGAGCTGTTAKCATCCTCATCGCAAGGGTTGCGGCGCATGATGACAAATGGTGAATGCTCCTACCTAAGGCTGGCTGGGGCGATGAGCTGTGTTCAGAGCATAGAGAGAGATGTTTTGTCCACCGTGGTCTGCTGTTCCTGGCCCAGAATGACGCTTGGCTGAGTGGAGCTTGCCAGAGCCAGGTGAATGATACCCGAGACTGCCCAGGCTGGAGGCTGGTGCCAAACGTCGAGCTGCAGCTATTGGATTCCTGTGGCCTGCACCTGCCTGGCTAATTGCTCCTGGGTGGAAGATGTGCCTTGCTTAGAGAGCAAATGGCAGAGTCAGGAGCTCAAGGCAAAGTACAACATGATAAAACCAACATAAAAACAAGTTGAGAGGACGTTGTGCTTCCAAAAGCAGGTTCTTCCAACATTACAGAGTTAACCATAGGCTGAGACTTACGCTGTGCAGGCAGGATGCAGGAAAAAGCCACCGTCTGTAGCAACAGCAGCATACTTGTCATCCCAGTGAGGCAGCAGGACAGAATCTGCTTTGACTTTCATCATATTGTCTTGATTATTTCATCTAACCAAAGACAATGTAAGGCAATAAAGGCTTTAGGGAGGAGAAAAGTCATATCTCAATGGGTCTGCAGTTTTTTGTTTTACATTTTTTTTTCTTTTTTTTTTTTTTGTTCTTTTGTTTTTTTTTATTTCAGCTATCTTAGCTCAAATGTATAAATCCTTGCAGAGTTGACTCATACCAACAGGCTTCAAGGAAACTGTGCTGCAAGGAAGGAATAGGAGGGTGAGGAAAAATGTCGTCTTGTCCTGGCACTAACTTTGCTAAAGCGAGAAGTGTTGCAGGGGCGGGAATGTGCCCCAGGGCTTGGCAGCAGTGCTGCTTATGCTGGCCTGGAGTGTGCACAGCTATAGCCTCAGTCTGCCTGTGCTCCATCTGTAAACTGAGATGTAATAATTGCATTTGCAGACATCATTTGTGAATAGGAACATGCTTTCAAACAGCTGGAGTCACAGAATAGCACACTGTGAGCCAGTCCTCCCCAGCTGCTTGTGGGTGTGCTGCCTCACCTCCTTCCCCTCTCCTTGTCCATGTCCAGGCTGTGCCACAGGCTCCAGCGCTGTGTCCACAGCAAGATCCCAGGATGGTGTAGGTTGGAGGTGCACATGGGCTTTGTGTCGGTCCCACAAGTTTAGCAGAGCAACTGGAAAGGCTCTGCTGTGACTTCCCTTCTGCCATACCTGCGTCTCATGCGTACCAAAGGAAACTGAGATTTCACCCGTGCTGTGTAACAACCTGGACCAGGGCTTGGGGCTCCAGATACACATCTTCCCCACGGTTAAGGCCTGACTGTACTGCTGGTGGGGATGGACATTGATATCCTCTCAATTCTGGCCAGCCAGAGTACTTGCAAAGAGCAGGATCGCTAACCCACCCCACTCCCGAGGACTTCAGGGCCTGGGCACACAAGCACGTGCTGCCCTGCGACAGGAAACCTGCCTGCAGCCTCTGCCCATGAAGGTGTCTGTTGGAGTCACAACAGCTTACCAACATGATAAAAGAAACATACCTGGTTTAAGATTCCTCTTTGAATTTCAGTTCGCTCTTGGTATTTTTTGTGTACATCATTTCTCTAGTTCTCAAGCAGTAGCAAAACATAATTACAGTTAAGCACATGAAGTATTCTGCTTTTTAAAAAGAGACCACCGGCGTTGTTACTTACTTGAAATCAAAGTGTTTCCTTTGTGTGCAGTACGGAAAGTGTGGATACTTTACTATTTCTTATTTTAATACAATTTACTGTTGGAAATATTAATTTACATTAACAAATGTTAAAATTATATACTTAGGGAATGCTCCTATGTTCTCTGTGAGCCAATATAAACACTGATTCTGGAGGATCAAGTCATAAAAATGTATAGATTTTGTCTCTTCTTTCTTCAAAGTGAGAGTATCTTGGAAATCCTTAGAACTATTTTGGGATGGGAAACCCATTTTTCCAATCAGCAATAATTTCATCTGACCGATGAAATCGGTACTCCTTAATAGTAAGGCAGAATGGCTAGTATTCATTAACATGACTTCAAATACTTATCTCTCTGGTAGATAAATGATGTATATATTTTTAAGAGTGTTAACACACTGACTTGACTTAGCATTTTTCCCTTTTTCAGCCTCTGTAAAAGCTAACATCCAGATGAGCATCTGGTAATTAGCCCCAAAGGGCCACATGCACAATTTTATTTCGAAGGGGGACTTTCATGCTGGGAAAAGATATTGATTAAAAAAAAAAAAAAAAAAAGGCCTTTGGCTTCAAAAAGAAGCCTCTGAGTGCTATGTATGCATGTTTCCCGTTGCATGCAGACTTCCCTTCCCCAATTCTGCCCATTTGGGGACTCCTCAGCAAAGAGAAAAGACTTGGTACAGGCTAGAATGCCCTGAATAATTTATTGTCTACAGAAAGGTAGAGAAAAAGAAAATATTTGTTTGAACACCAGGTCTGGATCTCATAATCAAACTCATTTCTACCTGTTCCCAACCTGATGTTCTCTTCTGTTGCATTTATGAAAGAGCTCAGCAGTTGAGCTCTTTCACAAATTGTGCAGATCAAAAGACCTGAGCTAACATGGAAGTAGGGAGTGGCAGGAGATTCAAAGAGCTGAACGATATGGGATACCAAAGAGGAAAAAGGTAGAACCACTCAAAGGTAGAACCGCTGTCAGAGCCAGCAAGTGAGAGACCAGCTAATTGAAAACGTGTATTATCTTCTGAAAGGATGTTAATTGATATGTAACTTGTGATAGCCAGTGCTAAGCAATTGTGTGGGTGTGGGGAGGAAATACTCTAAATGATCCTTGCAAGGTTATTGTATTAATAAGCTTCCACGTTTATTGCCTCTGTTATTTTGAGTTAATTACATGGGTGCCTGAATGTATCTCTCTTAAATCTCAATTAACGTCCTTTACAATCAATTAATATTTAATTAATATAACAGGCTGATTAAATGTAAAGAGAATGCTCATTTTGCACAAAGTGCTTCCAGTCCTTTCTCTGCAACAGAATAGTTGGAAATTAAAACCGACTGATAGGACTAAACCTGACAGCTTTGGAGTTTGCCAACTTATGTTATTTAAGACGGTTCAGGAAGCCAGCAGCTGTAATTCAACCGGACTGTCTACAGGGTCAAACACACTGCCAGGACTAAGTGTCCAGCAGAGCAGGCCAGGGCTATAGAAGCCCATGGTGACAAATGCAAAGGCATAGGTAGGCATGCGTGTATCTATCTATATATATGGCCAAACTCATGGCAAAGGTGATAGAAGGCCCCTGCTCACAGGTGTAGAGTCCCTTGCCCTTAGTGAAGCACAGGCAGGGTACAGGTGATGCTGCACACCGTGCCCGCCGGCAGCGGTGAGTGCACACGCTGAGCCAGAGGTGAGAGACATGTTGGTGATGGATGCTCTGGTCCTGCATAAATCAATGCAACATCCAACCTGTTGAGACTCGGGGTGCTTTTCAGCTTTCCTCTCTGCAGTCTGGGCAGATGCAGGACTGTAATGATGGGGTATGACTGAGGGATCCTATTTAGGGACCATCTTGTAAAGCTCGTCTATACAGTGAGAAAGACATCACTGCTGTTCCCACTGAAGAGTCACTATTTTAGGTCATATGGCAGGGCCTTGTATTTTGAAGGTAGAAACTGCTTGATGCAGTCCTCCGCAGTGATCCAGAGAGGGGCTGGTTCAACAATGCAGAGCCAAAATGTTGGGAGTTTCAAATGTCTAAAGCGAGTTTCTGCGACGCTGGCAGCTGGATGTGGATAGGTGTCTTTCTGGAAGCTGCACAATGTGGAAGTAAGAACCAGGTTAGTAAAGAGCAAAGTTTCTCAAAGTACAATTTATACTGAAATTCAAGGGAGTTTCAGGATTGCCCCTTCAGACTCAGGTGGCTAAATTCCACACAAATGCTGTGTAAAATCTCTTTGCTCACCTTCACTTCAAGCCCTGTGATGCTGAAGGTCACTTTCTTCTCTTGACTCTGGAAGAAGGCTGTTCTTAGGTCTGTGGCTTGAATCTTCACAGGAGAAAGTCCCTCATTCATCCTTACTGACTCTTGGGAGGAGCGGCTTCCCACCCCTCTCTGTGCCTACTGGGCCCTGGTTATCTCTTGGAATTAGTACAAGAATAATCCATGTTTTGAAATTCCTTGCCTGGATTAGCCACTGGCTGGAGTACTTAGCTCATGTACATACCGGATCTCTCCAAGGACTTGTCTTCTAGTATTTATTCTGATAACTGTAACATGCAGATAAGAGGAGCACACGACACTGGAAATACAGAATATATTTACATTTTCAAAACTGCAGAAAGCCACATTCAGATAGCATCCATGTTCTGAGGATAAGTAGTCTGTAAAAGGAAGGAAATCCGTAATAAAGGCTGGTGTCTCAAGCAGCAGCCTGCTAAATATGCCTCAGGAACTGAGGCATTGAATTCAAATTTGGGGGTTAGAAACTCCAATCAAGCCTAGACTTCCCCTTACTCAACAGGAGCCTTGTCTCAACTGGTGACAGGGTAAGGTACAAAGTAGAGGGCAAATCTTCACAGAAAATAGTGTTTCTTTGATTTTTGCTGTTGATTAATTCATCCCTCTTCTCTGTTTGCTGAAGATCTGCAAACAGATTGTGAAATTCATATGTGCATTGGATTGTCTGACTTTCTTCTCAAGAATTACTGGTCTGTGCCTCATGCTGACTGCAAATACCAGGACTGAACGTGTGATTTGCAATCACAAGTACTGGACCTCTTTAAATTAAGACTGAGTTAACAGCCACTGCAGCTTTTTCTAAAATCGACAAAAGATGTGTTTTTGGTGAAGCTTTGGCTACTTGAATTAAACCTGCTTTGAGGTATTTGTTTTCCTCTACTTGGATTACATGAATATATGCGGTGAAAAAGCAGGAAGGAGAAAAAAAAAAAATGCTTTCTAAAGCAAGTGAACACTTGTGAAATTTCTCCCCCTACATATATTTAATTCTAATCAGGTACAGCATTGCCTGGATAAGCAAGGAGTGGGTTGTTCTCTCTCTCAGCTAGACTTACGATCTTTTTGGTTGTTTTTTTATGTCAGAAGTATTGGATTTTGTAATTAAGCCTATTTTTTCACTGACTTTTTAATCCTTCTATATCTGGAAGTGTTGAGACAGGAAAATACTGCAGCAGTGTGGTTGTGCTAGTCTCCGTGCACTTTGGGCTATAGTATGCTCTTTTATTTTTTTGGAAGATGAAAAAGTAACTTCTCACATAATTGTATCACTCCAGGAGCTGAAGCTTTCAAACCCCAGCAACCGCATGTGAGCACTTCAAACACGGAGCCATTTGTGTTCCAACTGCCGAAGTTGGCAGAAGGAGAACAGCCCAACAGCACGCGATTTGGTAACCCAAGCACTCATCACGCAGCCTGGCTCTGCTGGAGCCCATGGCAGAAGCCCAGAAGACTTTAAAAGAAACAAGACTTCACCCGTGGAGAATTCCTTCTTTCACTTGAAGCAGAGAAAAGGAAAGTTCGTCTTCAGGAGCAATGCAGACAAGAAGTCTTATCAGACAGCCTTGTTTTCTAAGGAAAAATTAAAGATTGAGTCAAAGAGAAAATGACTAAAGAATTAATTTTTTCTGTCTTGTGAATTTTGATGAAGTGACTGTTTTATATTCCTCCAAGGGAAGCCTCTTAAATATAAGGAGGAGGGAAAAAAAAAAAAAGAGACAAAGGGGAAGGAGGAGGGAGAGAAGGAGAGAGTGAAAACCGCTTGGAGCTATAATACAACCAAAGGCAAGAATTCTTCATTAAGAACCTCATTTAAGATGAGGTGCATCTAAGTAGTTTTGCCACACTCCTAAAAGTTCATTTTCTTTTTGCACAGCACTTTTCTGAATGCATAAATCTTTAATAATCTCATTTTCCAGTGGCTGTATATGTATACAATTGGCTCTTGGTCTAAAGAAAGTACGTTAAAGCAGTCTCGCTTGGAGACTTCTTGTTCTGAGACCTGGAAGTAAAGAAGTTTTCAGCAAAGCTGTAATGAAACCTTTATCAGTTGGTGCCCTTGGCTTTGGTTTTTTTCTTTGAGACTTTTTTTTTTCCTTGAAGTGTGGAGCTTTCGTTTTGAACCAAGCAGTTTTCTGAACCAATTGAGGAGATGCTGTCACTGTGAGGTGTGCTTCCTGCTGAATCTGGAGGCACTGGCATTTGTACAAAGCAATAACTTTCTACCCAAAACACTTTTCAGTGGAAAATGTGTTTTCTCTCTGTGAAAAAAGAAAACCAGATTTCCTCTGAAAAGAGTTTTTTATTTTCAGKTTTTTTTAAAAAAAAAAAAGGTACTGAGTGTCCTTACATTTGGCATCTTGCCCTAAATTATAAAACTTTAAAAATTCAGGTAAAAGAATAGCTTTTTTCCTATTAAAAAAAAAAATCAGAGAAAAGTGATTTCTCTCAGCAAACACTCTGAATTTTATCTGAGAAAATAACCCCAATTCTCCCAAAATATGCAAACTGATTTTCAGGCAGAAGTCTAATTGAAACTTTAGTGAAAAACTCAGGTGTCTCTAATCAAGACAACCTCTGGTCTAAGAGTTTGATTAGGGTAGAAGCTTTGCAACCTGGCTCATCTCCAGTAAAAGTGTAGGAGAAGTTTCTTTGGCTCTGGATTCTGCAYGTGGCTGCGCTAGGCTGAGAGCAATGGAGGTCACCATGCTGAAGGACCTTCTGTACCGTGGCATCATCCCTGGGTTATGGCTGGTGGCCCAGTCCTGTTTGTACCGATCGATATTCTTGTCTGGGGGGGGCACCTCCACTCCAGGTAACAAAGTCCACTTTTCACCCCAGACTCCACAGAGATGCAATGACCTCTTGGACTCTGGCAAGTCTTACCTCTCGATGCCTTTACCATGGTCCTTACCCTTTGTCTCTGCTCCATAGTTCTGTCACAGCCTGGAGCACCTACAAGTCACCAAACTCTTTAAAGGCTGAGGTCCATGGATGCATAACTCRGTTCTCTTTGCTCCGGAGAGCTTTCCCTGTTTTACAGGGACTTGCTTCAATCTGCAGAGGATAGCTGGGGCAGAGTGAGATGCCCCAAAGGCTTTAGCATGGATTCTTCCCAGCTCTCCTGGACAGAAGGAAGGGAGCAGGAGGCTCTGATGCATGCAGAGGCTAACACCCTTGGCACATCATTGCTAAGGAAGATGGGGAGGGGGGTGGGGCGATTTTAAAACCTTTAGGTTCATCTCCCCTCCCTACTACCTTGCTTCCTTCTCTTGCAATGATGTATTTTTGCATCATCTGCTCTTTGTGAAGCTTTTCTTGACACCCCACTGAATGCAGAGGCATCTAAGGAATTTAAAAAAATAAAAACCTTTTCTTCCATTTCATTGGAGGAAAAGGCAAAAAAAGAAATGAAAAACGGCCCACTAGTTCTAAGAGATAAATACAGCACAGGTCAATAACTAAAAGCGCTTTCATAGGCCACAGCTGGATAGCATTGCTCGGTCTGAGTTTTTTTTCTTTTAAACTCTATCTTTGTTATTTGTGCAAAGCTCATGAAAAGAGTCATTAGGATTGCAGCATTCCTGATCTTTATGCCTACAGACTGACAAATCTGCGAGGCATAATGGAAGCACCAGTTGTTGTGGTTAATCATAAAATAAAAGCTCTCACAGACAACTCGGGAGGATTTTTTTTAAATTTTGTTCTTAGCAGCTTTCCAGCTTTCCTTTCCTCCCTGCTACTTAATGTGCCTCCCAGCAACAAGACCCAGAGAGAATTGAAAAACCACTGGCAAGGTGGCCTATACTTAACTAGCTGAGTTTGTGTATCCGGAACAAAAGAGCTAAATGTGTAGCAATCAGTTATTTGAAGGAAAAAAAGCACTGCTTTGAATTACTTCACAATGCTGCTGCCCCGATGGGTGGGAAGGGCTGTGGCATGGCGATGCAAACACCTGTGTGTTGGGGATACGCTGCAGAAAATCTTAGGAGGCATGAAAGCTGCCTGCTGAGGAATCCAGCGGCTATRTAAAGGCGCACGCTGGAGCCTGCGCTGAGTCCGGAGGAACTGAGTCTTGAGCTTAAGAATTTGGGAATGAAGCGCTTGGGTTTTGTTTCACTCTGCTGCCTCTTTTCTCGTTGTGTGGCACGCAGACGTGCTGTTCTTCATTAATTACCCGGCATGTGCCTGTCCAAGCCATTGGAGCAAGTCAACAGCAAGCATCGGCGGGGTGAGAGCCGCAGAAGCCCGGGCACGCATCCGCAGCCAGGTGCGGTGGCGTCTGCTGCAGGGCAATGCCTGGAGCAGCCCGTTCGGATGGACGTATTAGACCACGATGACCTCCAGCTACCTTCTGGACATCACCTGGTGCCCTGAGGTGCCCTGGATGAGAGTTTTTATGTCTGCCCAGAGGCCAAAGTCAGCTGCGACTTAATGGAAGCGGAAAGTGTACCGCGATCCTGGGGGGAGCGCAAAGCCCAGCCTGCACGGTCCTGCTTTGCCTGCTCCCCTCCCAGATCAGATGACCAGCTTTACTTTGCTTGTCGGTGCATGTGAAAGCCTGTAAGCACTCTGCCTTATTTCCAATTCAATAGATGCTTCAGAAGGTGTCTGTCTTTGCTATTGAAAGTGATGTCACTCCTTGCAAGGGCTGTGGTGTGCAGGAACGGCACATTGCTACCTAGAAATAATGTGAGACAATTTCATGCCATATTGTCTGGCCTTTTCAGGAAGGCTCTGTGGTCAGCGTTGCCCCTTCCTAAGATAAAGGTCAGCTAAGAGAGGGACTCATCATGTAAGATAGTCACCCTAAGGTTTCAGAAAGCGTCTGGGGTCCTGGGGCTGTTTGCTGCACTGTTTGGAAACCCGTGAATGAGAAACTGAAGAGGGAGTTGGCTGGAGAAGAGACATTTGGTTCTTGCTGTTCAGAACAATTCTGGTGTCAGCTTCAAATTGGGGCTGCGGTATTAGGTAGGAACAATTCCTGGGGACCTGGGAGAAGGTTACTTTACCGTAGACTTGATTTCATGTCCTTGAGCCTCATGCACACGTGTGAGATCCTTCTGTGCACCCTCTGGRCACTGGTAAAGCAGGGGGCATTTGTGACCCATGGGGTGTCCTTCTGCAGAGCACAGTCCCAGGAGCCTCACCCAGTCATTTCTGCATCACGCCCTAGTGCCTCTGAGTGATTAGGATCTTTAAAAATATATGGTCTTATTTACAAGATTACTTCTGATGTTKTCATGTCCACTTTTCATTGCGGGAGGGGAGAAAGGAGTTGTAACGCACATGTGGAACATCATGTTTTGTGAAAGTGTGTTAGTTGTTTTGTTAAACTATTCATTTAAAACTCTTTCTCCACAAAAAACGGAGAGGGTTTTTCTGACATTTTAAAATGACATATTTTCAGTTCATCTTGTTCTCAAATTTCCTTTCTTTTTTCCCCATTTTAATAATCCTTAAAAAGTAAGGAAACCAAGAATTTCTTTCAACCAATGCTGCCTTTACTTTTGCTACAGCTCTGAGGTGGGGTGAGGAGAGGCAATCAGTCCAAAATGATCTTTTAATTCATAAAGATTTGAACGTGTGTTACTGTGCCCTGACTTAACAGCTGTAAGTGATGGAAAATCGAGTGCATTCCTGGTAAATTGTTTCAGTGCTTAGTTACTCGCACTAGAAATAAAAATAAAAGTCTTTTCTATCTTAATTTTCACCTTTCAGTTCTTTCCTGAAGGCTGCAGCCTACCATTCTGCTAAGTATATTGGATTCTGAATGGATTTACTAACTACAAAACCAGGCTCTGGGAGAATCTGCTGTAATATTCTCCAGCTTGGAAGTTGGAAAATTTATATTCGATGAAACATACCTACTGCTCATATTCAAAACATAGCCACACGTGGGACATTGGTGACAAGAAGAGATAAGCAGTCAGTCCCATGTCATACGTGGTCAGGGACCGCGGGTGGTCATGGCAGAATGTTTTAAGAAATTGCCCCATCCCTACAAGAAGCATCAGCAGAGCAGCTCAGTGTGTTGCAGTTTCTTAAATTATTGCAATTACGTCTCTTGCAAGCATCGGACCCTTTCACCAGCCTCGCTTTTCTCTGACTTTTCATCTCTACCTAATCAGATCTGCTCAAAATGAAAGAGCTAGCAGGGGGGTGGGAAGGAATGAATTTGCATCGCCTTGAAGGACAGGTGATAGACGGATGGCACAAATACAAAAGAGAAAAGTCTCCCTATCAGCTGCTGTTGAAACCTTCCTGGGAGATAAAAACATCTTGGAGGGAGTGAAAAAAATAAGGTACTGCTTGCTCCTGGCTTCAACGCCCCACAAGCCAGTCTGTGAAAACGTGCGCTTAATGTCACGGGGAGCTGCAGTTAATTTATGCCGATTCCTCCTTAATGAGGCTGATGTGAGACTGGCCTGTTTGGAAGATGATAGGTAGCTTTTGTGAAATGAATCTCTCTTCCAGGGCTTTTTAGTGCTTTCCGGCAGTCTGATGATAGCATTGTACTCCTGGCAATCTGAAGGTTTCCGCTGCCTCCGCGCCTCCGGCGAGATGCTCTGATTACAACCAATCGCCCAAACATCTATTGCCCTCTCAGCCCTTCCAGGCCATGTGCTCTCTGCATCCTGGGCTCATCCTTTTTCCTTCCACATGTAGGAACAAATTTTGAAAGCAGCCTCCCTTACACCTCCATAGAAATAATACTTTTCAAAGTGAATTAGTAAAAAAAAAAAATCATCTTTTTTTTTGAAACCCAAATGAAACCCAGAAGGTCTATTTCAGTGCAAAATGAAGTGTGCTGTTTCAATTTTAACCCTTTTGGAACATTTCAGGTGATTTTAGGTCTGTTTCTAAAAGACAACATGTTTTCTTGTGTTAGGGTTGAAGCAGAATATTTTAACTGATCAGAAATTCACCTGCCCCCAGAGGTTTTCCTGCCTAAATTTTTCCTGATTTTTGATCCATATGTGTGAATAATCATGATTCCCCTGAAACTTCCATCGTTTCTATTTCCCCAAAACAATTTATCTGGCTTTGTTCCTATTTAACATCCTTTAAATAAGAGACAAATTTTCCAATGTTTGCATTCTCTAGCACTTCACACAGAGATACAGCATGAAAAATGTTGATGTGCTAATGTTTCCCTTCTAATTACTCCCCTATAGACCTGAAAGCATTCCCTGAAATTCTCTCTTTATGGAAGACAGATTTTGGCACTGCTATGAATTCTCAAAAAAACCCCAATTTGTCCACACAATAGCCATAATATTGGGCCTAATTCTGCTATTGCAGGAGTGAATGAAAGATGAAGACACAAATAGCTGCAGGAATTTCAAAATTAGTTTCAGAGCCCTACAGAATCAAGTTTTCTGTTTGATTGACTGATTAATGAGCTGTTACCACCAGCCTGGGCATGTGTTTCCGTTGCCAGCCTGTCCAGTAACTGCTGGGCTATAATCAACATGAAAGGAAATGTTTATACAACCTCTGGAAAGCTGAAATGCCGAGTTTAATGCACTTGCAGGGCTCTTTGAGCAGTACGGTTACTTCTGCTCATACCTCTTGCTCACAGCTACGCACAGCACCATCTCAGGGAGCCTTTCCAACCCATCCCCAGGGCTGGAGGTCTTGCAAAGTATTGTGAAGTGGGTCCCTGGGGTCTAATTTTCCTCTTACAGGTACTGATGTAACACCAGCTGTAACCCTGCTGGGCCAGACCCTGAGCTGGGGGGAGGCAGTGCAGGGCTGGTTTATAAAGCAGCCCCAGGTCCTTTATAGAAGAGGCGGCTGTTATTGCCTGCTGCCTCGGCTGGTGGGGTTTGTAGCCTGCTGAGGCTGGGTTAAGGGAGCTTTGTCTCACCACCGGTCCAAACCTGTGCTCTTTGGACCAGGCAGCTTTAATGCAGTTAGAGAGCTGCCCTGCTAAAACCTGACCAGTCCTGACTTTAATGGCTTTTTTCTTTATGAAAAGCCGCGATCAAAATGAGATCCAAACAGTGTATAGTGCTGTGCAAACCCCAAAAGACCCTGCCTACCCCAGAGACCGCATTTTCTAAGTACGGGTTACCACAGACAGAAACACAGTGACTAAAGTCTTGCAACAGGTTTGAGGTAGGGYGGAGAGTCAGACCTGTGCCCTGGTTCTAGTGCTCCAGACCCAGGACCAGACATGGTGTTTAGTAAGAAGCAGCTTGCAGACAAGAGTTTTCCAGATCCATCCAGTTRTCCAACATGCAAAAGATTTCTTGATGTGTTATAACCAAGGATACCTTAGCCAGAAATCCCACTTACTGACATCTTGGTAAGAACCAGCTTGTGCATTGAAAATTCAGACTTGGAGCTTTTTTCAGCAGCTAAACCTCTGAAAAAGCCAGTTGGCTGTTCASTACCAAACAACTGCACATATTTATCAACTGAAAACTATACGCCTTTGGATTAACAGTTAAACCTTGCTGATTTACACTTCCCAATGCGAAGGGGCAGGAAACRGCTCCATCTCCACATGTAGTTCTGCTGGCTTTCCAAACTGGCCTTCATGCTTCAAATCGAATCATCTCCAAAACAGCATGGCCTTTGAAAAAATACAACAGTGCAGAGTTATTCTGGCTGCAGTTGTGTGTGAGTGTTTCAGTGCCTCCCATTTTGGTATGCAAAGAAGCTGGTTGTGTTGGAAACAAACATATGCTTCATTTAAAGAAATAACCAAGTGYTTTTACGTTTAATTCCTGACCAAGTTTATGTAAAATTAATTGCATTGCATGTTCTGTGTATCTTTTAATTGCAAAACCAATTAACTTTAAAATGTTCTGCTTTGTAGTTCTCCTAATGGATGGCATAGTTTTAGTTGGCTTTACAAAATCCATCTTTTGTTGAAACTGGGCAGGSAGCCATACTCGGTTATCTTCTGGAAGTGAGTTCCCTTCAGCTGAGCCAGTTTCAAGCAGTTGATGCACTGAAGTTATTTTACAGGCATGGTTTTTTGGGTGAGCATCTGTGAAGAGACTATACAGCCCTTCAAGAGGAAATGCCGGGTTCCTTGGGGGAAGCATGGCTGGCTATTTGAGGTTGCTGGTATTTGAAGCTGGAAAGGCTGATTCCTATGGGCCCATTCCTATGGGATGAATCAATCAATTCCATCACTGATGTTGTGATTGCAATGATAGCAACATCCAGAGCAGTCTCCAGCTTTCTGAGGCCGAGGACGGTACCTGGGGATGGTAGCTGGGATGAAGAGCTGTCAGGGGGACCCTGGCGTGCAGCACTCACTCCTGCCTGGGGGATTGGGAGCAGCTGATCCTGCTGGAAGTCCCCGCTCCTCCAGCAGGAAAACTCTGCAAACCCGGATCCTTCCTTTGGCATTAGCAGACCTGCGGCTCTTGGGGSCTGTGGCACAAGCAAGGTGGAAAGGAGAGCCGTGATTGCTTCTCCTGCCCTGGCTTGCTGCCTTTACTGACAGCCCRTAACTAGAGCCAGCCCTGCCAGTGTCTGGGCCTTGTAAGGGACACTTCTGCCCCTCTAGGCCATGGGAAGCAAAGGGCAGAGTCCTACAGCCACATCCTTCCTTATTCCAGGGCTGGAAAGGCAGGTGGCCAAAAGACCCTATAGCAAAGATTTGCTAGCACTCAGTCTTTCTCGAGCTAGTAGAGATCTTGGGGAGAAGGGCTGTGCTTGGAAGAGCTGTCAGGGCGAAGCTTCAGACATCTGACATCGCATCGTGATACCTTCTGCGAGCTGAGCTGATTTGATTTTGTAGCTATGAGGAAAAAAAATAATAATCAGCGTATAACTGAAGGTTTTCCTTTTAAAAAAAGTTCTGAAACATTTTGCAATTTGTGCTGCTGTTGTCTTCAAACAGAGCTTATTATTTTTATTGTTACTTGAAGATTTTCACACTGTTTTCTTCTGTCATATATGTCAGGGCTTTGACTTTTGTTTTTATAATTAAGACCAGCAATAGAAAAATGAAGCTTTGCAGCTTGGTTGTAKCTTGGAAAATGTATCACTGCTGCAGAAATTTATTTTGTTTCCTGAGTTTCCGTCCCTTCGCCAAAGTTTGGGGATATCTTGGTATTTGAGATAGTGTGATTGTTGGGGGAAATKATTTATTTAAGGGAAAGAAAGGAAAGAAGAAAGGGGAAAAACACAACCTCATTCTATTATTATTGAAATAGGTAAAACCAACAGGAGAAAAAACTCTCCAGAATATGAAATAGTATATACTTAAAAAAAAAAAAAGTTAAAAATCAATTTATTTAAAAAAAACCAAAATGTTTCAATCTTATTGCAGTTGTCCTTCCATATAAGATCCTCTTTATCTTCTGAGTGAGGCAGGTCTGATCCCTTCTTTCTCCTGGGCTGAACACAGGACACCCTCTTCCTTCTCACCTCTATTCCAGGTGCCTGTAGGAACCAGGCTACCTGTGAGACCTACATCCCCTGCCCGATTTGATGGATAGTGATGGTGGATTCACACACGCATACCTGCACATACAGAATCATCACATAAGCCTTGTTTGGTTAGAAAGCCAAGAGAAAAATAACAGGTATTTGAATAAACAGATCTTTCCACCTATATTCTGATTACCCCCAGCAAACAACTAGTATAGACACCACTGCTCTCAGCTTGAGCCTTGTTATCTCACATTCCTCCTAATACAGGAATAACCACAGCACTTTTAGAGAAGCCAGTCCTGATGGATATTGCAAGATCAAAATCAGTCAGGACTCGGCACAGAAAAGGAATCTGTCTTCCCGAAAAAGAAGGTCCATCCAATTCAGAACAGTGACCATCATTTCCAAAGGGTGCAGGTGCAGGCRGAAGCCAGCTCCATCCCTTGTGGGGGACTATGGCAGGGCAGACACCCCGTTCCTGCTCTGGAGGAGCTTGGCTGGACCCCTGTGAGTCCCCAGCCTTGGCTGGACCCCCCAGCCCTGCTCCCAGCCCTGGCAAAGGGGACGCCAAGCTGTCCCTTTCGGCAGGTGGTGGAGGAGCTCTGAAAGCAGAGCACCAGGGCTCCCTTGGGTGCTCCGCAGACCCACGCTACAGGGATGTGGTTTAGTGGGCATGGTGGTGTTGGGTCGACGGTTGGACTTGATGATCTTAGAGGTCTTTTCCAACCTTAATGATTCTATGATTCTATGATTCTAYAGGCAGCAGATGGTTGCCTTAGTGTCACCCCTCTGTTGTTCCCATCCTTGTGGCTAATGAACTRGAACTGTTCGGTCYTTGGCTTTCCCTGGGGACAGACGGCACTCTTGAAGATGTCAACAGAAAATGCTGTGAATCTTTCTTCCCTCAAAATGGACAGGATACAGAGATGTGAGTCCTCGAAGAAGCATTGCAACTGCATCGTCTCAGTAGAGCTCCCGGGATGTATCTCTCCAGCACAAAGATCCCAGATCTGCTTTGCCCAAGACTCTCGACTTTGAGAGCTGCCGCCTCTGAAAATTGCCTGTGCAGAAATACCAGGACAGTTGCCAATACCGGGCCTTGCTGAGACCCCGGATTCCTCGGCTGCCGTGCTGTGAATGCCACAGAGGAGCAGGCAGCTCATGTGGCTTCTTATCAGGGTGTCCCTCTACGACCATCGCTCACCCAGGTGTGTCTGCACAGGCCAGGGGTTTTTTCCCCGCTTCCTCCTGCAGCCATTTAGTCACTTCTGCCCAGCCATATTGATGTAACTGATATTGCTGTTGGTGTGAGAGGTCAGTGATTGTCTCTGCCCTGGCTTCAGGGCTAGACAAATGCAGAGGCCATGGTTCCTTTCACATCCATCCGCATACCCCCACAAGAATCCTTCTCCCTTATTTTCTCTTTACTTCTTYTTTTGGATATAAATATATTCCAGGAGAACATTTCTGCTCAGCTCCACTTCATTCATGTCTCCCACCAGCAGATTACTCAGCCTCAGCTGGGCAATTCATTTATTTTTATTAATTAAGTATTTTTGTAATGTGGCATGAGCCCTTTTTAATCTGTGCCCGACTGCTSAGCTGAAGTAAAGTGCTTCATGGAAGAACGGATCACCTGTTAGTGAGGGCTAATCCATGGGTCATTAGTTTGGACTGAATAAATAGACATTAAAGTACAAGCGGAACCCTACACCCATGCATACTAACCTCCTCTGTCGGCGGTGCTCTGCTCTCCCAGCCCAAACTTATTCATCATTGAGCAGGTGTTTACAAATGTCGATTGCTGCATGGTTCTCAAGCCTGCTCCAGGAGCTGCTGGGATCACAGGCTGGCAAAGGCAGGAGGCAGTGGCTAGGAGCCAGTCTTGCCATTTATTTAATAAAACAAATGGAAAGGAATGGACAAAGATGGGCAGAAATGGTTGGCTTGGATATCTGGGATCCCCAGCCAGCAAATGGACTTCGCTAATGAAATCTGGTTCATATAGCTCATTAGGGCTCCTGGTGTTAGCTCCATCTGTTACCTCGTGGGTTCTGCAGGTTTATCTCACGTATCCTGGCTGGAGAGAGGTAACAGTAAGGAGTACGCAGAGAAGAATCCAGCAGAATGCCAGCAGTTTGAATCTGCAAGTTTTAAAATGGGATAAAGAAATTGTGTTTGCAACAGATACGCAAAAGCATCATTAAGTTGTGGGACTCGGTAGGACACAACATTTGAGGAATCTCAGCACTTCACAAAAAAAAACGATTGATGGCCCAAGGAGGCCCCAGCTGTATTCCCTGCCTGCCACTGCCCTTCTGCACCCCGTGGCTCGGTTACTGCACCTCCCTTCACGGGTCTGTTTATGCTGGAAACCTTTGGAGGCAAGAAGTGCCTCTCTCCATGGATTTGTAGGGCACCCAGTATGATGAGTTTTAATTTGGTTCCTCGGTGCTGTAGGAATATAGACAAAAAATATAAAAAAGCATTTGGTCGGATAACATGTATATCTGCAGTTCTGAAAGACATGAACAAATGTTACAGGCTTGTAGATTAAAGTGCCTGATGGACAGTCGGAAAAGCACTGTCCCAGGTAGCTCACTGAGTCACTATCATGGGGATYGATCCCCTTCTGACCCTGCTGCTAGAGCCTCTCTCCAAAATACTTTCTCCAAGGACCCTGAAAAAGATCTGTCATGGGTCTTGCTCCCGCTTGCAGCCCCTGTGGGGCTCATCTGTGGCTTTAGTTGTTCTTTGATCCAGAATGGCCCTTTCCTCAGCTGGCATCTTGGGCATTGTCACTCTTATAGTAGCTGAGACTGTCCTGCAAACAAAGATTTCTCTTTGCTGTCCACAGTCTTTTTGAAGACCGAATTTCAGTAGTGTCTAGTAGATCCAACTGAAATCATGGCTGTCCTGTAGTGGATGCTGCACKGTGGGAAAGGATAGTCCTCATCCTAAAGAGCAGTAATCTGGACAGGGCAGGTTGTGAAGCAGATTAGAGGACTCCCTGGTATTTTCAACTTCAGCAAACAACAGAAGATCAAAATATCTTGGTGAGTTGGAAATGTACACATATTACCCTTTCTGATGTTTGGCATTTTGAAAGAAATTTGATTTTCTGTTTTTATTTTTTAATGTGGAAAGCAGACAGATTTGGTGAAAAATTCCATTTCATAAAGAGAAAATTAAATTTAAAAATGAATTTTGTTGGAACATTTTCAAACTCAGTGAAAGGCAGGAATTCTCAATCATCTCCTCCTTTACGGGACAAGATGTAGACAGGGATGGACCATGAGAGGAGTAAGCAAATCAGATAAGAGATGTACATAGGACTTGTTAGAGAAGTTTATGGCTGTGAAGAGTATGACAAAAACTGAAGCCTCCTGGTGTCATACTCTGTCCCAYTGCCTATGAAATTAACAGCCAGTAAATTTAAAACTAATAAAAAGGCTGTTTGTCTTCCCTCTGTGTAGAGCTAGCCTGTATAATTTGTTATCATCTGGAGTCAGACCTCGCAGTTAGATTGGTAAAAGGGCTGGATAAGTTTATGTCCAGTATTGACGTAATGTGTAGGTTCTCAAACCTCTACCTCAAAGCAACAACCGTGGGTTGCTAGAAGCTGTGACATGGCCAGAAAAAAGGCTCTATCTGTTCATGTCCTGTTCCTACGCTCTCCTCCAGGCATCACCCCCAGCAGAGACAGAGGCAGGGTATTAGATGAGGTGAGTCTCTGCTTTGATTGAGTACTGCTTTTAGGAGATGAGCTGATGGCAGCAGRAGGTCACCAATGAGCTGATCCAGTTCCTTCTGACAGGAGCGCTAAGAAACTTATTAACTTTTAAGCTGGGCGGCAGCGTTGATCTGCCTGAGGGTAGGAAGGCTCT
>JASVER010000056.1:5820423-5929180 GCA_030449065.1 Oceanodroma leucorhoa | reverse complement strand
GGTTGGACTCGATGATCTTAAAGGTCTTTTCTAACCTTAATGATTCTATGATTCTACGATTCTATGAACTTATGGGAGTGTTGTCTCGACATAGCAGCAGAGGTGTTACACCAACCRGGATGTATTGCCAGCCTGATGCAGTATTGTGCAGTCTCTCTTTTTTTCTCTAATAGGAATTGATTTTGATTCCCAGGTAACTCAACCAATTACAGGAGGGCGGAGGGTAGAGCTGGCTGAGGAGTCTCTATCRAAACATTTTACATTTAAGAAGGCATTAGCAAGAAGAGAAATACCTGATTTTACTTTTGTTCAGGTTGCTCAACATTTACTGAAAGGATGAGATCTACTTTTTATGTAACCCTCAACCAGAAAAAACCCAACCTGGAAAACAAAGAGCCTCTCCAACAGTCAAGTGTCCTTAAAACAAACAGCCAATTGTCCTACTTCATGAAAAAGAAAATAGTGAGAGGTTTTTTTTTCAACTGATGTTTTCAAAAAAAAATACTATTGTGTCTTCTCATCCAATTCCAACAGTCTCTAAAAAAGCTAGGCTTTAATCTCTGTACAGTTCTCCTTTCATGTAAGCCACTGACTAGTCAATTTTGAACTTTGCTTTGAAGACTCAGAAGATGCCAGCACAGTCACTCTGGAGGGGGAAGCGTGGGACAGCCGTGGGTTCCAGTGGATTCCCCAAAGTCCCAGTGACTAAAACTGGGTAAATAATTTCTTGAATTCTTGAACAGTTTTAATAACTGAAAAAAGAGTTGTTTCAAGTCTTTTTCTTACAGATTGAGGTACTGTTTTCATATGTTACAGGTAAAATGCAAGGACATTTGTAAACAGAACAGAACAGTTCTTTAAGAAAAARTAAACAGTTTTGCCTGTAAAAAGTCACACTAGATCATTTATACACTGCCACATTTTCTTTCTCACTGCAACTTAGTGAGACAGCAATGGAGACCTCTTGCTCTCCCCAAATCTGCATTTTGGTCATTGAATCAGTTCTGTMGCTGTTGACAGCAAAATTCCAATAAAAGGACTGCACTGGAGAAATCTGTTGATCATGTACATGGGCCTCTTTACCACTGTATGTGTGGATACAGATTTGAGATGCTGCAAATGCTGATTTATTTTCCAGACTGTTGCTGGAATTGTCCAAGGCTGCAGAGGAAGCTGGTGGCATCCTGACCTGGGCACTAGAAATTACATAAAAGAGTTGGGAATTTACAGAGCAGGTTTTCCAAGGACAGTCTAATCACACTGTAATCACCTTTAATGTGCAACTAATTGATAAGCAGATTGAATTAGCCAACCGATCTAGCTAGGCTGGTTTGCCTACGTTTGTCCCATAACATAAAACCCAARTTTTGTGTTTTGGAGGAAACCTTTGTGGGCTGTCCAGTTTARCATAAATCTCTTTGCCCATATCATTCAAACATAGCTCTCAATGGCAAAGAAAGTTCACATCCATCCTCTTGATTGTCACCTGGCTTKTCTGAATTATCTTTTAATGGATTTGGTTTGGTTTGGTTGGGTTTGGTTTGGTTTTGGTTTTTTTTTTTCCCCTCTGTAGGCTACATGTTGTGGTTTTTATATTCAGAGCTGTTTTGGCAACATTTTTCTTACTTCTAAGTGGTTAAAACAGTTTCCTTTCTTTAAAGAGCTGTGGGGAGAAAACTTGATAGCCAGCTATTTYATCATGAATGTCACTAATTAATTAATTTCTCTCTACTGTTTTACTCTCTTTGCTTATTTTAAAAATCAGGTATTTGTGGGTCTGATGTGGTTTCACTTAAGCTGGTGCAAAATCAGGKGTTGCCTCCATTAATGCCAGCAGTAATGTAAAGTTTGAGATCGAAACAGAACCTACATGGCATTTATAACACTATCAGTGGGGTGCTGTTCAGCTTTGTTTCTCTTCTGTATTGAACTGAAAGCCATGAAGATGACTTGCCTTAAATAATTTGTAAAGGCATTTTTAAGAGAATGCAAAAGAAAAAGCAAGCAGCCTTACTGAGTTTCTTTATTTGAAATTCAAGARTGTCAGCAGCCAACAAACCTTGCTTTATAACTTAAAGATAGAAGKGCTAAGAAGAGAATTATTTTGAATATTTTAAGTACAGCTGACCAGCTTCTTATTTATACATACAAGCTATTTTTTAWCTCTCTGGCAATATGAGGGTGTTTTAAAGGAAAARTAAATTTTTTTTGATGCTCGCTGTRAGGCTTTCTTGAGCCACTAGAATGGCACACAGCAGTCCTTTCAATTTCAGGCAGTCAAAAATCATGAGTCAGCCTTGCCCAAAAAATTAAGAAGAGGCTAAAAATCGTGGGATTTGTAAACAAATRTTTAGATTTCTTCATTTTTGTCTGGAGTCATGAGGATGCTTCCAAGTCAGCCTTCCAGTTTCTTTTTCCTGCAATCTAAAGATCCAGAAACCTAGCTATGGTATATTTATTTCTCTGTGAAAATAGAAAATTTCAGATCATGTGGCTTTCAGAAATGGAACATAAATATCCACTGTTAGCTATGGGTTTCATGATAAGAGACGTATTGGTTTGACATTATAGCTATCTAAACGTAAATGATTTTCACACTTCCTACCTTGTTAATCATGTTCTCTTTCAAGGTAGGATGTCTCCATAAAAACACACTTTGCAAGTCTCCGTGTTCTCCCAGAGGAGCAAAACGAGTATCCCCAAGCTTGAGCTTTTAAGAAGCCTGCTCCGTATTACCATACTCAGCAATGTTTTGAAAGAGCAAATGATGAGTTGGTGGAGAGATAGGACAAGACATACAATCGATGTCTCATCTGCTCAAACAAGGTTACGCATTCCATCTCCAGTTAAAGCAAATGTGATCCAGAATGACCTGGCTGGCGCAGCGGGGGCTGATGTAGACGTGTCCAAGGCAGTGTGTCAGAAAACAGACTGTCCAGCAGATTAATGAGGAGGGCATTTAGCCGGCTGTTGCCATCAGTGAGCCTGAGGAAYGGGTACTACTCAGGAAACAGCTGCAAAAGGGGCCGTAGTTTCTCATGCACAGAGATAGTTTTTCCGAAAGGGGACTGGTCCCCCGAGATGGATGTGGTGTTGCAATACTCCAGCTGAAGCATGTCTGTCAGGTTAAGGGAACTGTATCTGTTGTCTCGTTTCCCTTCTCTGAACAAGTGAAAACCCTGGTCAGACTGCAGATAAGCTGTCCTGGACATGGGGGATTTTTCAGAGCTGTTCACACTTCATGGTTTCTCCCTCGTCTTTGTGTCTTTTGCAACAAAAGTCATCCAAATCTGAAAAGCTTTTTCAGATCTGTTAGTCCGACCTGGGGAATAGTTAGCAGAAAATTCAGGTTGTGGCTAGCTTGGTTTTGAATCAAGAGCTGGTTCAGCAGTTCAAAGACCCCATTCATCAAATGGGTCATGTCTAGAGCAGTCACGCAGCCCTGGTGAAGGCCCTTGGGTCCATAATTGTTGAAAAATGTTAACAATGCGAACTGAAGGGTTTTTATGGGATGTGCTAACGGCCACCCCCAGCCAGCATGGATGCAGATGGTCATTCAGGTTGGGGAGGAGAAGGCAGATGGATGTAATGCTTATTGCATCTCTCCCCTACACATAATKGGTTGTAAAACTGCAGCATCTGAGCCACCCTAGTCTGATGAGTGAGTCTGCTCTGGCAGCACTTTTTCTTGCTCAGTGCTTGGCAATTGATGAAATTAAACTTAATTTTAAAGAATTCAAACCCATGTCTGCTATTAATGTAAAAATATATCAAACTCATGTATTAACAGTACAGACTGGAGGCAGGTGCAGCAAAAGGAACAGGCATTGGAGGCTGGAGGCAGAGGAGATGAAAGTTCTACAAAAGGTGGTATATATGAAGTGGATTGATTCCCCACACCCCCATCCCCCCAGTGCCTGAAGAGATTAAAAAGAGAACAGGTTGTGAATTGAGGTATGAGACTGACTGTACTGAGGACATTATAATGGTGGGGACAGGTGGCAAGCAAATCAGAGGGTAGCAAACACAACCACAGGCTGTACTAGGAAAGACGGGCAGGACACTACCCATGGGGACATGACCAACCTGAGTTTCTTGAATAGGCAAGTCTGGTCAAATATGAGAGATGGCATTACACTGCTGTCTGGGTTTGTAAAGACTGAATAAAATGAGAGGAATGAGGAGAAAAGGAGGGGGGTCCAGTAATATATGTGCATGTGTTCAGAGATTATTTTTTTCAATATCTAGTTCCTGTGATGGCAGAGAAGAGCTTGGTAATAYGACCCAAAATGCTTAAGACAGTGCATATTCTTATCTTGTGGTTTGGGAATTCAGACCTTTAAAAGACTCAATTTAACAAATGACTAGAGGACTGAAGGAACTTTTTTCCCACAGWCAGGGCACTTCAAACTATGTCATAAGCTGAACACTGTGCTTTGGGGATAGTTTGCTGTTATGCTACTGTTGAATATTATATTCTTTTCCAGGTAGTTTTGGATTTCTAGAGAATACAGTCCCAGTAACACAATAGGAAATGAATGGTTTATTCATTATACAGATCTGTGTAATTCTAGACCCGGGGATACAGTCTCCCCAGAATACATTATAGCTCTTCACAGCACAAGGAGAGAGCTGCAGGCTTGCTGATATCCCTATTTCATCCACTCTGTGAGACCCAGGTCTTTGTGGCAGCTGATTCAAACATAATGAATCTCATGAGATTCAGATCTAACTTTGGCAAGGGTAATATGTAGGATTACTCTGATGGCTTCCTTGGAAATTCATTCKTTGACAGAAAATAAGGATCAACATCAAATCTGGAATTAAAGTGTCCACCGTCCACTCTAGATGGAACATTTGACTTTGGGCATGCATGACATCATTGCAATAAATGTGCCTCATGTTCCTTTTCTTTAAAGACCGGTCTTCCTAGCCTGATTTCCTGGGGTGCACAGATGCCCCAGGATGATATCTCTGGCCAGGAAGCTCAGCCTCCAGAAAGAAATGAGTGTGTAAATCGTGGCAGGTCTGAACTAAAAGATTTAATGTGATAAAGCTTCTAGGTCTTGTGATGTCTGAATCCATGCACCAAATCTCAGGACAYAATTGTTTGCATTTTCTCTGGGTTGCACATGGGCCCTGAAATTCTTCCAAGAGCTGGCGATATTTCAAGATACTTCTTAAGATAATTCAACAAATTCTGTTAGATGGGAACCAAAAGTGGGAGGGGAAAATGCTTGTAATGTTAAGTCATATCCAAGCCAAAGGCTAACAGAAGAGGACTTTGCATCATATAAGCACATCGTAAGTATAYAATAAGCAAATATTCCCTGGCTGTATGGACCCCAGCTGCTCTCAWCACATTCATCCAGTGATTATCCATGATTTTCATTTTTGCATCTTTGAGATAAGATGTAGTTCCCATGCTTTAAATTCCCTATTTCAAGTATCATCACTTCCACTTGACAGAATTATTGACCTAAGTTAATATTATAGCTGCTGAGACAAAGAGCAAAACAATGAGATTATAACAAATGATGAATGTTGGATGAATCACGAAAATTCATCCCTGCCCTAATAAAACATGGGGGGGAAACACAATTAAGTTTAATAATGCTAGCTTGTGAGAAAAGTTATGAAGGACTATTTATCATGGAGATCCTGACAGTAAATAGAAAATGAAATAATATCCATGCTCCATAAGAACGGGGTATTTTATCTGTTTGTTTGTTATTAAATCACCCATCCTCAACCTTGTTCATTGCTTACCCATGATTTTGATGGATGATGACCCATAACCTGCCATTCAAGATGCTGCGAAATTATTTCAACCCTTGGAAATACAGGGAGTTATATTTGAAATCACTGGGTTAAATCCCTCACTGAAGACTGCATCCCTGAAACCTTGCTCTGTGTTGACTTTATCATTATATACTCAGATGGCTTCATGCTTAACAGGTAGTTTGAATGCTGGATTTAATCCAGTACATCCCTACTGTAAGCTTAACCAAGAGTGCTCATAGTAGTGAGGATTTGGGGGTAGAATCTCAATTATCCTTCTCCGCAWCCAAGACTTCTGGAGGATTCCCCACAGCATGGTGCATCTGCAGATGATGACCACTGGGATTCCTCTGACCAGATGTAGGTGCCTCCCCTGCTCCCCGGTCCCCTCCTTGTAGTCGGTGGGGAATATAGGCACCTTATAACGCAAGTCACCCAGATGGATGAATTATGCCTTCCACAGAGCTGTGTGCATCTACTGCTTAATGGAACAGAAAACGTGGCTTGCTGGGTTATGGGTGTTGACCTTGTAGGTGCGTGCTGTTAAATGGTGTTAATCCCATCCTTTGTGCTTTTTCCTGCAGGCCCCTTTGGGCAATGGCTGTATGAATATGTGATTAGAGGAACTTTCCCCATGGTATTCAGTGGTTGTGTTGGTGCYGTTGACAAATGGTGTGAGTTACTTCAGGTGGATTTGAATTATGCGAGAAACTGCATCCATGTCCTGCTAATAAAATGGTTAGAAAGGTGCAGATGTGACTTAAAGCTACTTTACAGTCCTTTGGTACTGAGCTCCCTTCTGCTGAACTCAGGACTCCAGCAGTGACCAAACAGCAGAAGTTTGAAGGATTGGGCACTTCAGCATGGACTGCTGGCTTTGCCTTTGCCGTAGCTCCAGTAAATTCCATTGGGAATTCTCAAATTCTTATCCTTCTTACAGATCAGGACTTCTTACAGCTGCAGAAGATCTGAGGGGCTTCAAATATCATCAAGGAGTTCCCAGTATCCTAAATAAGGGCTAGAGCCAGGGAAAAAAGTCTCACTGTGGTATGATTGAAAAAAGCCTGGATGTGGAAGTGAACCACTTCTGTACGGTGCTGAGCTGCTGTCCTGTGCAAGAGCCATGGAGCAGTTTCCCACGTCATAAGATTCACACAGATTAACTCAATAAYATGCCAAGTAGAGAAGCCTGCATAGCACAGTAACTGGTTTCTCTCTCACACAGCCATTCTCAGTGATTTTAAACTTTGGATGAAACTGGGAGATTTGTCAGTAGCCCTCTGAATCTGAATTTTCCTCTCCATTTGGCACTTGCAGCTCCCTTTAATAAAGAAGAGGCAGTTAAAAACATTCAAAGCTGTGACTTGAAAAGATACGTTCCCTCAGCAGGCATTGCTATTGATCTGGTCAGAGTAGCCAGCCACTACTTCTTTGGAGAGAAGCCTCTGGTTGCCGTGATCTGTGTTGCAGTTAAACTTCCAACTGTGCACAAATGGAGAGTGGGATCTGCCCCACTTGTTTCATACTCTGTTTTCATAGCTATAGCTATTTCCAGAAATTGCATGGGCACATGATGGCAAAAGCCCAACTGCTTTTGTCACAGGGATGTCACAGAAATGGGGATTTCATCAGCACTGCTTGGTTCAGCTGAACTCCTGGAGAGTCCCTGGAATAATTCAGGCCATTTAGGAAACCTGTGCATTTACATACTCCCAGTAATCTCTGTACACATCAGGTAAAGAAAAAAAWTCCCTTCTGTCTCTCCTGTGTTATCAATGTGTTTTCTGTAATTTGGCCATTAAGTGTTAGTTCTGCATTTGCACCTTCAGGCAACTGCTGGGGACTCGATGCACAACATACCCCTGTCCCAGGCCACCGGCTGTGCTGGCACCAGGTAACTGTGCCGTGCTTTTCCATGTCAGGTTGTCCTTGTTGCTGTGCCTAGACGTTGTGCAGCCACTGCTGCACCAATACGGAGCAAAGAGAGATGCAAACCAGTCCTGCCCTGAGGTAGAGAGAGGCAGTGGYATGCCAGAGGAAGACAGAGGCTCTTTGAAACTGGGGGATGTTCTGTTTTCATATTATTCCATATGCTTTCACATCACCACAGATGTCTTTGTACCAGGGTAGCAATTTAAAACAGCCCTGAGTGGTATTGTAGCTTGCCAGGTCCCAGCAACCGCTGAATATGGAAGAGCAAATGTTCCTTCATCCTTGAGCAGAGGATGAAATCTGCCCCTGAATAAAGTTTGCCTTGAACTCTGCTTCCCCTGTTTTATACTTCATCTGGGGTTTTCGTTGTTGGTTTGTTTGCCTTTTTTTTCCTCCTTCAYGCACTAAATGTTTAATGAGTGCTCTAAGCATTCAGGCATCATGAAGTTTCAAAAGTTCTCACATTCAATGCATTTAAAACCCAAATCAAATGAAAAAAAAATTACTGCTGGAAGGCAAATCCATTTTACTGTGTCATAAATGGCGAGTGTGACATGCAAAACAAAGGGACTTGATGAGTGGAACAGTTGAGAAAATAGCAGCAGGGAGATCTTATTTGTGRGAGTCACAGATGGAGGAAATAATTTACTTGTATTCTGATTAACAACAGTAACAAAAGCTGCACACGCAGCGTTTGYTGTGCCTGCCCTCCCATCCCTTAATACAGTAACTCTTGATAATATTTCATTGCTTAGTCAGCAGTTCCTGGAAACTACGTCTTGGCCCACCTCAACATCGAGAACTTCAGACCTGACTGTAACCGAAAGAGAGTGAAAAGGCTGCAAACTTTTACATCTTCCAACTCCTGGACAGTGGCAGATTTATTTGAGTGAAGTGACCTGCTGTATGGGTGGGTGAAATGTGCAGATGGCTACATGTCCTTGTGGACAAGAAAGTCATAGCTTAGATTTGGCTTGCACAAGCCTGTCTATCTCCCGGTAGAAAATATCTCCTTAAAAAAATCAGGGATTCGATAATAACACAGTGTGTTGGGAGCAGCCAGAGCGCTCACTCTCATACTGATTTTTTCTGKGGCTAATCGCCTTGTCAGAGTCAGAAGTGATAAAGCTGGGTGGGCAGACCTTTGTTTTGTTTATTTTTCTTCTCCCTTTCTGTCCCATAGAGAGCAGTAGCTGGGCTCCACGGCATTTTTGCAGCTATCTCCAGGACTGAAGTGGCCTCTTGTTCTTCCAGGATTATATACAGACCTTCATTTCTCCCTGCGACAAGTCTCGCCTGTGTATGGCTTCACCTCTTCCAGGCTGAGGACTGCTCTTCTCCTGTACAGACCCCACYGTCCTTGGTTTACACAAGTCTTTGAGTACCTTTGCAGAATCACTTGATGGAAAAGTCATTTGGGGGGAGAGGAAACCCTCCTCCGAAACAACTGATCACAACGGCCTAAACACCGTTGTGAATATTATCCTTTACTCTGAGCAGATTTTTCTTGCTTGCTGGTCTTGTCACATGGACTCAAACTGATTGCCAAATATGCAGCTGTCATAATTGGGGTAAATATCCTACACCACTTGTTCTCAGCAAATGGAGCTTTGTCCTCAGGCTAGAGATCTCTATTGTTTGAGATACTTCTGTCTGGCTCCGCTTCCCTCATTTGATGGATATCTCTGGATATTACTTCTGCTTGCCTTTGTAGCAATTTCTTTCATGCTTCTTTGCAAATAAAGACCGTATATTTATATCCTAATAGCCTTGCTTGACTTAGGAGACTATTAAGAAGTGACATCCTCTTTCATTTTTGATCTCTTGCTCCTGTCAGAGAAGAAACAAGTGAGCTGGGATGAAGTCCTTGAGTTTCATGGTGCTAGTAATCAGTAATGATTTCTCCAGGTTATCTGTGATAACTGTGCATCTCTTAGGAAGACAGGTTAAGAGCGTGTCTGACATAACAGTGAAACGAGTTGTGTAMTGCTGCAAAGACTTTCTTTGCACAAGTTTCTGCATGCCCAAGATCAGCAGCAATGATTATCTTTTTCCACTAAACCTTGATTAGGTTTCTCTCTCCTCATTCCCTATGATTAATCGATGAACCATTATCTCCTTCCTTTCCTATCTCCATGCATTGAGAAAGCTGTTGAGCAAYGAAGCACAGACATTCAGGAAGGAGGGTACAGAATACCTCTACTGATAGCAATGGGGGCTAAAAGCCAGCAGAGGATCCTTCACTGCCATTGCTGATATTGGTGCAAGCTAATTCCCATGCCGGCAGTCCACTGGCTGTCAAAAGGCTTGAAAACTTTGGATCACAAATTTGCCATGTCAAAGGTTCTGCGGAAGACAGAGAGATCTGAAGAGTTTGTGTAGCTGGGCAAGCTGGCTCACAGACCTGCAGATACTGGGGGTCTGCTGGGAGACGCGTGATGTGACCTCTGCACATTCCTTCTTTCAGCAGCTGTGTTTGACATCCAGAAAAACAGCAGGGTTGCTTGTTTCATAGATTTGTTTCAAGCCATATTGTACAAAGACCTTTAAGTTCAAACCTCTTTCCACTAAATCTGACAATGTTTTCAACCTGCCTTTTGTCTATGGTTGATCGGTGAAGCTTCCTCTCTCCTTTTCTGCATTCATACAGTTTGGAACCAGAGACAAATAGGAAAGGAATCAAGGAAAACTATTCTAAGAGCAATATTTCAGAAATTCTAGATATCAAAAATTGTTTGATAAAACATTACCCAGAGCATCAAAACTAATTGTCCATTTTGACACAGACTGTCCTATTGTGTGTTGGATTTTCAGTATCAATCCCTTTAATGCTTATTAAAATGAATGTAATACAAAAATCAGTGAATGAAATACAAAGTATAACAGACATGAAATAACTTAAATATAGATATCAAAATAGAAACATATGAAATACCTTAAATGTACTCTGTATCCAAGCAATGCTTGTAGTTATGCCAGGTTCTGTGGGATCACCACTATTCAATCACAGTGAAGAGACTGATAATTTGTTGTTTCTAGTGAAAAGAYAATTTTTATTGAATATCCACTTACCTGGGTTGAGAGGGGACTGTCAGAATTGCGGCGCTTTGAGAAAGTTCTTTGCAAACTTAGGACAAACAAATAAAGATTTGCACAGAAGTAGCAGAGCTCTGAAGGCAGACTGTAGTAACCAAGGTGAGCAGGATTGTCTCCCAGATAACACAGTCGCATCCTGAGCAGAATCTATAAAATGACACCGACAGCTTCAGAGTCAGAGCTTTGCTCAGAGAAATCACTCCTCTCCCAGCTCTGGGGCTTCTTCCGGGGAAGCATAAAGCCAGGAGCAATTGTGGAGAAGCAGGCAACCTTTCCAAACACAAGGTACTGAATGAAGAGTACGTCCCTTCAGTCAAACTGAATCAAGGACAGAATCAAGAAAAAACAGCCTGCTGGCTCTGTTCCCTTAAAACCCACACTGTTTTTTTTGTCCCTTGGGGATCAGCTGAATATAAAACGTTCCTCTCCACACCTTGTCGAGCTTCTAGCTGTCGTTCTAGACTTTGGGATGTCTGTACCTTTGCCCAGGTCCCACTTGCACGGATAGATAACCACCAAGCTGTAGTGAGCCCTTCCGTATTATCTGCTTCCATGCGCTGGTAATCATGACCATGGCTACAGCTGACTCTTGTTAACCCGAGTACAGTTATTGGGCAAGGCAATGTGAGACTCTGCAGGAGCTAATCGTCCCCAGGTTCTCGGGGTGATTCAGAAATTTTGCTGAATTTTGGGATGTTGCAGCCTTACAATGCACCTTACCAAAGCAAGCAAGTCCAAAGCTGTATGGGTACATCTGCATTAGCTTTAGTCAGGACGGAGGGACTGTAGTGTAGGTTTATTACAGGCAGTGCTTTCCTCGGGGCAAAGTGGAGGTGCCTGCAGTGTGCAATGACAGAGAGGAAGGTGGGGAACCTCAGACACTATTCACAAAGGTAATTTTAAACAAATTTTWACAAGGGATAAGGTAGAAAGATCCTCATACACCTTTTTGCTTTGTGTAGTCTYAGGAGACAAGGCACAACCCTCTTCTGAGTACATTGCATTAAACCATGGACCAGTGCCTACAAAGCTGCATTGTGATTTCCTTTATGTCTTTTTTCCTCCCTTTCTCAAATTGGAATTATCTAGAGAAGCTGTAACCTTAAGCAAAACTTAAGCATTTAAGTGCTTCATCAGACAGAAGGATGGTGTCCCAGAGGATGCCACAGGAGAGAATCTTATTAAAGCAAACACTCTGTCCCTACAAGAGCGCTTGCTCTGTAGTAAATTCCTCTCCTAAGCACACTACAGTGAGCTCGTGGCTGTTTCCTAATTATACAGCAGAAACTTTCCCTACCACACCTTCCAAAATACACCCTTATCTTTCATTTGTGATACACCCACAGCTTTTTAATCAAATGCTTGTCATTGTCTTTCCTTTGGTGGTTTTTTTTTTAGTCTTTAGGATGCATTTAGATTCCCTCCAACTTCTCTTCTTTCTTCTAGTTCTCAACAGGAATTAGAAATTTAATTTCTTGGATGTGCTAACACCTGCCTATAATCACAGGACTCTCAAAGCTGATACTTTAAAGGCTGTCACCAGCTATTACAAAGCAGGCAAAACCTGGTTGTGTTGTTGTTGTTGTTGTTGTTGTTGTTGTTGTTGTTGTTGTTGTTGTTGATTACCGACAGCTTCCCTGATTGTTACTCCTGCCATCTCTTCCTGGATGACTCCTTAAAATGGGCTGGTTTGGAGCCACATCACTTATGGCGCCTTGGCCCATCTAAAGCCAGATAGTGTGAAAGTTGTAGATCCCAGTGGGAATGTGTTTCAGCAGACTCAGCTTCGCGGGRGGGTGTCAGAATTGGTTCCTACCTCCTAGAATTTGGCTAGAGAGAAATCATGGGAAATATTATTTAGGGCTTTATTTTTACCCTTGTTTGGTTCATGCTGAGCCAAATTATAGAAGCAATGTGAAAATCAGGCAGTCTTTATTCTACTCCATGCACTGAGTACAGTAACAACTTTTTCCATTAACTCTTTTAAAATYTCTGCTAACTTTTCAGAACAGCTTCTATATTTTTCAATAATTTTTCCAATTTTTCATTATTGTTTTGGCCCTTCTATAAAGAAGGATGAAAATTAAAACACATAAAAACTTCAATTTCTGCAGTATGGATCTATTGGTAGATAAAAACCTGCTACAAATCATTAATTCAAGATGTAGTTTGAGATTCTGTGGTRAAGATGCCACAGTGACATTGAAGCACAGACAATTAATGGAATTTTCAGTCTAGCACAGAAATTAGATACCAGCTAACCAGCCATCTAGCCAGCTCTGGATTTATGACAGGACAGCTAAAAATTTGACTTTCCAGAAGGGCTTCCATTTATGAAGTRTGGATGAGACAAAATTCTGCTTGGAGGAATCTCTAAGAGCCCTGTGTCCCCCCAGGTAAATTCCCTCATCTTCTTCCCCATCTGTAACCTGAACAGAAAGCTTCTGTTAGCACCTGGTTGCCCTTTTTCTGAGAATGCTTTGAAATCTTTAGCAGAATTATTCTAAGGATGAACTTGTGTAGAAATTGATCCCCTGGGTGGTATGGCTTAATAAAAACCAGAAAACTTGCATTWAACTTGTTTTTTTTTCCCCTTATACACACACTTTTCTCGATATCAGTGCTGTACTGAAGTTCTTCAGTCTCTATCTTCATCTCCCTGAACCTTTTCCCAGTATCATTTCTTTTCCTGGTCTGATTTGTATATGGAGGTTCTACAGGGGGAGGTAATGGCTCTTTTGAGACAAAAAAGAGGCATTTTATGATGATGGATGCTGTGATTGGCAGGGTGTGTTCCAGTGTTTTGCAATACTGACTATAATCTCTTATTTGATTTCATCCTCCTCCTTCAGATAACAGAAAATCATAGAAACCACTTAGCTTTAACTGTAGAAGAAGAGCCAAACATCTCTCCAATCAAGAAACACAGGCAAGACCTGCGCTGGATGGCTTTCTTAACAGAATGCTACACAATATTTTAAAATGTGGGCTTTGTTGTGTTAATTACCCTGCTTATCTGAAATGGTACATAAAAATGTACTTTTATAAGTATGTGTATATATAACTCACCGTGATAGTCATATTTAGAGAAAATGAATTAAGGAGAAAACACTCTGAAGACCTGTGCTGCTATATAAACACTGTAATGAGTGTTATCRGCAGTAGCTGTAGACGAATCATACTTTGCAGATCGCAGATTCACTAATTTGCAAAGGGCCAAAGCAAACCTTCTGGGCAGGGTGGTCACACATCCAGATTCCCRTTTAATGTCCTGTCTTTGGGCATGGCTTGGACGGGCTATCTGGGAGTCCAAACTCCAGTCTCCAGGTGGGCRGAGGTAAAAATGAGTACTTTGCAGGGTGATACTGGAAGCTGCTTTCGAAGCAAAGGCAACAGGCTGGGGGACACATCTTGAGCGTAAAACTGGTGGCACGGGCTGGCTGCAGCAGGTTTCACCCRAATGTAATGCATTATTTTAGCTATATTATCTGAATATCAGTGGTCCCGAAAGAAAACAGGGATTCTGGAGGGCTGAGCCCAATGTGAATATACTGTAGAGGGGGGCTACTGCCTGCAGGAGCTTGGGCTTTGATTAGCAAGCCAGCAAAGGCAAAGAGGAGGCGAGGTGACGCGCTCTGGATCACATGGCAGGGCAGGGGGAGGGCTGGCTTTTGAACCCRTCTTCCTTCCCCCCCAGTGCCTGCTTCACTGGGGCTGACATTGCCACTCTTACCTGGCAGATTAAACCTCTCTGAAAGAGCTATGCGCTAACGAGCAACATCGTAAGGGGAGGTGAGCATCTGTAGCTGAAATTCATTCTGGCTGAAGTCTGTGCTGTTCTGAATTTCTCTCTCTAAAACCTAAACTCTCGGCCCCTGAAGGCCAGCCCTGAAGCTCACCAACATCACAAGAAGCCGTTCAGTTCACGATGCAGGCACTGACATAGGTGCACAGAATTAATTTTTGAACAATTCAGTTCAATATAACTGAATATTCAGTTCAGTTACAATAATTGTTGCAAAATTCAGTTATAATACAAGCAGGATTTCAATGGCTGGATCTCGTGCGAGCTGTGGGATAAAAGTCATGCAGTGAGAAAGAGAGTGGGAGAACTTAAATAACATCACTGCTCATAAAATAAGGAATTAGTTTGCATTTCCACCTCTCCATTCTCAGTGAGCTGACACACTCCCCTGAATCTTGCAAAAATGTAGGAAATAGGCAAATGTAAGAAGTTTAATATCTTGGCTCCATTCTCTGCTATCAGCATTGTTTGTGCTGCCTATATTAGAAGACTAGGCTTTCTCTTTCTGTAGTCAAAGAGAAAAATACTTTCTTCAGCAGCTGATATAGAGTATTTGAGTAAATCATACGTGGATCTGATATTGCTAGCCAAGATTTGTAGACTTCTGTGGTTTTGGGCAATTACACAGAAGTAAAAAAAACCCCTGCTTTTTTGGTGATTCTCTTATTCAATTGAACTACTAACCGTTTGAGGTCCATCCATCATAGCAGCATGCTCCATTCAGATAATCATGAAATGCAAGAAGAAACAATTTGAGCTATAAATCTGAAAATGTGGGCTAGGTAAGATGATCTGCAGGTAAATTAAACTTGCTTTGAATAGCTGAGCTGTACATAATAATAAATGCTGGATAAGGACAGGTGAACAATAAGAAATAAGCAGCCAAAGCTCTTTCTGGAAACTCTAGTGCAAAAAGTTTTCTCCCTTGCTTCCTAGATAAGCAGCAAATTAAAACAGGGTAACTTCAGCTGTTACTAATAATCAGGTGTGTGCTGTTGCTCGAGCAGAAGGTATAAGTACCTCCACCCAAAGGCTCTGAGCTGGAGAAGGGGAGACAAGCTGTTACCTAGGGCTTTGCTCTGGAGGGGGCTTCTGAAAGCTGTGTGTTGTGGTACCCCTCTTTTAAGAAAGCCAGGAGTTTTAACCTGACTGTGTGACCTGCTTATCTAGTACAGAGAAAGGAGCTAAAACYTGCTTCCAGAGATCTAAGGTAAGGATGGAGCTGCTGGCCCGTCACTCTGGGCCCTGGGCTTGGGTGATTCCTCCTTTGGCTTCAGGCTTTAAGAAAGTTTCTAGATGATTCATGCAGCTGGGACAAACCCTGATATGGGGTTTAAGTTCTCTTAGGAAGGCCAGTTGCTCTAACAGCAGAAGAACCTTGATTAGAGATGTCAGGAGGGGGCAATTGCTATAGAACTACTTCAAGTTGCAGTTGCTGAAGAGTTGAAAATAGCTGCAGCAGATGGTGAGGGTGCAGATATAACTACTGAGTCTGGCAGGCAGTTTCATAGCTGAAATGCTTTCTGGTCACYCAGCTAAAAATGGTCTTGTGCGAATAAGATGCTGCCAGGAAGCRTCAGCTCCTAGGGGAATAGCAAAAGGCAGCCCTCCAGCTGTGCAGGGATGCTTTGGTGAGTATAGTTGCGTGGACTGCTTGTCCCTTCATGATCTTCCCCCAAAATGTGATTTCTGATTAGCCTATCTGGGGGGGTGAAAAAGTGTGATATGTAAGTGGAGAGACAAGGTAGAGAAGTCCCAGATCTCAYGGGGTTTTGAAATTTAGGGTCATCTACCCTCAGGGCAGCCCTGGCCCTTCTCAAAATAGCTGTATGGCTTTTTAGGGGTTCTGTAGGTACCAATATGATGTAGACTCCTGTTTTTTCTGGCAATGTGAAGTGCAAAACTGTCCCCCTAAAATAATCGTGTAAATCCTCAACTCCTGGAGAGCCTTGCACTGGCGGAATCCTGCTGCCAGCAGGGGCTAAGCCTGAAGCAAACATAAACAAAATGCATTAGCACAAAGCCCTTTTCACTGAGTATGTTTTATCTYGTTTTTGCTCAGGGGTATTAGCACACAGGAAGCTTTTTTTTTTTACAGATCAGCTAATGCATGGTAACTTGTTAAGCTACAGTAACTCTATTTCATATCTGAGTCTTTGTATTACTTGAATGTTTTTCGAGACCTACAGCAGGTCATGGGGAAGTGATAATAGCATTCACATGGTGCAGTGCACACTCTGCAAGTGTGAAGTTCMGATTCAGTAGCTGTAACCCTAATCTTGTAATAAAAGGCACCTGGACATCAAGCAGTCCTTTGGCTTCAAATTGCAGTGCTGCAATAAAGGTGCCAATTTAGCTCTGGTGAAACAGTTTTGCTTATCACAATACTTAGAGTATTCCCTGCAGCTACTTATAGAAAACAGCAAGTCAATGGGTAACATTATTGTGTGAAGATAACTGGCAATTTAACAAAAGAGGTCCCCTCTATGGAGAATTCAAACACTYTTGTGGGATTTGGGGTCTTTTTATCCTATGGAATTGTCCCTGAGAACAACATGTGTCATCTGTCAGTGTCCTGTATGTAGGAGGAGGAAGAAAATAGCCTGAATGTACAATGCGGTGCTACTGCCTCCACTTCCCTACTTCTCTTGGGATAAGGTAGAGATAGGAAGGTTACTTCCACCTGCTGGTTTCCTAGCTAGAGGGTGGAATATGAGATGTAGCAATAACTTCATGTATAGTGTCTGTGGTAGGCTTAAATTCCTCTTGTTGACCATTGGATTTGTACTCCATTTCCTTGGAAAATACTGATGTGCAAGTCTAAAGACAGAAAGTCAGGAAGGTTCCCTGGAAAAGGATTTTTCTCATAAAGGAAGTGCTTTCAAAATTTCTGGGTAGGGGTAAAATGGAGTGTCTCAGTTGCTGCACAAATGCCAAGTTTTCTGGATGTGCACTGTTGTGATAATTAACTAATGRTCTGCATGACAAACCGGGGCTTCCCAGCTTTGAGGCTGAAAAGGAGGAGGAAGAAACTTTCCTACCAATAGGGTAAAGGGCCTTGCCTAAGGGGGCTTTTAACTCCAGTTTTGGGACCGAACTGTGAGTCCAGCCCAGCCTGCAAGCCAGCGAATTCCCAACATGCAAATGTGAGCCTGCCCTGTTCCCCAGGTCAGTGCTCAGCAACCTCCCTTCAGAGTTTCAGCTCTGCCTCTCTTCAGTCCGAGAGGATGCCTCTTCCAGACATCTCCATGTGCTRCTACTTAATGGGTCAGACTGCAAAGCAGCATGAATAAAACTCACTGACATAATGACTTTTTCTCCTAAAGGTTAGAAAACAGGGTCTGAAATCTGGCATTATTGTCCTTCTGTGGTCAGGTTGGAAAGGTCACTGGAAAGCACCGGTTTCTTTGCTAGATCAGGACTGACCCTGTACACTAGCTTTAAAAAGGCAGCACTGCTTCTGATCCCTATTCCCACCTCCATATGCTGCTGTATTCTCTGCCATCGTTACTGCTTGGGACAAGCTYTTCAAATAGCCCGTGTAGTTTAGGAGCATGAGGCTGTTTGATTCTYACTTATGCCAGCCCTCTCCCTAATATTAGGTAGTTAAAGGGTTTCCAAGCCCTAATTACTGAGGCTACTTTTAATGTGCAAATGGTTATCATTGCAAATGATAAAACCAACCACAAAAACATTTTCAAAGAAAGAGAAACTTGTTCTTGCTCAGTTTCACACTGAGACTTTGGCAGTGTCGGTCCTGTCCCTGCTGGGAGACTGGAAGGATCGGCTGTGCAGCTCTGTTCAGGGGGCCCTTCAGCACCATATTACCCTTCAGCTTGCCATAATACGTCAGTGCCTCGAAGGRCCTGGGTTTAAATGTAGTGTTTGGAGACAAACCTTCTGTGGCAAAGAAAGCCTGAAGTTTAATTTGCCTAGAACCAGCTAGCTGTTAAGAAAGCATCAGAGAAAGAAGACAGTGGGCAAGTGGCAGAGGTGGGGAGGGAGGAGAAGTCAAACTTTCTGCAGTTGAGGCTATGAGGATGCAGGGATTCCCACAGCACGGAAACTTTCTCATGAGAGGTATCTCAGTGCAGACTGCACAGCGTCAGCAGGTTTCTTTCCCTTGCACCAGAAAAGCAGGAATCTGTCGCTGTCTGGGCTCTCCAGTTGCTGCTGAACCTCCCCCGGGAGAGCAGAGGAAGGGATACTGATCCTACTGGGAAACCCCCTCCATATGCAAAGACTAAGGCATTGCCAGAAGTTTCTGTTATTTTACATCCTTGTGACACTGAGAAGGATGTAGTTCGATGTAGGTACTGCTGAGATCCTGCTGTGAAGGAGTTGCAAGTTGTGTTTGGGCTCTCCCAGCCTGGCAGTGGGAAGGAGAGGTTCGAGCCATGCACAGGGAAGTGGCACCACCAGTTCAGGACATCCTGGCCCTGTGCGAGGTAGGCAGCTCACGTGGCGCGGGCTGGGGGGCACCGAGGTGTGTTTTCATTGCAGAATCAAAGCTGTGAAAGTCTGGCTAGGCGGGGAGAAGCAGCTCTTACAGCAACCCATGCCTTTTTCACTAAAGCAAAGGTTTAAGCAAAGAAAATTAGCAGCCTGAAGTGGCTTTTTGTTGTTGGGTGGTTTTTTATTAATTGAAGATTTCTTAAGAAATCGAGTGTCAGAAAGCCTTTAAGGAGATTATGTCAAAGCCTGGGTTTCAGCTGCCACTTCAGATGGTGAAGTGATGGGTAACCAGTTGGTGTGGCTCTTTTCTGAATGCACGAGGAGCCTTATTTGAGGTAATGGRATTTGTGGAGATAAATTCCCAGAGTGTACCCATTGGTGTTTCAGCTGCATGGAAACTAATGTGACTTTTTAACATAGATGAATTGTGGTAAAGCCTGTGACTGGGTATGGCTTAAGTCCATCTTTCTTTGGAAATCATGAAGGACCCCAAATGTGGCAAGACAAAGGTGGCTGTGGATTCCCCTTCCCCCCCATACTGTTCATCTTTCATCAACTGATAAGTGATGGCCAATAGGATTTAATTTTTTCCTCTCCAGATAGTTGTTAACTGCTACATATATAGCAGGGAGTACTGATGGAGCAGGATATGGAGCCCTCTGTCCATCAAGTCCCGTTTGTGTGCTCCTTTGCACAGGCTGCCTGGAGTAATACTTGCTGATGCTCAAAATCTGCCTCCAAAGCACAGGACTGATTATTGGACTCAAGGCTACTTAGTTAAAACAGTGATTCCAGTAATTTCATCACCTTAAAATTCAACCTCAAAGGTGTCTTACCRGCAGCTGGGTTGGATCCTTAAATGACCAGGGAGTGAATATGGTCTAAATAC
This sequence comes from Oceanodroma leucorhoa, assembly GCA_030449065.1. Lineage (NCBI taxonomy): Eukaryota > Metazoa > Chordata > Aves > Procellariiformes > Oceanodroma > Oceanodroma leucorhoa. The sequence goes on along the minus strand of JASVER010000056.1, from coordinate 5,909,222 downwards.
CTTGAACTATGTAGAGGCAGGCAGGTGAATTACAATTTTCTGTAGAAAGAATAGTTTTCCTGTTTTGGGTCTCAGCAYCCATTTTTCAAACAGTAGGGCTAAAATTCAAGGAACTTGGTGACTAGCTCTGGATTCTTTTCTAGTGCTGATCACCCCTTTCCCTAATGGCTCTATTTTAGGGATGGTGGGTGACTGCAGGCAGCGCACTTCCAGCTTTCAGACCAAGGTTCCTCAGCTGTCAYGTAGTCCACTGACTAGACCGTTAGACTTCCTTGGAGAAGGTAAGTCTCCATGAACAACTGTCCTGTTTTGGAGGAGAGCTTTAACAACAAGCTAACTCTGTAGAGCTGCTGCAGGGATGACTGTCTTGCTCAATTCATGCTTTGTCTCTCTGGTTGCCGTTTGAACTATAGYGATAAGGGGAGGGTGTCATGACTGCAGGGATTTTTCTATACTGAACCATAAATCCTTCCTGTGGCCATCATTCATGCTGCATGACTGCTCCGTTTAAGCTGCACTTGCTCATCTAGCATTTGTCCCTCTGGACTTAGCATTTTACACTTGTCTGCATTAAATTGCATTTACTGGCTGAGTCACCTAAAAGATGCAAATCCTCTGAAATCCGGGTGTATTGTGCTTGCTCTCAGTGGGAGGAGTAGGAGAGTGTGATATAAACATTCTTTCTTTCCCAGCTCTTATGAATCTCTTCTGACCTAAGCTATGAAAAAGCATCCGAAGGTGTCATTGGTTTTTTTACATTTACTTGAACGTGAACAAATCCACAGCATCTTCTGGGGTGTAGATCCTACTCAGACCCCGGCTATAAATCCTGTCTGGGCTCCAGTCTTTGCTAGGGATTTTCTTTTGCTTCTATCACAGTACCCAAGAGGGGAACCTGTTGTACTAGTCTCTGTAAATATTCACTGTAAGCAATTCCTCAACCTCAGGAGGCTGTAATCTAACTAAATCTGGAAGGATTAGCCTTGATTTGCAGGTGGAAATCTGGGACTAAGCAAGCYAGCACCTTGCCTGGGGTTGTGTGGCAGCTTTGTGGGATTGTTAGTTCGATACTTGCTCAGGTAGCTCTGTATTGCTGGCATGGGTTGGAAAACATCTTGAAGAACAGGTGGTTCACCTGGAGACTGTTTTATGCCATCCAGCAGTTCCCAATCTATCTGGACTATGGCCACATAAGTGTTGCGCTAGTCCTAACTCCGGAGGCAGAAGCAAAGTTGGGAACTGGGGATTCAGAGTCCATCTCCACTGCTGCCTTCAAATGATTGTAAGCTTTATAATTTATGGATTTTGGATTACTGATGTTGGATTACATGGTTGCTGYACATTTTCATGCCTGAAACCTAGAGTGTCTGAGGACGAGTGAGATTTTGGGAGTGTGATGTAACATCGTCTCAGTGTCCAGGATTAGTTGAAAAAGACTATCAAATCTTAGGCATTAGAAAATGAATAACACARCAGAGTACATCCTTATGTCACTGTATAAATCTGGGGTTTGCTCACACTTTGAACTTCTTGTGCAGTTCCTCTTTCYACGTCTGTAAATAGGAGTATTAGTTCAGGAAGAGAAGGACAAGAAGGATGACTATGGTCTGCAGTGGTTTCATCCTACAAGAGCCATCTAGGCTTGGATTCAGCTTGGAAAGAGGACTTTAGGGGTAAAAGTGTTCTACAGAGGACTGTGATGGAGGTCTGCAGAGACAAGTATGGTCTGGAGGTGTTGGACAGCAATAGCTGTTCTCTTCTAGCACAAGAACTGGGAGCTATCAAATGAAGTTAGTAGGAGCCAGGTTAAAAACAGACAAGAAGAAAGACCTGTGGAGGTGCTTGTCAAAAAGGTATTGTKTGTGCAGCAACTGCATACAGGCTGGAAGGCAACTGGGTGGCTTTTGGAGGGAGATCCATTTAGGATGCACTCAGCCCAGAGTTTATGCCACAAACCTTCCTGAAGGACTGCAACGTGGATGATGTGTGAATGYGGTTTTGACAGGGCTGGGGTCTGCCCTAACGCAGGGCACCCTATGCRCTGTCAGGTTGTTTCCCTTCTCGCTGTAGGGACCATTGGGGCATGGCTATGTTAGCAAGTCTGTTAAATAACATTTTCCAGAACCAACTTCCCCCCRCTTCAACCATGGAGATGTTCTTTCTGTCTGATGAGGATTGCATAAAACAGCTCTGCACTTTCTGACAATAACTTGCAATTCTTAATCACTCCTAGTAATTCCAACTTTCTCTGGTTTATGCCTCCTCAACTCTAGCTGAGGACGGGAGCTGTTTCATATTTAAATAGTAGTATAGCTGGATTGCTCTCCTGGGGAGCTGTTGGTCTTGAAGGCTGAGGTTTAATTCTCTGCACCAATAATCAGATCAGGAAAACAACTAGGAAGATGTAAGCAGAAGGTTTGTAGGGGTGTGTTAACCTGTCTTCTCTTGCTTTAAGAGCAGTGTAGTTGAGCTGCTGTGATTCAGAAGCATTCATTTCTTAGGGAGATAGAGAGGAGGGAGAGAAAGAATTGGGTTTTTATCCCTAGATGTTGATTCTACAGTAATGCAGCAAGAGAAGGAAGTGGAAAGTACGAGTCCAAGGATTACACTTGATTTAAAAGCAGAGGAGTTCCTTGGCTGGGAGAAACCTGACAGAGCTGGCAGGGGAGGAGGTCGTGACTGCAGTTTCATCAAGCTTTTACTTTGAAATTGCGCTCAGTGATAACAGGAGGCTTCAGTTTGCCCCACGTAGACTGATTAAATGTCATGACAGTTTGTTTAAATGTGTTTAGGCACCAGAATTGACAGCTCCTTGGAGCAGTCAAGCAGAAAACCCACAAGGGACATGTAACTCTGCTAGTTGTAAGCTGTGTACAGGACCTAGCTCAAGAGGTAACCATGAAACAGCTATTCAGTTGTAGAGACTAAATGTACTCAAATTCAATGCTTTACAGTAATGAAACAGCCAAAAAATCCATTAAGGCAACACTGTTGATGTGGTTTTCCTTTTTGAAGTGGAGAAAGCTTGTTAACAGGGAATGAGGAGGAGGGGCAGAGGGTAAAAGGCTTGCGGGAGGCTTGGAGACTGTTTAAAGAGACTGCGTGAGCAGTGCAGAGTAAATGTTTTACCACCTATCAAAACCATAGCTAAAGTACTTTTAAGAGAACAGCAGTGTGGTTAAACAGCRGAGTAATGGATGCTTTTAGAAGTGGAGGGAAAACTATGCCCCTTAAAGAAACTGAAGGCTCTTAAAGAACTTAACMATTATTGGATAATATTGAAGGGTTAAAAGCTAGAAAATAGAAGGAATGATAGAAAGTTATTCACAAGGTAGTTAAAATGCAAACTGAGAGGAATTATGGAAGATGTCCCAAGGCTACATGATCGGAGAGAAAATATCCAATGTTTACGGAGTTGCTTTTTTTCCTCCCCTACTTATGTTACTTCTTTTATATGTGAGGATTTATTAAGCAGAGTAGGCCTCATCAGTATGAAGAAAAAGGATGATTTTAGTGGAGGGCAGGTGATGATGATAATATAAAACTTCTTTTAGCCTAGGAAGAGTAAAAACTTGGTGRGAACCAGGCTGCGAGGGCTTTTTCATTGGAGATTTTTATAGTACTTGGAACTAGTTAGATTTAAATGATTCAATCTGCCTATTGTGCTCCTCATGACAATGCCTTCTGAGCCTATGGTCATTAGCCTCTTCATCTTGTGAMGTTACTTAAGACCTGTCAGAAAGCTGTTGCTCGCTGGGGTGTGACTGTATCTGTTYCCTGCTGCCCTACTGGTGGCTGCTTCACTTGTGTGAAGATAATTCGAAATAACACGTCACTGTTTGGGTACTGGAGTTCTTCCTTTATGCCCATTTGATACCTAAAATCCAGCCTGTTTTAAGCCATCATAGAGAAGCTGAAGTAGGCTGATGCTGAAACCTTGTGTCTGGTCCTGGACTTGCCCAGGGTCAGAGGGGTTCAGAGCAGAGAGGAGAGCTGATGGACTTCGGCTTGTGCTTCTGTGCACAGAAGAGCAAGCATTTGAACTTTCCTCAAGAAACTGTAGCCAAAACCACTYTTGATCCCTGTTACAACTCCTCTCCCAGAGTTTTCCCAAACTCTTGTCTTGAACTCCATGCTACTGTGCGAGTAATCAGCTTGCGTACAACTTCTGCATTTAGTGCATGCTCTCACTCTGTTCAGGAGAGAGAGCTGTGTGCAATGGATGAAATGTTATGGCAGGAGTTGCTTTTTTCAACATGACCAAGCTACAACTTGAGAACATGARTCGGAAGTTAATTTGGTTTTGCACTGTTATGTTCAATATGGTCCTGAGGTGCACACGCTGGGTTCATGTTCTCAAACTGGCTCCCCAGAAAGACCCTTTCCTGTGCCATGGAGAGGAAGAGTCTCCAGCCCCAAAGAACGGAGCTGCAGTCTCTAGCGCTTGTCTCAAAGCTTTTTCTATTCTAAACCATTGAATATGGAAAATAACATGCTTCTGCCTGACAGTCTGGGAAAATAGACTTTGCTCTGAGGCTGTCTGAATTGCTTTCCTTGTTCTAATGATGGGACAATAATGAAGACCTCCATCTCTGGTCCTCGGTGCCATGAGTAGCCACTCTTTGGTTTCCATTCTCCAGGCACTGTCCCTCTGCTCCCTCTGAGGCTGTGATCATGACTAAATTGCCTCCTTACAGCACACCTTTTTTTCCTCTGAAGTCTCTTATTTTTCRTATCATCTTAAAAACACTGCTGCAGGTGGCACGCTTCTCTTCCTGCCAGGTCGCATTCCAAATTGGCCTTTGGGACACTTAAGGATCCATTTGCTATGCGTCACAGCAGGACAAAATCTGCTGGAGGCTCCGAAATACCCACCTGAATTGAAAAGTTGAATGTCAAGCTTAATTTTTACCATTCTGTAGCACAGAAGGCACTTTTAACCTCCTGTACTTCCAACTTGCAAGGCAAGCAAAGTGGATACCTCTTTATTTGGTAATTTGTAAAGACTCTTTCTGCCCTCTCTGGTTTTTTACTTTTTCCTCTCGAGGGTGTAAAGCTTCATTCTGTGCAGCAAATGGGCTTCAGACTGAGATAAAAAGAGGACAATTTTGATAGAAATGCATGAGCCAGAAAACAAAGGAGAAATTTAAAGTGTTAAACAGTAAAAGCAGAGAGGGACATTTTTATTTAATAACCCCTAAATGATTTATGTAAGAGCTCTGAAAACACTGTTAATTATGGGTGGAAAAAGGTCACAGTTCTTGTCCTTAATATCTGTTTAGTATAGTGGACACCTTTATAGAAAACACTGTTTTCCTTTAAGCTTTTATTCAAAAAAAAAAAACCCCACCCAACAACAACAAGACAGTTTTCCCCATTGAGGTGGTGGTCCTGTAGCATATGCAATTATTCCTGTCTAGCAAAGATGACTGTTCAGGATCTTGTTTTTCTGTTTTATTTTACTGTCCTGTTTCCACAGCAGGGGAAAATGTGCTTATAAAGAGGATGGCCAAGGTTGCAGGTGTCAAGCTAGAGCCTGGATTTGTGTCACTCTTCTTATATCTGATCCCCTGTGTGGCTTTTGGCCAAGGCAGCTGGTCTGCTTTGGYCACAATCCCAATTCTTTAGGTGCCCCATGTGCCCAAGGCATCCACGGGAGTTGGGGAAGCCTAAATTTCCATGCGGGCACCTGGTGCCTTCAGAGGATTCAGCTTTCTGTGCTTCGGGAAGCTGTACCTGTATTCCTGGTCTGCCCAGTCTTATTTCACATGGAAATAAAATGAGCTTGTCTTTTCTCCACAACTTGAGTCGTCCTTGACTGTCCTAGCACTTTGAGCCTGTTAGGTCCTTCTGAGAAAGGGATCGTATTCCTCAGATGAAGCATATTACGCTGCTTCGTGTTTTCTGTGCTCTCTTTACAAGCGACAGCCTGGAGTTTTGAACCTTATTATTAACTATAAAACCCAATGATTAAATGCAGCAAGGTTTATTATTATTTAACCAGGACGCTTGCTCCATGCTCTCAGTGAGATGAGATGTTGCAGGAACCAATAGAGAGCTAAGCTCAACAGTAACAATTCTCCTTTTCCTGCTTATAACTTTACTTTTCCACTAAGTTGCAGATCTTGCATCTTCTATGAGAGAGAGTGATGGTGGGAAAAGGATACAAGCAGTTTAGCAACTTGTTTCTTTTATATCTCTGCTGAAGAAGTTTCTTCTCYGTGGCAAGATGGATAATGATGCCCGGATTCTTGATTCTCTCTGCAAAGAGATTAATCCCATTCTCTGGTCCTCCTTGCTAGGGATGAAGTCAAGGGTGGAGCTAAATAGTTCAATGGGTGGTAAATAAGCTCCTAAGCTCCAGTCGTCTTACCAAGCAGGAACCCAGTTAAGGTTGTCTAAGAATAAAAATGGTCCCATGCTGCCTTGGTTGTGTTTGGGTCCTTTTCCTGACAGCCATGTCTGCATTACATAAGAGAATAATTTGCATTCATTTCTCTTCTTTGCCATTCTTCTTGACAGAGCAGCTAAGATAAAAACTGGATAAATAATGTCCTCTTAGCCATTTTCATCTTGGAGCGGCGAGAAGCCCCGAGTGGATCAATGCAGTCACTGTTCAGGCTGCTCCAGGCAGTGGGAGCTGCAGCTCCCAGTCCAGCAGCTGCAGCTCCAGCAATTAATGGGTCCCTCCTCTTACCCAGAGCAATATCAAATGTATTTGTCATCCATCTCCATGTAGAAGGACAGCAGCAAGTCCATGCCTCTAATTCAGCACAGGATCAGTTCTGGATATTAAAGCAATGGCATTGCCCCTGAATAGGTATGAATATTTTTAATAAGTAGTGATTTAATTTCCAGCTTGGCCTTCACTAACACAAGGAGTGACCCTTCATCAGAGTCTTCCTCTGAGTAATGGGGTTACTCTTGTTGGATATGACTCAGCTGGGAGAAGCACCTCTATCTCTTGACCCTTCTGAAATAATCATGGGGAGAAAATGAATGGCTCCCCAGTAAATTGAAGCCCACCTGTTCTTTGCTAAATTGGAGGACTTGTAACCCATGAATCTTTGTTAAAAGGCATAGTCATTTAAAGGTACTAAAAGTGGGTCCTGATGCCAAAGATAGCTTTGCAGAAATGATGGTGATGTATGGAGGTCAAGCCCCAAGCGAACAGTGGAGAGGAGGARGCTGCAGGGTCAGGGGGCTTTGGCTGGTGCACAAGGGACCAGTTTATTTTTAATGCTGCTCTTGCTATTTTCTGTGAAAGGTCTGAGTACCTTCAGCCTCATTGATCTGAATGGTCAGCGTTTCTCAATTCACCCTAGTCTCAAGGGATCAAACTTCCCAGCTCTTCTCTCTAGGTAGGTTAGAGGGGGTGGTTAGAGCTACAAAATACTTGCTGGTATTTGAGTTTTTGCCCTGTGCAGTCTGACTCCTCAGCTTTAGCAGTCACACGTTGTGCCCCTCTGTCTCTCCCACCCAACCTTTCAACTGTCCACCTTATTTCCTCTGGCAATAGGGTTCCAATACACTCTAWAGCAATAGACAGCTGAGAAGAGGGACCCTACATATTTTCCAGGTAAGAAAAGGGTGTATGAAAGCTCACTCCTACACCTGAAGCTCTGCATGAATTCCATCTGTATTCCCACTACAGGGACAAATAAAAATTGTTGTTCACACTTAAACACCAATAGTCAACCAACCCTCAGAAAATATCTGTAATGAACCAGCCTCTTCATTGTGCTCCCCATACACTCACCTACCTGACCTTACAGAGACCTGGAAGTTGCTTGATTTTCTAAAGAGGATATTACTCCCCTCTTCCCTGCTACCACTGTTTTTTTTTTTAACTCTCACTTTAGAAAGACTTTTATATTTTGTCACYGTTTTATAAAAATGTCACAGGCTTGAACACTTCCAGTGACACTTCGCACTATTGCAGAAGTGTTTAAAATGTTCTGACGTGCTTTTAGGTGCCAAAAAATTTTAGTTGACAAAATAATAATAAGTCCGGATCTAGCTAACACTTTTAATGAATGTAAAAGATCTGACTGAAATTCCCTTTACCTCTCTGTTCACCCCTGTGATGTCTATCTTCCCTTACTGCTTTGTTCCATACTAAAGCTGTAATTTATAAGATTTGAATCTCTCTCATGGAAAACAAGGAGAGTTACTTTTTGGAGATTTCTAAAACTTGTCCTTTGTAAGTGAGCTATGGTGCAAAAGTCCAATAAAAACTTAGATGTTTTAATTTATAGGAAAGCTCCTGCACACCACTCTGGGAATGTAAAGCAGTCCTGACATGATCATTAATTACCTGCATAGCTCCTGTAAAATAGTCTCATCCTAAGAGAGAACTAGAGTCAAAGTCCTTTTATTTGTTGGGGTGGGGAGCTGTGTAGATCAGCTTTAAGCTGGAATACAGTTCTCCCAACCCAGTCTCTAATCTCCTCATAGCTTTAACATCTGGAGTCCTCTGCTTAAAGATTTCACGCTAGAGAATATGCAATATGATGCAGAGCGGTCACATCTGAGTTGTAACAAAAGAAACCCATGTAAAGCACTCGAGTGTCGTTATGAACTTGGAAACCGCAGATAACTGCAGTGCAGCTCCAAAGGCATTTCACTGGCTGCCGTTAAAGGGCTCAGAATTACATCTTCAAAATTCAGAAGAACATATAGCTCTTTTATTTTTATTTTACAGTGTGATTAATGACTCTAGGAACAAGTTTTTAAGCTTGATCTCCAGATGGAAGAATATTAAAAATATTGATTTATTGTGGCTTTTTGTGTGAACTTTGCTCAAATTGGACTGCAGAGCTGCTTGAGCCAATTTTGCTGTCAGCGTGGTCACTCAGTCCGTGAGGCTTAGMGCTTCTGCTGTGAGTTGTTTTCCTGTAGCACTTTGGGAAAAATATCAGTTCTTTGCAATGTTTGGGGATTTTAAAAACAATATAAAGAAAATCCCATTCACACATATGGGAACTGTCAGTCACAGCATGCCTGTGAAATCCAGCTGCAGGCACAAGGACACGAGCTCTGCCTTCTTAAAAAAAAAAAAAAAAAAATCTTCCTTTGCTTGGGAGAAAGACAGAAAAAGCTGCCTAGGGCCTAAATCACTGTCATTTGTTGAATCTCCTCAGGGCTGTGTCCTCCRCTGGTGCCAGCTAAAGTCCTGTGCAGCCAGATTAAATTGCAGTAATTCAAGAGGAGGATCGTTAATTAAGTAGAAAATCATGATCATAAAACTCTGTTCCTATATGTACCTGTTTTATCCTAGGCTCGTCAGCACATGTGATGGTGTCCTAGAAAGTCTGAGTCCCTAAAATAAAAAAAAATACTTCCATTAGCTCTTCTAATGAGCTTTAAACACTGTTTTAAAAATTTCTTCACTAATCAGCATCTTTTGTTCTCGRAAGTATATTAAGTTGGGGACCTCAGGAAGGTGTCTGGTCCCTCTCCTGCCCCACCAGCYTCTGCAGCCCAGGCCATGAAAATCTGCTGCCTCTCCAGAAAACAGATTTTGGTGCCTCCCTGTCCCTAGCCTTCAGAAAATTTTCCAGTGTCTGAGCTGATTTTCTTCCTGCAGTTTCAGCACATTCTTATTATTTCTACCCTGGGCATCGGAAATAGTTATTACCTTGTTCATGTTAATACCTCTAAATTGGTGCTTTAATAATGTCAGAAAAACTCCCAACATTTTTTCAGACGGAGAGCAGCAACAGCTTCTGGCTAAGCCCCAGCTCAGGACCCTGCTGTGAAAATGAACAGCAGTTCAGGACTGACACACCTCTAGTTCTTGGTGGGAGGTAAAAGGCAATGGTCTCTTCCAGGCTGAATCTCTGCAGCTTCTCCTTTCTCCTCTCAGGAACACTTTGGTGGTAATTAATCAAATATATTGTTCTTCTCTGCCTCAGAGCAGTGTCTTTCCTCTACAGAACTTCCCCTTTCTCATTTTCCTTCAGTCCTTCATCATATTCAGCCTGGAGTGAACATCTCAAAGAGTTTATCACCTGAGCTTATTGGGGTACTGGGGCAAAGTCCTTCCTTCTGTAACAGAATAAATCCCATAAAACCAGTGGAGGTAAATGGGGGAGCTAACCAGCAATGGCCCTGGGTGCCCGCTGTGTGGGGACCTGCAAGTCCCACCATGGTGGGGGGATGGTGCTGGAGCCAGTGCCAACATCTGGTGAAGCCTGACCCAGCCTGGGGTCAGGAGGGAGGAGGACTGGAGACCCCAGATTTGGCAGGTCTCATGCTCCTCTTGCCCGGCTGCAGCATCCCCAGGGACCTCCCTGCCTGTGCCAGGCAGGTGGAGGAATCCCCCTGCAGATGGACAGGGATGGGACACCATGGTCGGCTGATCAGATCAGTGTCCTTCTGCTGAAGGGGGAAGGACGTGGGCCTTGCTTAAATGCTGGATGGAACTGTAGGTCACCGGCACAGGGCCTCAAGTGTATTTCTCCTACCGTAAATAAAGCGTATTTCTCCTACCGTAAATAAAGTGTATTTCTCCTACAGTGCTAAAGAAGCACCAATAGCCCAGGAAGCTTTTTAGAGGATGAAAGAAAGAATGGATAAAGCAATTACAGAAAAAGGCAAATTAAAGTATTAGAGCTTGAAGGGCTCCTTATTTTCTCCCCTCTTCTCTTTGAATTGCTTTTCTTATCATTCTTAATTTCCTTACATCAGATTACAGCCCGGTCATCTGCCAGCAAGTGACAACCGCGCTTGGGCACTGGTCTTCGGTGCTGCCGCGCGGGTGGAAGCCGTCTGCGTGGCGGAGGGGATGGGGAGGGCTGTATTTCACCTGATTATCAGCCGCGTGCTTTAATTTTCCTAGCACATTGCTGTTAATCTGGATATAGGCAGGGGATTGCAAAAATAGAAAACAAAATTAAAGCCTAAAAAGCTAGCTGTGTGTGATAATGAATGAGATACTGCTGACCCGTGGGCTTTCTCTCCTTTCCGGATAATTACAGAGGAGTAACTGTATAAATCTTAGTTGGGTTTCCTGCCCCCTTTTCTCTTGGAAATGGATGGATCTGTTGTGCTTCTGTTCCCCAGGCTGGAGGATTGTTTTAATTTAAATGCAACTTTACGATGCTTTGCTGCTGTAGCAAGTAGGATTTTATAAAAAAAAAGAAAAGAAAAAAAAAGAAAAAAAAAAACACAAACCAAATAAAGAAAGAAAAGAGAGTGAAGCTTTTATTTAACTTGGTCATTTATCATACTAGCYGGTAACTGCTCTTTTTGTGTCTGAACTGCAATTTGTTACACTGCCTAAATGCAGTTYCCAGCAAGCTCTTGCCAAAGGGTTTGGATTTCCTCTCTTCTTTGGCTTTCTCTGGTGCGGATGGGAATACTCCCCAAACTGTCTCTTTTGGTTGATAGACATTTTTGGGGACAACAAGTTGGTAGACCCTGTCATGTTATGGCTGAGGGTATCTTTATACAGCGGTGACTCTTGCACTCTTCTGTTGTTCACCGGAGTTTGAGAGATCACAGCCAGCTCCCATCAACCAAGSGGGCAGGGACAGGACTTACACCGAGGCTGGTGCAAACCGGGGCTTTCTCCATAGTGGTGTTAAAAGAAATGGTACTTGCTATTTTTTTCTTCTGGAATTTGGTGATTATCTTTGATCTTTTGACATCCATGTTAAGCCAGTTAGGATCCAACACCTACCTTGCGCTGGYGTCTCTCATCCAATGTTTCATCACTGTATTGAATACAATATATTTTACTATATTACATATAGTAATATATAATATATATTTACTGTATTYTAATATGTATTATATATTTCTTCTTTCTCTGTTTTAGCCCAGCTTTGCAAGTGATTACAGCTACTCCTGACATCAAGGTATCTCCCATAAACCCGTTAAAGAAAAACCTTTGGAATTCTTGCAACATTCCTTATTAAAACTAAAAATTACTGATGCTGCTCTGCAGCCGTTTCCCTCCTCTTGGCACACTACATGTTATCCAGAGAGACCTTTTAACCTGGCCCCAGGAGGGGAAAGACAAATACCGTAATCAGGTGCAGGATGAACCTGGGGCATAAAACAGCATCGCTTCATGCAAGATTTGTTACTGCAGAGAGCTGCTGCAGGCAGTGCTAATCCACTTATTCCTTAATAGGGGCTTCTGGGCAGTTTCATTGCAAACTGCTAATTTTAAGTGAGGCGTGCTCGGGAAGAGGCAGGACAGTGAGTGCAACAGGAGCCTGAGAAGGCTTTGGCAGCTGGGAGATGCAGAAGTGAACTGCAGGGGCATGCTGGCAGGAGAGAGAGTAACACAGAAGTGCCAGAGAACGTGGGATTTTGGCGAGCACCAAATGAAATTTGTTTGCAGGCTGGATGCAGACTAGAGCCTGGTCAAATGGCGAGGCTGACCAAGGGTAACGCTTTCAGCTGTATCTACCTGGGGATTTTTAGGTTCACAGCAGTGTTTGCTTGCATGACACTTCAGATGAAGCTGCCTTCAGGCTTTGGCACCCAAGGCCATGGCTCAAGGCAAGTCCATTATGTGTGGCCTGAATTACCTGCTTTGGGATCAGGTTAGATTGCATTAAATCCCTGTGTAGGCACTCTTCAGAGTGGTCTAATTCAGTATATCTTCAGATTCAGCATCAATTAAACTAAATCGAATTAGTGCTGTTCTAATTCTGAATAAGAAAGTGCCTATGAGAGGCCTTAATGCAGCTTGAGTAACCACTTTGAATTTACACCTTTAATTCGTTTAAATTTTTAAGGTGCTTAAAAGCTTGTCTACACATCGTTTGTGAATACTTTCCTTATCTAGGATGCTCTATCTGATGGAAAATAGATTGGATACAGGTTGGATAGGAGAGGTTGGATAAAGGTTTGTTGTTTTTGTGGTGCTGTCAAGTTTTATTTTAAATCGCTTTAGGGTATTTTCTTGATTTTTGGAGTCTAAAGCTTCTCATTAAAGCAAAGTGAAGTGTTAGCATTTCTGGTCTAAGAAACTGCAGAGGAGAACTTTGTATATCTACATATACATATGAATGTGCTGTAAAATCTCTAAAAGCAGAAGATCACAATTATTTGAAGCATTTGATTCTAAGCTTATTTCTGGATTGTGAGAAGCATAACCATATTTTCTGAACACACAGAGGCCCCTAAACTGTGCTTTTTGCCTCTCATAAAGGTGGAACTTCTGATATTTCCATGCACCAAAGGGGCTAAGAAAGTTTTTTGTTTTGTTTTGGGTTTTTTTAACTTTTCATAATCCTTTCATAGGCTTCTGTTTTCTGCAAAACTTCCMATCTAATGGCCAGATCCTGCTTAATTAACAACATTGAACCAAAAAGCCAGGATCATCCCAGACTGGGTGGTAACTCTCTGCAGATGACTGAGGGGAACTTCTGCTGATGGGAGGCATTACAGCTCCCACTTCCACTCCCAAACAAACACAACAAAGGCTGTAATTTCTCGTTTCCTAACAATATTCTGCCTGCATCTGCAGCTCTGGCTGTGAAACATCTAAAACCTGTTCATTGCATTTAAAAGATAACTATTTGCCAGCATGTAGAATATAAGTTTGTGTGTTTGAATAAGGAAAAGCTACTTATATAATCCATTAGCAAGCTGCTGGTCTGCAGCTTCTTGGTAATAAGATAAAAAGCACGGAACACCTTTCCCACAGTAACTGCAAATGCTCCCATGCGTTCTTCCCTCTTAAATTATATTTGCTTGYTGCTGATGGAGAATAACATCCTATTATTAAGGAAGACCTGAAGAAGCCACAGAGGGCAGCAATATCCAGGGCTGTGGACCTCAAAGGAGCTGCACCTGGGCTCCTTTTTTGGGGGGAGAAAAAAAAAAACCGTATAAATTGCAGAGCCCAGGCATAGGAGCCCTTTCCTGGCTTGCTGCTAAAGCTTTCCAGGAAGGAAAGACTCTCTCTTTTCTGTATCTTCTGACCCAGCAACCTGGTTTGATCCAAAGCCTTCTCCAGAGCTGAAAGCCTTCCCTCTTCTTTCCATTCTTATAGGCAAATCTGCCAGGACCAGTTGGTTATTTCTTTTCTTCCACTACATTTTTTCTGGAGGGGTTGGTCTATTTAAAAGCAATGTTTTCTTATTTACTACAGAAACAAGAACATTTCCTCGAAAACCAAATGCTACATGTGAAGGTAAGGAGACCAAAGTCTGTCTAGTTAAAAAAAAATAAAAAAAATCTTCCTTTACCTCTCCTTAAATCCCTCTATTTCTGTTTAGCCCCCTGACTAGCTGCCTCTTCCCCCAATATATGGTGCTGCTTCTGTAGGGAGTCTCTTAACCAGGAGCGTAATCTTTCCTTCAAGCAACAAGCCAGAGAATTGAGCAAAAGAGCATCTCTAAAAAATTATTCTTCTTTTTCCTTGACCYAGACTCAAATTGCATGCAACAAAGCTGACAGACTCCTGAAAGCAGTGAAATATTCYTTTTCCAGCTTTCTCTCGCTTATCCCCTGTCCCTAGTCTGAGTCCTCGCCACTATGCTCAGTTTGGATCCAGTTCTGCTGCTGTTTGGCTGAGCCTGGAAGCAGTGCCTGCAGCTTTAGGGCTGTGGGTGCAATTTAAGATTACAGCCCGCTACCTCCTCCGGGACAAGGGACTTCCCAGCCCGCTGTGGCCCTAGGAGTAGTTCYGGCTGTTAGAGGCTCCACAGTAAACCAGACACCCCTTCCTTCTGGGGGTGACATACGATAGCKGGTGCACGCAGCCAGAGACCTTGCATGGGGTGTCAGATAAAATTGCCCTTGAGTTTAGGGGGCTGAAGAAAAACACAGATTTTACTAAAAGTGAGAAGCTTTCGCATGCTAGTATCTCCCTCAGCTTCCTCATGGTTCTTCAGCAATTTTGGGGATCCTGTGCTTCTTGTGGGGCCACCCAGCTCGAGGGTAGCCTTTGCTTCCCAGTCCATGGCATCTCAGGAATCTAGTGTCTCCAGTTCTCATAGCTTCACCCATAGGAGATGTTTCCCAACTGCTCCATCAAATTGCCCTTTTTCTCTCCACTTGACTGGAATTTAGTTTTAAAATGGATGCTAATACCTGCTATCTTTGGTTTTGGGGGATATTATGGCTTCATATCCTTCTGGTGGTGGGATCCTTCCTGCCAAACCACCCTCCATGTCAGCAGTGGTCTGCTAGGGCAGAGTCATTAAAAAGTTAATGCTCCATTTTCTATGATCTGTAGCTTCCTTCAGGCAATGGTTTTAACAGGGTCTCTGCCAGCTTGTGACTGATGTATCGCTCCACAGAAGTTAGAGTGCTGCATGGATTTTCTTAGAGCAGAGTGCCATCAGCTTGTCCCATCCTTGGCTGAACATCTGAAGTGACACGAAGCTGCCAGGGAAGCTATTTTTCCTTGTGCTCTCCAGCAACAAGTAGAGACACAAAAAGCTCTTAGAGTTTGCAGATGGGAAGGAGCATCTGAAAGAACAGCAGTTTCCAAGTACTATGAGCCTGGCATGACTTTGTTAGAGGAGTTAATAGGAAGGGCAGAGCCCGAGCTATCAGTTGTGACCAAAGATGTGACCTGGGGTGGATGAGCATCTGCTTTAGAAGGATAGTGCAGAAAGGTGTGGGGAAAAATCCACCTGCTGCCAGGTTCTCTGTGGAAGTTTTTCCATCTCTCCCCAACATATTCATCATCATCAGAGTCTGGCGATGAGGAAGGCAGATGAGACATAAATAATTATTTCAAAAAATCTGGGAAATGCTGCCCTTTGGGAATCTGTGATACATGATGCTACAGAACAAGGTCCTTTAATTTCTGCTTCCCTGGGACAAACATATAAAGGCTGGAGCAGGTTTTGCCCTGGTATGTGGAGGGAAAGAAGGTTTCTCTGTTTCGTCTCACAGCCATCCTTGAGCCCCCTCAGGTTAGATACAATCCAATCCCCACTTTAAAAGCAGCTTTGGAAAACTTTCCCACAGATGCTTACAGCTGAGATTGCTTCAAATCCACTATGTCCCACTTCATTTCACATAATTAGGAGCTCTGACTTCCTTGACCTGACTCTGTGTCTTGAAATGAGATTTTTTCAAAGCAGCAACCCACCAAGGAGAAATTGAAAGCAAACTGATTATCCATGTGGGATGTCTCTGACCTCCTGGTATTAAAGGATTGACCAACTTCTTGCTAAATTCACTTAATCTTCCTTTTTCCCCTTCTCACTTTTTTAAAAAATAAAAGGTCTTATGCTTAAGGAGAAATACAAATCCACTTATGTATTCAGCACCCACCTTCCCTTTGCTTATTGTAATCACTTTTGCATCCTGTGATCCTGAATCAGGTCTGAACTGAGAGGAAAGGGCAGAGCTGGGTATCAGCTACAGGTGCAAAAATTTTGGGCTTGAATCAAACCAAAGAGTCTCCCAAACACTGCAGCAAAAACAGCAGCGAACTTATGGCAAGGTGAAAATTGAGCAGAGCTCCCAATTGAGGGGAATCTTATCTGTGTGCAGAGCCATCCTTTCTGGAAACTAGAGAGAACAGCAGAGGTCTGAGCTTCCAGGGGGCAATGAAGCAAAACCTTGTGGCTCAGGTACAGACCCAAGATGTAAGAAACGTGATTTCTTCTGATCCTGACCTTAGGCAAATTGATTTTACAGCTCTGCCTTYGTGCCAGCAGTGTAAGCCTCGGCCATTTGACCCTTTTCTCATGCTCTCCTGCTGCTTCACTATCTGCATCTCCAGCCTTGGCAAGGCAGTGACCTCCCCAGGCATATGTGGGGTTATCAGCCCAGGTTAGTGTGCACCACAGCTGAAGATGTACCTCTTAGGAGCACTGCACCAAAAAGAGCCTTACTGAGAAATGGGGAGCACCCTCGGGTGACAGGCTGCGGCTCAGGGCTGGGAATGGGGAGCCCTGGTCACCCGTACTCACCCCAGCCCTCCGAGCCCTCAAGCTGGGGACCAGTCTGTACGGGGACTCAGATGCCTTCCTGAAATCTGCCTTTCTACACTTCATGCAGGCACAGAAAAGAACTATATCAAGCACATTACCTAAAATTAGCAGCAGCAGCAGTTTAAGTTGCATATAAAATTAATCTGATTGGATTTTAAAGAGAGAGGCTTATAATAAACAAGGCTGGGGCTGTTYACAAACCTCGCTGCAATATAATTATATTTTTCAGCATGAGTTGAGAGCTACAAGAGTGGCTGGTCCAGTGGCAGCTTTATTATATTCAGCAAGTCCTAATGAATAGGAAGCAGATTGTAAAATATTGTATATTTTTATTGTTATTCATGCAGGCGTGAGTTTTGCAGCAAGGAGGTCACTGGCTTTATTGCTCCAGGTTCTCGGGGAAGAGGCAAGTGCTTTGCCAAGATTCAGAAATTAGCTGCTGTCAAGGAAAAGGAGGAGAGACTGGTCTGCACCAGCCTGAGATTGATTGTTTCATGGCAGGGGAGGTGCCATGGGGATGAATTTGACCTTCAGGTCACCTTGGACCAATTTCATACCCTGTGCAACTCCATGGACTTCCCAGCTGAACTGTGCTGCTGACCTTAACTCCGTCCCACAGAGTGCTACAGCAGCCCATTAGGCACTCCGTCGCCCGTACGAACACCGTGATGCTTCCACCAGGTCATCTGTCAGGTGGGACAAGATATGACCAGTTTTTCCCAGTGTGGGYAGGGCCTTGGGGCAAACCACACCAGTTTGGCCCTTTTGATCACAGCCGCAATTGGAAGTTGGAAGGATTTGGTCATAACCTGTCGGTGACTACACCACGATGGGCAGGATGAAATCGGGGACAAATTCTGTGCTGTGGTACTCCCCATCTGTGAATGCATATGTGGGTGTGCACCTTGGAGCAATTCTCTATGGTTGAATTGCCAGGAGAGAGAAATTCCAGTGTTGGCTGTTCCTTGCTGGCTTGTGTGCAGTCTGGAGAGATGTTTATTCCAGTTTGACCTGTAACGAGAGMGCCTGGGGAAGGTAGAGCCATGAGCAAGCAAATGTTCAGGTATTTCTTACAACCTTCTGACAGTTGCTGAAGGAGCAGCAAAGATACATACACAGGGATTACAGGYAAAATGCAAGCTGCAAATATACACACACATAAAATTGTGCTTGCCTGCATTTTATTTTTGTTTTAATGAGTGTTAATAATAAAGTGGTGGAAGATCACAAAGGTTTTCTTCCTCAGGTGTTAAAACAGGAAGCAATTAAGGCTGTTAAAAGTTGCCATGGTGGCAGAATACAGATGATTTGGGGAGGTGAGTTGTTTTTTCAGTCTGATATCTGGGATTGCTTCTTCATTACTCTGACTTGCCAGAGCTGGGACRGTTTTAATCCGTTGCAACAGAACAGTGAGCAACCTTCATGTGTATGTACACAGCTTTGTACTGCTTATGGAGGCTGGGGCACTGGTGGGAGACTTGCTCGAAGGATGGATGCACGCATGGATGTACAGATAACGAGTGGGACCGGGGGGTTGAAGGCTGCAGCTGGAGTAGGGTTAGAGGAGATGTCCCTTTCCGTGTGCTTCTGGCCAGGCTGGCTGCCACCCACCCAGCGTGGTGCAGGGACAGTTCAGGCTCATGCCCACCTTGTCCCCACCTTGTCCCCTGGTCTGGGGATGAGGTTCACACATGGCTACTCACATACTCATCCAGAAGCAGCATAGATAAGCACGGAACTGCAGCCTGGCTTTTTTCTTTTTCTATTTTTTTCCTTTCTCCAAATTGTTTTCAAGGCATCAGATTCAATTGGGTGGAGTTTGCATTAATTAAAAAAGAAGATATTTGCCAAGGAGCTTTTGAAGAAATAGGTCTAGGTCTTTGAGCTGGCTCAGGGGATAGGGAATGAAGGGCTCTGAGTTATATGTAACTCGAAGATTCAGTTTCTTGCTGCGTAATACCTTCCCTCCCAAACTTGGAATTCAGCAAATTGGCTTCAATACTGACCGGAAGATTTTTGTGGGTGGCTCTCTGTGTTACCAGACATTTTGGCTTTGCAGTCAGGGTAGTGGGGCAAAATGAGGTCAAGTCTTAGACCTGCAATTGATTGTCTGGCTGATACCGGGCAAACTTCCCAGCCTGAGCTCTCTGTAATTCCCAAGGTTGTGTCTCTGCAAGTCTAAGCTGGTCTAATGACGGGTGCTGTTGTCCCACCCTGCCRACACATTTCCTTCTGGCACAAGCTTTCCATCCAAAGCAGTTTCAGCTCGCTGAATTATCAGGAAASCAGCCTGACAAAGGGGTGGATGGTTTCTGATGGCTTGGTGAGGCTGGGAGGGCAGTCCTGTCCGCCAGCTCTGCTCGCGGTGATAGAGCAAGGCAACGTGCTTGGGGAGCAGGCTCCCGCCAGTCCAGCACTTCAGATGAGGTTTGTCRACAAGTTGGACTTCAGAGCTTGAACATCCTGACAGCTTCAGTCATCCTAGGCTGGACAGGCCTCTCCAGAGGGCTATTCCTCTCATGTTAAGACAAGTGTTAACAACAGGTCAGGAGAATTGCCCTCTAGCCATCCTTATTTCTTTCCATTAACTACAGAGAGAAGCACATTAACTAGCTCAGTCTTAAAACTTTAAACTTTAAAATGCCCAAAACCATGCAAGGTGAATACCCTTCCAGGAGGATCCGGCATTTGTGGCTTTGCTGCTGAAAAACAGCTCCACTTTTTGTAGCTGTCACAGAAATCCTTTCCTTAGCTCACTAAATCCACCATCTTCAGATGTGTTTTGTAGCGTGCAGTTTTGCTCTGAGGCTCTGATGGATAGGTTCCTCGGTGGAAGCCATGTGGGATCAATTTTACCATCCCAATGAAATCCTGAGGTCCGTTCGCTTTTTCTTCTCTAAAGCTTTGCAGTGCAGGCTGGGCTGCTGTCTCCTATGCTCCAAAGAGACTTATGTCAGCAGTGATGTGTGCAAGCAGGCCAAAATTACTAGAATTACTAAAAATTGGCCCAAATAGCCAGTGTTACTAGAAAAAGAATTCTTAAAGGCCCTAGTTTTCAGAGGGTCAATGTCTGAARCTGTTTTAGGACCAAACCCCACCTCATTAATGCTCTGAGAAGCTCTGTACACTCTTTACCTGCAGGGTCAATCTACCGTTATCATTGGTTKTTACTAATGTGCTACTGAATTAAATGTAGACCCAAGCACTCATCCAAGTACCCCGAGTTCTCTAAACACCTTCGTTGCTCCCTGCCGTCGCTTATCTCCCCCAGAAAATGCCAAAGCCCGGTTCAGGAGGCAGCAGAGGCTGTTCCCCAGGCAGTCTGGATGATGGGCTGGTGCAAGACTGTGTGGGCAGAGGCCGCGCGGTGCTGAGTGATCTCAGGGCAGAGAGGGAGAGAGGCCTCTGGACTGTTTTATTTGCTACTACAGAATAAGCCATTAGGATAAAACAATGTTATTTGGCTTGCTGGAAGGCAGGGAGAGGAGAAAGGTGTTAAAACATGCATTACAATACTCCACCCCAGCATGCAGAATCATAGAGGAGGGAGACAATCTGATTTTCCTTTTCATAAAACCTCTTAGCTGTTTAATACAGTTGAATCTCATAATCTCTAAGCTTTAGCACAGAGCGAAGAGTTTCAGCCTTCCTAGGGCTGCACAGAGGTTAATCAGTTGTTCTTTGCCACATGCATTGAGATCCGTAGATGGCAGGAGCGTGTGACAAGCTGTGCTGTTTGATTCCCGTGACTCTGACTGCAAATGTTTTCCTAGCCTCAGGTTGCACGTCCCCTCTGCAAAGATCTAGATTTGGTGGGCTTTCGTTTCTGTTTGTTTTTCCTCTCCTATTTGTACTTTAGAATATCCTGATTGCGGTTGCTGCCCTTCTGTCTGAAGATGGCACTGCAACATCTCGCAAGCCTAATCCCCGGTATTAGCATCTCACACCAGCTCCTTCCAACCCTAATGACTGTGGGGACCGACAGCTGAACTGACAACAGCAGGGAGAAATATGCATGAGCTTGGGAGCAATCAGGGGTGAGGGTGGGGTGCTTGGACATGAGCTGTGCAAAATTTGCCAGTGCTTCAGCGAGGAAGGGAAAAGCAGGAGATGATTGTGGATAAAGATGGAGAACTGTGAATTCAGATGAGGTGCTACTTCGTCCTCCTCCCAACCCCTTAATGCTTTGCCACGGGTGGGATGCTGAAGCGCCTGATTCGCGTACAAGGCCAAATTCGTCATGGGTGCAAACTGGCTCCGTGCCTCTGACTTTGTTGCCGCTCGTGTCTGCTGGCTGAGGCTCCAGCACTACCAACTTACTTAAAATAAAAAAGGGGGGCGTTGATGAGAGGGGGAAAGAAAGGAAATTCCCATTGACTGAGATGATTTAAATGACAAAATTAAAACACTGCAGACACTTCTGTGGCTTGCAGAAGCTGCTAGTTAGTTTTGTGGATTCTGCGTTATGCAGACAGAGGGGCATTGCTTTTTGGCGGGGCCAAAGGAGTCTGAGAAAACTCAGACAAATATTAATAAATAGAAGGAAAATAAGAAAATGGATATATGTAGTGGCTGTTTAGCTAAGTTTCGTGTCTGGGCACCGGGGAGTGGGGCTTACGCTGTAGAGCTCATCTGCAGGTATGCAGGGGCTATTAGCAAGGGGAGGGCAGTGTCACAGGAATGGCTTGCAGGAGAAATGGGAAAAGATGAGGGAAGCTGCTGCTGTTCATTGCACACACAGCTCTGAAATACCTTCATCTCCTCCCGCCTGGTTTGGTGCAAATACCTGCTCCGTAGACTTCCGTGGGGCCAGTTCTCCAGGCAGCAGGAGGGATGGGAGCCTGCTGGCTGGCTTCTCGCCATGCTTAGGAAACRTGGGCATGTTGCTCTCCTGCTCACAGTAGTCCACTGGCTCCCTGTTAACTTTGGCTAGAAATCAGCCTGGGTGGGCTTGCTGCAGTATGTTCCAAGGACCTTCTGCCTCCTCCACCCCTCTGTGCATCCCTGTTCATCACCTGGCGTGTCTCAGCCTAGGAGAGCTCAGCTGCACGGCGGTGCCCTGGGGAGCAGCCCACCGCTTCAGACCCCGCGTAGCCCGCTGCGGCGTTGTAGAAAGCTCACCCGTCAAGCAGGAGTGCCACGGCAAAGCAGTCAGCGGGTCCCTGGGGTTCCTGGGGCCACTTTTAAGCAGGCAGAGGGGACACAGGAAAGGCAAGCCTGGAGGCTAAAATCCAGTACCCAGCACTTCTGCTGGAAAGCGTTCAGTAAGCTGCAATCTGAGAGGCTGAAATCCATTGCAGAGGTGGGTGAATTCCACAAAGGAGGCATTGAGTTCATGTTTATTCCTTTTTTTTTTTCTCTCTCCCCTCCACTCCTTTTCTTTTTTTTCCCTCTGAAAGCTTTTGAATGTAGGCAGCTCACAGGGACTTCAGAGCCCCTTTGTTTCTCCAGACCTGTGGAAACCTTTCTCTGGCATGTCAGGCTTTGCTGGGAACAGTAGGCTGCCTACAGCAAACCCAGCAGCAGTGCTGTAGCATGCAATATCAGAGCATGCAGGCGTCTCAGCAGCTCTTATGTGCCTTTTGCAAAGGAGCTGGATGCAGGTGAGCAAAAGGGTCTTCCCCCTTGCTGCCCATGTCAAGAAGGGGCTGCGGGAGATAGACAGATATATATATAGAGAGACAGACATATATATATACAGATATATATAGAGAGAGACAGACAYATATATATATATATATATGTCCAGCTGCTTCAAAGGTGCCAGAGAAGATCAGTCTGCTGCTAAATGTGATCCCTCTCGACCCAACACCAGCCAGGGATTGGGTGCAGGATCTGATTAATCAGGATCCTGTTGCTGTAGTATTAGTGTGTGTTAACGGGGATCTTTGGTACAGAGGCCTTCCCATAACTTAACATAATTAGCTGGAGATAATTGTGGTCACAGTACTGCCCTGTTCCAAGGAAATGCTGAGGTGTCCAGTGCAGGGGAGAGGAATTCCCTGGAAGGATGTGCAACAAGCGGAGCGATCTGGGGATATATCCAGAGTCCACAAAACAAGGTCCTGCCATCGGTTGACCTAAGAGCCATGAGAGATTCAAACCCAACCTCTGAAGCTTTTATCGCTGAAAGCACATTGAAACATTTCCAACAACTGGGCAAAGATTTTGAGATGGAGTGTGTTAGGCGAGTCCCTGCCCCCAGCTCCCTGCAGTTTCCCATTACTCATGTGAAGAGCCTTGGTCGAGTCCCAGACTTTGTCTTAATGCATAAAAAACTTTGTGCAGTGCTTGCCATGGGCCTTTCAAATGCCACAGGTGAGACCCAGCTCTCGCATCTACTCTCTAACCTGGTGCGAGCTGCTGTTACTGGCAATCCTCTTTGCTATCTCCTTTCATCACTGCCTGAGACCTTTCCCATCAGTTACCCTGTGCAGCACTGAAACAGCAGGTAATCTATATGTACAGTAAATTGACTTTAGCTTTTGCCTTGAGCAGCTAAAAATGAAACAAGAAAAGAAAAGAGGGCAAACACTGATTAAAAACAAGTTATAACCTCTGTTGCAAAAGGGACAGCCTGTCATCAGAGCATCTTCTGCCATGCTCTGCTTCTGCACTGCAGAGTAAACAATTTTGTCCTCACTTCTGAATCGAAACACCTGAACTATGTGGCCTCAGCTTTGAAAAAATTGCAGGTTCATTCTGGGGAGGAACGGGCAATTTTCCTCTGAGAGAAAATTGTTAAATGTCAGTCATCCTCATGTGGTGTCCACAGAAGCGACATGGTTTCTGAAGGTCTGGGAATATGTTTCGGCAGGGTAATGGGCTGCAATCGCAACRCTTAATTCATAAAGCAGCATGGCCCCTGTGGGAGAGGTGGTGGCTGGATGGTGTTGTAGGAACAACAGGACGGAGAGGAATTCAAAGGGATTTTTGCTTTCTGGGTGCACAGGACGGGAGGCTCGGAGGTGGGGCTGTCGGCAGGGATGTCTCYGCTCAGCGGGCTGCAGAGGGTCTGAGCTGGAGTAATGGGATTTCGTGTGGGTCTGTTCCAGCCTGGCTTCTCCCTCCGTTGATATAGACCCTGTTAACTCTTCTCCAACTCCGCTTTGGGGTGAGGTAAATTTTATTTAACAAATAGTGGATCCCTTTACCAAAGGGAGCCGTGGGACAGTGTTTCCCCTCACATCTATCCATCCAGCCCTCCCCACCGGGCTGCCCATCCCCAGGAGCGCCAAGGCAGCCGTGCGAGGGCCGCCCAGCCTGCTCGTTTCAGTGGAGATGCACTTGCAATCAGACCTGCTCGCTCTGAAGTGATTAGGAAGAATTATCCTAGATTTGTTTGTTTTATTCACTGTAGACCTCTGTATTTCTCTTTTCTTTCTAGCCATTGATTTGAACTCCAGACATTACGTCGTGGTGAAATCTAAATTCTTATCCAGGCTCCATCGTTCTTATGTTTAGCCATCTCATAGACATCCTTCTCGTCTGTTACCAGGAATTTAGCCGTGAAGTCTTTCAGAARGATGTCAGCCCTGGGGAGGAAGTATGGCCTCAAGTGACCGAGTTAGAACCGCAAAGAGATTTTAYACTGACAAGGGGACAAAGTCTACATTTTACATCCTTCAAAACAGCTCGGCTCATACCAAACCCTACTTAGCAGGCGCCTCCATCCCATCACAGCTGTTTGTCTCCAGGAGAAAATGGGTTAGTATTTTGCTTTAGACAGAGAAGGTTAGAAATTCACCTTCAGGAAATCATTGAAAGCTTTAAATCTGAAGCAGAGAAATTAGCTTCTATACTTGTGCTAAGTGAGCACCTAAATCCTGGAGGCAGGATTTGCTGAGAACTTCAGCCAGGACAGGTCTGGTCTGTGAGTCTGATTCGGAGATCCGTGCTCTCATATTGGGCAACACGGGGAAATTGTGGTATTTGAGTCCCTAGGGCTCTAGTGTTAGGAATTTAGCCCAGAAGAAAGAGGATTTGAACCAGGGTCTCACAACAGACTTAAAGCAAGAAAAATGTCTTTTCCTTCAGGTTCTGATTCATTTGATGTGTAGGTACCTCTGGGGGGATTCCTGGCTGTCACCATAAACTCAGACAAACCGAACAGCGAGAATAAAGGGTGGAGGGAAGGAWTTTTTTTCTGTTTTTTGCACTGTTAGGGAAACAAAGACCTCTGAAGCTTTCTTTAATGYTTTTGAATGGGAGATCTGTTCTTGGTTTGGGTTTTTGTTTTGTTCTTGAGTAAACAAGCAGATGTGTTCACTTGCCCTATAGCTTCAGTTTCAAATATGCACTGGTGMAAATGTATTTTTCAATACAAAATGACACATTACTGTTAAGTCAGATTTAGGTATCTTGTTCTGGGATATGCTGTATGCTCTTGACGTGGGATTTCTCATGCAAATAACGGGTTTTCAGCCTGGACTATGACTACTCCTGGGGAAAATGCCAGGACAGGGCTATTAGGGAGCCTGCATCTGCCACTAGTCAAAGTCCTTCCTGGACCTCAGGAAATGCTCAGCTTGGAGCTTTCACTGAAATAGGTATGTTCCCGCAAAAGGGGACCGGTTTTGACAAATAGTCTCTTTCCAGCAATCATCTATTATTTTCAAAAAATTAATTAAGAAAGTATCTAATAAATGATGTCTCAATCTCATGAGCCATCTCAGAACAGTGGTGCTTTGATTTCTCCCAGCCTGGAGGAGCTTTCCTTTGCCTCCTGTGTAGTGGCCAAGCCTTTCCCTGTTCGTTCCCATTTATCTTTGCTGCAGACAGGGAGGAATCATCAGTCAGTGCACAGAGTTCAGCAGTGATTGATACCAACAGGCCATTGATTGTGTTTAACAGACAGGAATTTCTGTTGCTGGCTTCCCTCCCCTTAGGTTTTCAGGTCATTTCTGTATTTTGCTCAGTCTCTTGCCCTTGTCTCCATACCATTAGTGCCACATTCACTCTGTTCGATCATCTTATTCTCCATAGAGCAGGCACATTGCTGGCTGACTGGAAAATATATCACTAGCTCAAGGGGGGGAAAAAAAGGAGGGTGAAGAGTGGACCATGAGACTGTGCCCTGGCCTCTGTGGAGTCAGGAAACTCCTCTTTATCTGTCCCTTCCACAAAAACCATAGCATATTGCAATGTTTTGTTTGTTTGTACCTCTATCTTGTGTTTTCTCGCTCTTTCTCTCCATATCTGTGTCTTTATTCATGATAGCCAAGGCATATAGGCATCATATTTTCCCACTTCTCTGATATGATCTGCCAGAACAGAAATGTTCTAGCTGAGAAAGTTCCTGAGTTCAGCACTAATATCAGAGGCAGCAGTTTGATACGGCAGCCAAAATAAAATTGCTTTTTCTGGGAACACTCTTGTGCAAAAGAGAGAGTGCTTGAGTTGATACATCCAGGAATAAGATTAGATTGTTGTCAGAGGACTTGACATATTTTGTTGATCACAATGAAAGCTAAGGCAACCAAGAAAGAGTCAACAGAGGAGCAGCTTGCACCTGAAGAGCTTGGTGTACCTTATGTGTAACCGCTACCAGTGCGGAGATGTTCCTCCTGCTTTCCTTTGGGTGGAGGGATGTCCACCTCAGAAGAAGTGGTTTGAGGGGGGGAAGAGCAGATGGACTTCATGAAAAGCTTATGCCATGTTGCAGAGCGTTTGGTTCCAGTGGGAGTTTCAAGTCTAAGTCCTAGAAGGAGTTGAAGTACCATGACACGGGGCATTYGTTCTGAATGTTCAGTTGAAACCCAGAGCAGCAGAAGTCACACGGGAGATAAAGGACTCAGTTCAGCAGAGTCGAATGAGGAGGGTATTTTAGCTAGACTTGAGAGACCTGGCTTGAAAAGAATCCTCCTTTAGCCAAAGAAAATCTGAGAAACCTCACAGTACTTTTTGTACAAAATCCAATAAGAGATGCAAAAGCTGCTTCTTGCAAGGTTTGCTGATTTTGCTGTGAATATTTCACAGAGCTGCGAGAGGGTAAAAGTCACCTCTTAAATCTAATTTTTAAGGTTGAAAGCATCTTCTCTTTTACTACATTTTATGAACATGAGGGTTAAATGAGCAGTGATCTGTCTTTAGCTTGGCTTTTGCCAGCTTGGAATAGACCAGTGATTTTCTGTCTTCAAGGTAAGAATGTTTTTTGGGKWTTTTTTTGGTTGGTTGGTTGTTTTTTTGTTTTTAATTTAACATACAAAGGAGATTTTAGAGAAAGG
This sequence comes from Oceanodroma leucorhoa, assembly GCA_030449065.1. Lineage (NCBI taxonomy): Eukaryota > Metazoa > Chordata > Aves > Procellariiformes > Oceanodroma > Oceanodroma leucorhoa. Next base: position 5,882,074 of record JASVER010000056.1, on the reverse strand, counting down.
GGGGGTATCAGTAACTTTGCAATACTGTGTTGTTGGGATGATAAGACTTCCTCTTACATCCCAGCTCAAGATCAGCTGAGACCCTGAAGCAGTAAGATCAGTCAACATTTATTCTAGCTGGTGTACCTCAAAAAAATACCTCTGTGAAAGGCCTGAAAGGGCCGGGCAAACACGGCTTGTGCCTAAAATCTCTTCTATAAAAATACAAGATCAAGTAATTTTTCATTATAAAATTATAGATTTTCCTAGCTTTCCAGTTTGCAAAGGGAAGGTTTAGCAGGTGATCCCCATGTCATTGGCAGAGCTCTGCCTGGCTGGGTGGACAGCTTGGAAAATAGTTCTGAGGTGTGTATGACCCCGTTTATCTGAAGGATGAGTTAATGCTGAAACGTGGTCACCTGGAGAGTGGGGGCACTTCCACTGTCACACCGCAGCAGGAGGGTGAGGACAGGGCTCCAGTGCYACAGGGTGAGATGTTTTTCTCCAGGATCTGAGAATAATCCACCCCCTCAGAGCACGGTGCTGTTTACTAGCTGTCTTAGGTTTAAATATTCTGAATAAAAATCTCTGAATAAAAAGGTGAATTTATTTACGGAGAGGATGTGACCAATGCAATCYGGAAACAAAGAAACAACCAGCTCTGAGGCGGCTCCATATGAAATGTAAAAAAGCTATTAAATATCCTCTTTAAACATGGTGGAATAGGCCAGTGAGAACGATGTGTCTCCTGACAGCTCAGATAGGAAACGGTTCCTGAGGTCAGTGAGCTGTGAAAGRCTCATGTTTCCTCCCATTTAATTGCCCTGTAAAAATATGAAGTGAATAGTGCACTTTCCAAAGGTCACCAAAAAAACAGTAAAATCAACAAAATCTTTCCAGCTGGGATTCCTCCCCCTCCTCATCAGAGAAGATGTAGAYGGACATGTAAAGGGCAGAGTCCTGCACCCTCTCCCAGGTCAGAGGAGCTGCCCCGTTGCTCTTTGCCCTGCTGATTTATGTGGCTTGAGGCTCTAGGTGTGACCCAGAGAAAGGGTCTGGAGCTGCCCAGGGGATGTCTGGCTCTGCAGAGAAGAGCGATGTACCCACAGAAATCACCGAGAGGCTGAGAAATGAAAATGGGCGTTGCTGTGAAATGTACGCACTCACCCACTGGGCAGCCTTGGAGAAGGACCGTCGGGGACCGGCTGCCAGGGTGTTGGAAAGAGTTTGTCTTATTCTCAGAGGTGGTTTGTGCGCAGGGGTGTATGCGCTCCCATGTGCGCGGTGACGGGAGGAGGGGAGGCACTGCCGAAGGGGTTTTGCTGTAACCAGAGGTGGGCTGTCAAGCCATCATCTGAGCATCTGCCAAAAGCCACCCCACAACTGAACTGAGGGAGAGCAGCCAGATGAGCTGCTCCCCTGGGTGCTGTTGGCTCTACTTTCCCCAGAAGTAGCATATTTTGGGGATGGGACTGATTAAGCCCTCCCCAGAGCTCTGAGAGTGTGTCTTATGTCTGGTTGGCTACACCTTGTGCCATCCAAGCTGCGCCTCTCTGCCCGCAACTGTGCTATTACCCATTTTCTCTTAATCTGCTGCTTATCTCAGATTTCCTGCAAGATGAACTCTCAAGTGCCTCTGTTGTGCTGTTATTTCCCACCCTGACTGATTTATAGGCACAGGTATTTTTTTTTTTTCTTAATGGAAAGTTGATCACCCCTCTACCCTTCTGCAAATGATAGACCTTATCCCGGATCAATCACGCACTAGTAAAGGAGGAGTATAAGGGGAGACGGATGTGCAGATTTGCCCTGGGTGGTGTAAGAGGAAAATGAGAAACCAAGGATTAGAGCTCAGGTACCTAAAATCTTAGTTTGGTCAAATCTCTGCAGTATTCCTTTTCCTGCTCCTTTTCATTTGTTATTTCACTGCATCATTGTGCCGTGAAGTCAGAAACATCTGAAGCCTCCTCTGCTGCTCATGTGTACTTAATCTTGCAACAGGAATGCAGGGAAAATCCATGAGCTATTACTTCTGAGGCATGAAAAGGAAAGGAAATTACTATTGAATTACCTGGAGTTGTACCAGAATGAATATTACATAATCCACGTAAAAAATCCAGGCAGGTTTTCAGGTGGATTCAGGAGGTATTTGCAGAGTCAGTGGACTTAATGTTTCCTAGCATGGGTTGCTAAATAAAATTATAAGTAACTTAATGGATTGCGCCATGTAGAAGATATTCCCAGTGGAAGCATTGAGAATAATTTTCTCTCTTACAAGACTGATTTCATTCATCTTTTTCTTAGTCAATTAACACAAAGCTCCACTATTAATATTAACCAATACAAGCCTGGAAGGTCCTCTACTTAGTTGAGAGATGATCAGGAGAAAATGGTACTGTTAATAATCTTTCAAAGGGCACCAGATGCTTACAAACTCAGCAACTGAGAGCATATACTTGTGTTTTGGTTTTTAAATTATTACATGCCATTTTATAACAATTTGTAGTATAATTAGAACTGGTTAATTAAAGCATGATTTGTTTTCAACATCAAACTGCATTTGTGCTTTGGGTTTGGAGACTAGGTGCTGTCAGAGTGGGCTTGTACCCAGTAGCTGGCTTGCAGGGTTAGTCGGCATCCTCGGGTGCCAGGATGAAATCAAGGGCTCCAGAAAGTCCCCATTCAAACCTGCTGTGTTGTGAAAAGAGACAGCCACATTTTTTGAGGGCTTCTAATTATTCCATTTAATTTCTGGGGAAAACGTGCTTAGGTACTGTGACTCTTTACCCTCTTCGCGCAGCAGGTACATACACACATAAAAGCTTTCCTTGCCTTACTGGTAATGGCAACACTGTTTTTTTTGTTCTAGCAGTAACCCTGATGGGAAAAGGTTCAGACCTTCACTGGTAATTCAAGAAGGGTCTGCTGTAATGTTCCTTTTTATGTGATTTTAATGTGAGTGAGGCTTTCTTTTCTGTACTTGTTTACTTAATGCAATAACACGTGTCTGTACTGCAGCTCCATATGAACGTTGTTGGTCTAGTCTGGCTGAAGACCCGATTCAAGCCCTTGTGGCTAATTTGGGCTGCATGGTAAAGATATAGCAGAGTCATATAGCCAGTCTGGCTAGATCTTTGGTTCACAGCCTGTTTCCCCTCAAAATACGGCTAAATGGGATAACCAGGGTCAAGGATAAAGCAAACTCTGGGACTCTAGCAACTTAATATAACGTCTCTAATTGAAAAGCTTGTCAGGTGTCTCATTAGGCATGCAAGCATTGGGATTAGGAGCAATGCAATTATATTAATCCACATCTTAATATAAGCAGCAAAATGTGGGAACTTTTTGGTATTTATAAAGGAATTTATTTAACTCTGGGAAGCTTTCCTTATGCTCTTACTGAAAGCTGATGTGCCTAGTCCAAAACTAGCTCTGGCTTGACTGTGAGCTTTAGTGCTACGCTTTCAGCATTGACAACAGACTATAACAATATTCCAGCCTCAATGTTTCCTTAAATTTGGGTCTTCACCTCTCACCACCTGCCCTTCCCTCAGCAAATAAACTCTGTAACTTTAGTAACCAGTTGCTCACAAGAGAGAATGAATATTGAGGATATTTTTCCACTCATCGTTTGCTTAGCAATTAGAAGTGATGAATAAAGTCAGCAAAGTCACATCTTGTCTCCATACATCTCCCTTGACTCTGTAAACTGCTTGAATCAATTGTCTGTTAGCAAATTGTTGGGACATTTACCAGAGTAGCAGACATAGCTGGAAGAGTCATCGGCAGGTGCATCCAATCTTCTCATTCCTAAATGTTCAACTTTATAATGTGCTAGGATGCTCCAGCTCCAGCACAGGTGTGTGCTCCCTGCGTGCCCGGGGAACACATTGCAAAGTGGCTGGAATATTTCTGAATGCAGGTTCCAGCACAGCTAACCCTTGTGAACCCGTATGGACTACATCTAACTTACTGCGACCCATATGGTCGCACGCCTGAAAGAGAAATGCAGTCAGTGCCATTGCGTTTTGGGTAGTCTCCTGTTTGTAATTGTGCACCTGAGCTCACTGTACAATGTATAGGGAAAATCAAGTACTTGAGAAACCCACAGGCAGAAGGAATGCCAACTCTTGTGGTTGTGGGGAAGATCTCAGGATGTTTGGATGTTGTTCTGATTTTGTGGTTGTGTGCGTACCCAACACCGTAAGTGTCACATCCGGAGAACCTTACTGATGGAGGTTAAACTGCTGTGAGAATTTAGGCAAGACTGGGGAAGCGTTTAGAGAATTTAATTTGGGATTTAGGATCTTGCATGGCAAGGATTCACTTCAGCTGACCTGAGGTATCAGCAGTATGAATATCTACAGTTGAGCTAGCCACCATGGGGTCCCGGGGTCCCTTTACAGACAGTGGAAAGAAATGGGCGCATAGAGGAAGAGGTTGACATCATCACTTCCAGATGTAGACGTTTGAACAAGATGATGAGTGGCCTCAGTTCCACTGTCTGTATTTCTTCTGGGACGTACCTACCCAGAGAGGTACTGCAATGGTTAGATCAGATGTAACTACTTAAATTCCTGTGAATTCTGCCCAACTCCAGGAAGGAGTTCACCKCATGGACGTTGGTCAAATGGAGTTTTAGGCATTTAATTGAGGGACACCTCCAGAGATCAGGACAGCCTGCCAGTCACCTGATCTGTGTCACCTCTGGAAATATCTGTCTATATCCATTGACTACAAAGGGAACATCAGGCAACTGTGCTCCAGACTTAATCTCTAATAGATTACATGGAATAAATCCAGACACCTGTGGTTTTTTGGCTCCCTATCTAGCCAGGAATGTTTTCTTTCTCCATCATATTGTCCACCTTGTTGTTTGAATAYATGGTATACATGTTTAAAGAACACCTATTAGGTGCTCTAATGTTGACAGTGACATTCCTTAGACTATAAAGGGAGAGGGAAATTTATCTTGTCGAACTTCAGCTGTTAGTCACCTAATCTAACCTCCTCGCTCGAGCTTCACTATCTGGCAGTAGTGTGATGCTGGTGCCCCCTGGTTCTGGGAGAGGTGTCCCATTTTGGGCAGGATCCGCCACCCTCTGGAAGCGTCCCCCTGCCTGCACCGACAGTAGAGAGCCAGGTTTGCTAGAGGAGATTAGATCTTTAACTTCCAAGCAAGCAATCTGAGTACAGTAAAGCCACGCTCTGCCTCTCAGGTTGCAGGTGATTTTTCTGTTGTATATTGGTATCTTGCCTGGCACAGCAGGATTTTAGTACATGAGTAGAACTCCTGTATCTTAACATAATACAAATGATAGCAATAATGTAATAATTATACTAAACTCCAAAATGGGATGTAACTCAGCAGGTGTGCAGATCCTGGCTGTATCCCTAGTGTTCATTAGTCATGCAATTAAACCTTTTTTTTTTCCTCCTTCTTCTTTGAGATTGCACAAGGTTAATTTTAAAATAGCCAACAAAATGATCGAAAGTGAGTATACAAGTTAGTCCTGAAGCAAAACGCCTAGCTGTTTCCTTCAGCCCATGCTGTAAATGCGCCTGCTTGTTCTCAGAGAAAATGCCACCAATACAACTTTAACTTATCAAGTTGCAAATGTCAGTGCTGTAACAACTGAATTTAACACGGGGAGATGTTGAACAGCAGGTTACTGCAAGTTCAGCTCAAAAAGAAACCCTTCACTGCTATTAACAATTTTACTGTTCCGTGAAAAAAGAAGAAGAACGGGATCAAATAGTCATTATCTGAATTGGCCAGCAAATGCAAGACTAGAGACCAGGCAGTTTTTAGTAGGTCAGCTATCTATTTAAAGTAATTTGAATTATCTAAGGATAATTGAAATCCAGTATTCATCCATTACTTTCACTTTCGGGTCTTAAATGATTATATCCATAGCTCTGCCTCACATTTATTTGGTGACCTATGAGACCTTCAGCTTTCCTGTCTGTAATAGGTCACAGTATTATTTTCCATCAAATTATAACACATGTAGTCACAGGTTCTTAAATGCAATTGGTTTGGCTGTTTGACAGCTGGAAGGAAAGCTATTGCCTCAATCTTATCTGCGGCTATTTATATTCAGCTCTGCAACTTAACACTCTTTCTTTTATTGGYGTGGCTCTCCTTACCAAGAAAAAAGAAGCAGTCCTCTTTTGCATGGGARTATTGTTTTTTTCTTTTCCAACAGGAGACACCAACACCAGCGGCTTTCTGAAAAAATGTGCAGTGATGCAATGTATGTGTTTTAGTCACTTGGAAACAAGGYAAGTGAGATCACACACTGTCCACAAGTTTCACCAGAAGATATTTTTTTCTAATGAGAGATGTGAAAGCAGATAGCATTTGATTTAGCCCACAACAGACGATTTATGCAATAAACTGCATTCAACTTCTATTGCCACCTCTTAAAAGTGAGCAGTTAAGGAAAAGAAAGAAACAGCAGGTCATATCACAATCAACTGCAGCTGTGCAGTYGAGACACTTCCCTGCAAAGCTAGCTGTGATGTAGATTATGGAGCAGTTTACTTTGTTCCCATGAACAGCRTTCACAACCACCTGCATCAGCGGCATAGAGCAGAAGTTTCTCTTTGCATTTCTCAGTTAATTTGGGTTTTTTTTTGTGGTAGATTGCACATTCAAGATATAGCTTTGGGACTGGTGTATCTTTAGAGAGTCTTAAGTGTGGGCTAAGGTGGAAAAATCTCTGGTGCCACTCCAGCTAGATTTTTGGGACTGCAGCAAGGAGCTTTTAGGATATGCTTTTTCAGTGGAGGAAGATCTTACAGGCTCATAGCAGAGCTAACTAGATGTTCAGTTCCATCAAATGAGCATTGCTGCTGATGGGAGGAACCATATTTTTCACCAACTGAAGACTCTTGGGGTGAGGTGTAAGAGTGCCCCAGCATAGGGACAGATGGTGAAAATGTCCATTACTGCCTCACCATGCGGGGCTATAAATGGTATTGACAGGCTGTGATATATGGTAACGTTGGCGTGAAGACCCACTGAGAGAGTATATACCTCAGCTTCAAGTTGTCTCACACAGCTCGTGCAGAGGGAGGGGAAAGAGTTTTAAAAATGAATAGAGAAATTTATTTCTCTTTTCTTCATTTTATTAGAAGAGCTTGTGCTATCAAGGGAATCTGTCATTTGGGTCATCTCTCTCCTTGTCAGTCCCACCACAGCACTGGAGAGAGGAAGAAGCAAGTGCATATGTATTAGCTGAACTGCTGCTATCTGAGGGTCTGTTGTATGGATCCTAGCTCTCTTCTGGGTTTTGGTTTTTGTTTTTCCTGGAAGGGAAAATAGATAATTTTTTTTATACTGTTTGGGCAAGATTTATCACTGACTCCTGTAATTCCACAGAGGTCTGGCATAGCAGCAACTTACTAAACAAGCAGGACAATACAATATGATTTTATTAGCTACTGAACTTTAGAAGCCCGTGGTATTCGGAAGGCTGGAGAATAGTCAATTTCTCACAATTTTTCGCTTGAGATGATCAGTAAAATCTGATCATTTTTTCTACAGGACCAGCAGTATTTCCTCAGCAGCCTTAGATATGAACTATTATTACTTTTTCCTCCTCTAGGGATAAAAGACATAGAGATTACATATATCTGTAGTATGTGTTAGGCCTAAACTTGAGCTCATCCTCAGCTCAAAACATATCTGGGAACCACAGGATATAGATGGAAGGACGCCTGTGCTCAGTCAGGAGCTATAATCAGATGTCTATGTCTGTGGTGTGGACACTTGTATCTGAGCTGGGTGTCCAGATTCCCCTTAGAGTCAGAGAATAAGAATGGGCTAAAACTAAGGAAAGAAACCATAGATGAGAAAGTGCTATCTTAGGGAAAATTTGAGATCTCCTAGACCTTCCTTTCCTCTCTTGATAAGGTCTTTCCCTCTTAGTAAATTCTTCCTGTGCTTAAAGCTTAAAACATTTTACAGAGGAGGACATTATTTCCATGTTATTGAAGGGATAAATTGGACCACGAAGGAGTAGTAACTGTCATGATGTGATAGTACTGGTCAGTGTCAGCCTGGAGATTGGCACGTCTGCCTTTCTCCTTGGGACTTAGATCTCACAGAGCACTTGGGCAACTTCTTGTCTTGCAAGGATTTGTCAGATTGCACCAACATTTTGGATATCTGGCTCCTTTCTCAAATGTTGACCCTATGGGCTCAGTCCTGCCTCTTGACTGACGTCTTTGACACTGTCAGGGCAAAGGGAGAACATCCAGCCTTGATCAGGAAAATACCTGGCATTTGGCTGAATCAGACCGTTGCGAGATCAGGAACGAACCCAGATGGGACACACTAGGGTTAACTGTGTTGCTCACTGGAGTTAGCAAAGCCTTCTCACCCGTGCTTTCCTAACTGACTTTAATGTAATCCATGTCAAGAGGTTCGGCCAAGATTGTCTGAGCTTCATCATTTCTGAACACTTACCAGGTCCTTCAGGAGCACTTTGTGCAGGAGTAAAATTCGGGGGTCATTAAGTTTCCCATTAAATCTCAAGGAGACAGGCTATCATTGGGGCAAATGAGATGTAGCACATGATTTCTGGGTTTTTTTGGTGGGTTTTTTTTTTTTTTTTTTAATGTAAGATTTATTAAGGACTCCAAAACTCCAGACAAAAAGAGTTTCTTTTCTTACTATTGCACAAGAAATCAAAAGGTTAATCTTTGCAGGGTTTCAGGGTATTGTGTTGGTTGCTCTAGCTTTTGTGAATCTTTTTGTTTATGGAAAACTTGTGAAATCATACAGAAGTGTTAATTGTTGCAAAATGTCCGTGTATACTCTCTCATGTAATTTATCCATCTTCCATAGTCTTTCCCTGCCCTTCTACATTTTTTACTTTTGCACAAAATAGAAATAAAAAACAGGGTAAAGAAGGTTTGAAGTTAAGTGTTGTGATTCCCAAATGATTCTCCGTATAGTATTTAAACACGTCTCCCTGCCCTCTGGCTTGCAGGCTATGTGACACTATTGATACACCAATATCATGGGATCACCATGGTGACCTGCAAAATGCCAGTGCAAACCACACAAACTACAAGTCTCGTGAGCTGGGCAGGCAAAGCTGAAGTCAAACTTTTCACTTCACTGTGACAAACCAAAATGAAGCACATCAAAATAGACTTTCATTCCAGAATAAAGGGAAAAGCTAGTTTGATTTGGGGGATATTTTTGCTAATGATGTGGGGTGATAAAAAGAAAAGGATATTGTGGAGTTTCATGTCACTACAGTAATGACATCCATATTTCACTACCAGCTTCTCTACAGAGATATTTCTTCAGCATGGGCTTTGCTAAAGTATTTCTGTACTTTATCATGGAGTTCACTATGCCCAGGTCTCATCCAGTGAGTCTGGCCAGCTTTTGAAAGGCAGATTACCTCTAGAACTCCAGCAATCTGTTGAATTTAGAAGGCAATTATTTTGATATGTAAATGAAACAATGGGAGGAAAGAGGTATCAGATTTGAAATGCAATCAAGGCCAAAGATAAAAAAGGTTTATCATCTACTGTCCAATAATTGTTTTTTAAACGATGCCCTTGGCATGGGATACGTGGCTGTTTCCTTAGCTAACTGCAAGAAAAGCCACTTGTACCATTACCCCCAAGGCTGGGAGGAAGGTCATGTAGTTCGCTTCTGCAATGGCAAAAAAATGGTGGTAAAATCTCTATTGAGTGCACTTAATGGCTCGACAGATTATTAATGAGATATGGAGCTTTTCAAATCTAATTCCCTAGGTTTAAATCCAAGCCCTGTCAGCAGCTGGAGGAAGACCTAAGGAAAATTAGTTTATGTTCTCAGCCCAGCTCCTGGAAGATGAAAAGCCGCACAACAGTTGGCACTAGTCAGCGTTTCTGTTGGCCCTCTACTCCGAAATAGCAGAGCCAGAACGGGCCAGGGAGAAGTGAGCTGAAGCTGTGGTGGGTGGGATCTGTGTCTGTAGCAGGGGGTGGAGGATCAGCCGCACTCTCACCCCCACACCCATCCTGTTCTCAGAGTGTCCCAWCCTGGATAACCCATCTGGAGCTCCCCGGCTAGGTCAGTCCCTAATCGGGGCAGCTGCTGCCCAGGCGCAGAGCACAAGGAGATCCAAAACCTTAGGGTTTCAATGGACTGAGAAAGCATGGAAAAAGAAACCCAGACATAGGAGGGAAAGAGCCAGAGACAGGACCCACCATCTGACCCTCTTCTCCTGTCCTCCCTGCCTATGTTCTCCTCCTGTCCTACTTTGTGCTGGCCTCTGCTTCTGCTCTCCACCTCTCACCAGCTGTAAACCTGCCTGGAAATTATTGCAAGGTACATTTTTCCGTTGTATTTGTGAATGCTTATTTTACCACTCAGGGTAGCCTGGATCCTGCTCTGAGATGTATTTCCCAGCAGTGACTCCATCTTAGTGTAAAAACCAATTAGGATAATAAATAAAGTTCAATATTGTACATGGAGTTTCTTTTGTCAGTGGCACTTAATCACTCAGTTTGGGCTCAGGCCAGCCTCCAGATCCCGTCTGGAAAGCTGGAAGGAGAGCAGGATGACGTCTACATCACTGCAGTCCCTCAAGTGGTCCAGCCGTATTTCAACCGTGCCTAGCTACCCTACCCTGGGTGGTCCCACCGTGCCCCACTACGTCACTTGTTCTTAGTGGTCTAGCTCTGCCTTTACTGCTAAAAGAAATGAAGACAGACCTTGGTRCGCATCCTGAGCCAGAGCTTTCTGCTCTCTGAAATCCCCTGGCAAGGGGAGAGGTATCAAACTGGTCTCAATCATGCTAGGACAGGCTGGAGTGTGTCAGGCATCCATCTAATTGGCTGCTCTTATCCTGTGCTAATATTAACTTTCTTTGGAGTCTTTCGTCTTTAAATAGTAATCATTATCTGTAAAACAAATAATTAAATAAATCAAAATCTTCTCTAAAATCTACTACACCATGCTTAAGAGTGGCCATGCTTAAGAGTGGGCAGTCCAGCTACTTAGAGATCTCAGCCACTGCATTAATGCAAGTGAATATCCGATCTCTTCTTTCTCCATTAATCTTCTTTAATCCACTGAGGGCTTGTAGGATTTCCAATTAGTGGTCATTCAATAATTTCTTCATTTCCAAAGAGGCAGAAGTCTCAGTCTGACTGGCAGTGCAAGCTATAGCACTGGCTCACTGAACTGAGCTTAGATTTCAGATTATGGGAGAAAAGGGAACAATTGTTAGGTCAAGGGAAATACCTTGCTGGCAAAGGCATATAATGTCATTCAGCTTGCAAAAGTTAAACCAAGGTTCTAGGAAGTCCTGGGATTTGTTTCGAAATCATGATGCTCAACATTTGCAGGTTCTTTTTACTTGACCTTTATTTTCTGAAGCTTTATGCAGCAGGCACTTCATCTTACTTAACTGCAGCCTTCCAGAAGTTAAGTATCTGTCCTAAGCCCTTTATAGACTGTAGAAAGAAACAAGCACAGCCTGATCCACCTACCTTAGAAATGTATCCTGTCTTAGAGGGGAATGAAACATGAGAGGATAGGAGTCCTGCTGACCGTGTTAGACTAGCTGCTTAAATTTAAAATTAATCTTACACTGACGTTATTTTTTTATTATTATTAGTTTAGTCTGACTAGATCTGATGCTGGAGAGAAATTTCCCTTGGAGCTGTTTTCAAGCCAGGCAGCAATATTAGACAACACGTTTCTTTAGAATAAGTTGTCTATTTATGCATAGGAATGCAGCAATATCATAGAATCATAGAATAGTTTGGGTTGGAAGGGACCTTTGAAGGTCATCTAGTCCAACCCCCCTGCCATGAGCAGAGACATCTTCAACCAGATCAGGTTGCTCAGAGCCCGTCCAACCTGGCCTTGAATGTTTCCAGGGATGGGGCATCTACCACCTCTCTGGGCAACCTGTGCCAGGGTTTCACCACCCTCACTGTAAAAAATTTCTTCCTTATATCTAGTCTAAATCTACCCTCTTTTAGTTTAAAACCATTCCCCCTTGTCCTGTCACAACAGGCCCTGCTAAAAAGTTTGCTGACACCTTTCTTATAAGCCCCCATTAAGTACTGAAAGGCTGCAATAAGATCTCCCCAAAGCCTTCCCTTCTCCAGGTTGAACAACCCCAGCTCTCTCAGCCTTTCTTCATAGGAGAGGCGTTCCATCCCCCTGATCATTTTTGTGGCCTCCTTTGGACCCGCTCCAACAGGTCCATGTCTTTCTTGTGCTGAGGACCCCAGAGCTGGACGCAGCACTGCGGGGGGGGTCTCACCAGAGCAGAGCAGAGGGGCAGAATCCCCTCCCTCGACCCCCTGGCCACGCTGCTGGTGATGCAGCCCAGGGTACGGTTGGCCTTCTGGGCTGCGAGCGCACGTTGTCAGCTCATGTCCAGCTTTTCCTCCACCAGTACCCCAAGTCCTTCTCGGCAGGGCTGCTCTCAATCCCTTCATCCTCCAGCCTGTATTGATGCCAGGGGTTACCCTGACCCAGGTGCAGGACCTTGCACTTGGCCTTGTTGAACCTTGTGAGGTTCACACGGACCCACTTCTCGAGCTTGTCCAGGTCCCTGTGGATGGCATCCTGTCCCTCAGGTGTGTTGACCGCACCACTCAGCTTGGCGTCATCTGCAGACTTGATGAAGGTGCAGTCGATCCCACTATGTCATTGATGAAGATATTAAACAGTACCGGTCCCAGTATGGACCCTTGCGGGACACCACTCATCACCAACCTCCATCTGGACATTGAGCTGTTGACCACTACCCTCTGGATGCATCCATCCAACCAATTCCTCACCCACCGGCAGTCCACCCATCAAACCCATACCTCTCCAGTTTAGAAAGAAGGATGTTGTGGGGGACCGTGTCAAAGGCCTTACAGAGGTCCAGAGATGAGAGCATGTGATTCAACAGTGAAAGATATGCTCAGGTATTTCTCACTTCCAATTTAATTCTGTTCAAGTTTATCCCAGATTTCTATACTTTTTAGGACCATGTTATTAAAAGAGAGTAACAAAAGCCAAAAAGGCTCTTGGAGTGGTTAGGACATCAGAATAAGGGTCTTGCCAGGGGTTTTTCACTTTTGCCTCAATCCAGAGCTCCTGGACTCATCTGTAAATAAAAGTGTAGCTCTTCTGTCAATGCAGTCTGTTCTTTTGGGTTTTTGCCACAGGTCTGTAGAGTATTTAAAAAAAATATACAGCTATAATATTAGTATTTTGGGAAGACCCCTGGGAAGTCTGAGGGGCTCAGTCCTGGCTGTGAACGAAGGGCAGCATCTCCTAGGATGGAGACCTGAAATGGATCTGACAATGTGCCAGAGAGGTTGAACTGTGAGATGAATTTTTGATTTAGCAGGTTTAAAAGCTAATGGGATTCAAGAGTTAGATCCAAGATAGCATGCAGCTATCCAGCCATGAAGAATGAAGCAAGGCTCAGTTAGTACCATAAGAGCATCTTAAAGAAAAAGAAAGAAAAAGAAAAGCCCTAGAAGGAAAGATTTTCTTTTCTTTGCATCAGGATGGAAGGGAAATATTTTCTTGCTGTTGTCACACACAGCCAGGTTATCTGTGCTCTCTCCAGGCCTTGGTTCCCTCTTTCCCCAGCGCTTTGTCATGTCTGTTTAGACTGAAAGATCTTCAGGGCAGAGACAGCCTCTTCGAGGGGTTTAGAAGAGGGCAATGGCACCCTGATCTTGCTGGGGGCATGCAGGTGGCACAGCAATTGAATCCATCAGGTATTTACGTTGCAAAGAGGAAGAGAGACAGTATCTTTCACCCAAGAGTTGTTCATCCCTGCTTTTATCAGCTCAGCTGGAAAACCGAGGGTTTCCTGCTCATGCCATGCACCGCAGGGAGGAGTTTCTTACAGCCGGGACCTTGTAAGAGCATGTGGCAGCTGCCACTCTGCTTCTAAACGCAGATCTATGGCCACAGCATGAAGTGGGGAAAAGAAAGCATGATTTGTGGTTAGCTTCTGTTTCTCTGCTCCCTCTCAATCTCTGCTTTTGGAGATTCATGTGAGATCTAGGTGTTGCTGGGGTTTGTGCTGGCTCCCCAGCCATTTTCTCCTGGGAGTGGCTCTTTGCTTCCCTCTGAGCCGTGTCCCGGCAGCCAGCTAGGAAATAAACTCTGCGGCGCTGTGTTCATTTCATTTGTGGTGGTTAATACTAAAAACTACCAGTAATGTCCATGGGAAGTTTACAGGGAACATTTTCTGTAATTAAAAATAATGCCTGGGCAACCGCCTGTGGGTTATGTTACAAAAAAGTACTATTCCCTCTCTCTGCATGTGCAAATCAAGATTATAAAGGGAAAATATTAATAGTCGATGGGTTGACTGGCCGGGGAGGTGGTTTAGTTGCTGTTTCATTCTGCAGTAGCAATTATCTGCACCTGCTTTCACCAGTCGCTCACTCAGGTACATTTGGGCAAAGGGACTGCTTGGGGGAATTCCTAGGGAACTGGAAAAAATGAAGGTGTTTGGGCAAACAAGAAAATGAAGCTGGTTCTTGAGCATCAAGTGGTCTTCCTGGCACTTACAATGTGCTTCTGCATGCTGCAGAATATCAGGTCCGATCCTTACCATCTGGACCAATAATCAAGGCTTCATTAGAAACCCAGATTTGTTGTAAATTAGAACATGTAATTAGAAAATGTGCCTACTAATTGAGTCCCTTTGATGTAAGCTTCAAGATGTGACGCTGATCCCACGCTGAAAGGGGTTTTAATGCCTTTTATTTATACACATTTTCCCTCATTTATTGTTATTCGCAGCTCGAACTCTTTGCTGATCAGAAATATTCAGAAATTCATCTTGCAAAGAGCAGTGTCACTTCGGCTATTTATAAATACGATGCTGGCACAAAATGCCATTCAGCAAATTCCTTTTTTTAGGTTGCCTCTTCCCCCCCCTCCCCCCGTTTTTTTCCCTTTCCTTTATATTTCCAACTACAAAACAAGAAGTTTCTATTTTAGTTCGTGCAGAAATGTTCAAAGCAAGCCAAGTGTTGGTGATTCAGTAGGTGGCACTCCTCCCTCTCAGTCGGCTCTCCGCCGACGGCAGCCCTGGCATGATAAGAAGGATTTTGTCTTCCTAAGGTGCTACCTCTCCCGAGCGGTGGGAAACGGACCCCTTGAACTCACGCGCTCACCCCGCATCCCAGAGCACCTCTGCAAAAAAAAATCAAGGTGTAAAACTCAATGCCACGGCACGTTTCTGACTAGAATAATCTCAGCTTAGCTCTCTGCAATCCTTCGTGCAGTTTTAATTAGCGGCGGTGGCCTTTACATATGGTCTTAGGAAAGTACCACGTGCTCTTGTTTGYTGTTAAGTGGATGCCACTGTGCTCTGTCTTTGCACGGGGGCAGCTGCGAGGACTATTTCTGTTTCTGCAAAATGTTTTGGAGTTTCTTGAGAAAGGGAGCACTGCAGACATGCAAAATCTTATTACTCTTACATAAGCCAAAGAAATTAATTAAATAAATGCATAAAAATAACCTCTCAGAAAAACAGAACAGCTAGCATATAACTTAATTTCCTGCCACTCTCTAAAATCTGCTACAGCACAAAGCCAGGTCTTTCTAATGCTTTTCACCTCGTGAGAAAATATCTTCAGATAGAGAAGAAGAAAGTTTAACCCCTAAGACTCTGGCCTCTTTCCGTATTGGGAGACAGCTTCATTCTCTGAATTTTTAAATGCCTGTAAAACATAAAGGAATGCGGATAAAAGCACGGCACAGGGAGCCGCAGCCCTGGAGGATGCTGTGCCTGATGCTGTACAGCCGGAAGCCAGTTCTGCACTCCTGCCAAGCACGCCTTTACCAGGCCTAATTTTTCAAGATGTGGCAACAAGCTTCATGGGAGCAACACTGACTTCTTTACAGCCACTACTGCTCCAGAACATGAAAGGACCAGAGCAGACTAAGAAGCAGCCCCAGAAAGGTGAAGAAGGCACTGCCAGTGTTGCCTGGGGACCGTGCTATAGCCCAGCATCGTTTACATCGCTTCAGGGGAATGACTGCTGCGTTACGCTAAATTAACGGGAGAGGAATCAGACCCAAACGAGTTTTGCAGAGGGAAGCTGGATCAACAGGATGGATTCACCACCAAACTCTGCCTCTCCGTGCAGGCTTAGCTCACTAGCAAAGGTCGTTCTGGGACTGCTGCGTGGTACCAAGCAGAAGCAATTAGAGCAGACCAACACGATTCTCCCAACTTGCCAGTAGTCCCCACTGCAGAAAATACAGTTCAAGGAGCTCTCCCTCCTCTCTAGGCAAAAGGCAATTGCTTTCCGGGATATTGGATAGTCCTTGGAGATGCTGAACATCTCCAGCAGTGGAACAGGTATCCTGTTGGCCCCAGCTTGGAGGGAGCACAGCTGAAATAATAATATTGCTCTACAGATGCTACAGGAACAGAAAACACCTCTCTTGGCCTGCTCACTGGGGAACTCATTCAAAACCCAGCTCAGCTACCTAGATTGCAGGAATGGCTGAGGATTTAGGTCTTAATGAAACAAATGCTCGTGGCCGCAAACCCCACTGTGGCAACAGGCTGTATGCTGTAATCAGGAAAAATGCATATTGCTAAAGACAGAAGAGCATGGCAGATGAGTTTAGTGTTCCTAATAAAAAAATCTAATTCCCCTAATCTGTATCAAACACTAAAAGCTACATGCTACCAATTATTTTCTTCTAGTTTTAATTTACAACAATCAGTTATAATGGGTGAAATTAATTCTTAGTTTAATTTTGTTGGCTGTGTGCTTAGAATCCCATTTTTTTCCATCTCTGCTTTTCCTGTTGCTGGCAATTAGCTTCAGTGGCGCTAGTTAAGATGGAACATTGGTCCTAATTGTTTACTAATGATCACAACCTTTGGTGTAATTCACTATTTGCTGCAGCTTCAGTGTGGGTTTTGGTCTCATTAGCTTTGCTCACCCTTTCAAATCCAAGGTTTTAAAATTAAAATGATAAACATCGCCATCTGTATCTTCCATCAATACATCTCTGTTTTCATCACTTAGTCTGGCCTCTCTTTAGAGAAGCCTATGGCGTAATCCTAATTTACGCTAGTTTAACTGCATCTTCAGTCTCTAGAACTGGTCAGAAATCCTATATACAAAGCACAGAGGTGTATGCTTAAACTTCGTCTCACTGCGGATGGGGATGGGCACGTGAGGACCGTGCTACAGTGGCCGATGCACAGAGAAGAAGCCRGGAGCCTGCACAGTCACGGGGCATTTTGCACATCGGTAAGAGAGCTCAAAAGCTGTTTCAGAAGAYGGTGTATCATGAATGGCAAAATTATCCTCCGGGTTATAAGCTCTTGTGCTATGCAAATCGTTGCCAGCCTCCCCTTCTTAAATACACTCTGCAATTTCCTGCGGCAGCGGTGGWTGTGAACAGCTGTTGCATCGCAGAAACTCGGCATCAAGAGGAGGGCCTTTTCCCTGCTGAAGGGAGTGCGGGAGATTTTTCCATCATGCTATACAGTGTGCAGCGTAATTATCCCAAAAGACCAGAGGCTGCGTTCCCCTTTTGCTTGGAGGAGCATGGTTCATACTCAAGCCTTAACAACCTTAAAATAAAATAAACTTACAGAGTTGGCTCAGAGGAACTCTGACAGATCGTGTTCACTTAGCACTTGTTGACGTGAAAATGTTTTCCAGATTTATCCTGATTTCCCTAGAATTTGTCATTGAGGAGAACTAGAGCAAAGTTCAGACAAAGTCAAAATGCTGGTATTTTTAAATACAACATCTCACTTTCTCCTTTCTACATCGCTTTTCATTTTGAATGATTATTTTTGCCTGGCAAGTGATAATGTATTACATCATCAAAAAGTTAGCTTTAAAGCTTGACACACTGCAACCAGAATGTCAGCATTTTGGGTTTTGTTTTCTCTCTGACACCAAATGAAACCAGTGTGAAAATTGAGACATCTGGGCAAAAAAACCACCATTCCTCTGCTCAGCTTTAACAACAAAGAAACTTAGGAAGAGCTTTTAGCACACTCGCCTGTTATCATAACTCYATCTGATCTACACGATGTGCTCAGGGCAGCGGGGAACAGGAATGCTTGTACTCTTGAATGCTCACAGAGTTAAACCGATCGAGTACACGCTGCTTTTATTTGCTTTAAGTGACTGAGCTTATTTTGCTTTGGTGAAGATGCGGAGATTGTTACTGAGCTCACATCTCTGCTGCAGACTGGACGTTGCTGGCTGAGTTCCCCGCGCGCCCGGCGCCGAAGCTGATCTACGGCATTGCCCAAGCTTTGGCATCTGAGAGATCAGTCTTACCTGGCAAGTGATGCCACGGGCAGTGGGAATAGCTGGGACCTTTGATTTCTTATTTCCTAGAATAAAATGCCAGACACCGGGCAGTTTTAAGTGTAGCATCACGACCTCGGGATTGCTTCTGGATCATCCATTCGATACCCAGGAGATGTGCAGGTCTGGAGCCAGAGTTTCAAACCTCCCTTCCTCTCTCTCCCCCACTTTTTTCACCCCCTTTCTAACCAAGGTTTTAGTTTGTAGTACGGAAAAACCTTTGAAATCATCCTATCACTGTGCAGAGTCTTGAATGCAGATGAATGGTTAATAGGTGCAATGCAGACGTAAATACAGAGTTATAAGAGCTTTATTTATGCTCTTCACATTAAAGTGATATCACGCTATTAAATCTTCTTGCCATTAGCTACTCAGCATGGAAAGAGAGAGTATGTGTATAAGTGAGGCAATCACAGGAAAATTTTCTCATTAGTCTCCTAAGAACAGCAAGACACAAAGAAAAGTTTTTGTCAGTCTGGGCTGTTATGGAGGCAGGCAGAGGTATATTATATACTTTGACATTGTTCCTCTAGAGAAGTTTGCACACATTATTCTGATGAGCAGAGCGTGGAGGTCACCGCRTACCTTCCCCTCCTTTCCTGCGCTTTTCCTGGCTTTGGGTACTTGCCCACGACACCTCTGCTCGGAGGGCCAGTCCCCTCTCGCCAAGGGAAGGGCACTTCCCGTGGGCAATTGGCCTGCTCGGAGCAATGGGGGTTATTTTTCAGCTGGAACATTTTTAGGGGGAGAAAAGTGCAGATTTGGTGATATCGGAATATTTCTGTTTTCACTGGTGTTGGTTTTGCCTGTGTTCTGCATGATGCAAGTGAAAGCAGCCTTCCCCCCCCCCAGACGAGATGCTTCGCAGCAAGGGTTTCCAGATAACAGGGATCACTTCTGAAATTTGAAATAATCCATGGGCTTGAAATTCCTTTCCAGCATGTTAAACCATATCAAAGCTGCGTGTGGGTGAGAAGGACCTATTTATTTATTTACTGCTACACATCAGTGAAGTATTTTATTGAACTCAAAGCAGAAGCCTTTTGAGTTTTCTATTTGCTGAAAAGTTCTAAAACCCCTTTTTGGTTTAATTTTCCCCCATTTTTTTCAGAACTGTCAGCAAAACACGAAGAATACCAGCCCTGTAACTCCATGTTCACCAGAGGCTACATGGAGGGTTTTCTTTCTGTTAAAGGACTCTTAAAATGTTCATCTGAAATTAATAGTAGAATATATTTTTATTATGTACTGTGGAACAATAAACCCAGATGTTCACTGTGCAACAGAGAGCTTGCTGCAGTGATATAAATCTTTGATTTCATTTAGTTTTTATCTTTTGTCAGATGTGTAAGGACAGTTTTCTCTGCATGTTTTATCCAACTCAATTTTTACTTAGGAAACCGAAATGAAGCTGTTTTGATCCCAATGCAAATGTTTTAACTGGGTGAAAATGCCCACAAACCCCAGAATCCAAAAGATGAGGTGGGTCAGACCTTGGAGGTGCTCTGATCTGGGGTCTGTTTCAGGTGGTTTTAGGTTTCTAGTTACCTGTCTCCTGGATTGATACGGCTACGATACATATCAAAGCTTTACCCTCCTCCTCAAAGAGTAAATCCAAAGGGAAATGCTGCTGCTGAGGCTGCTTGCCAACTTTTGCGGTCGTGCTGTTTGCTCACAGCCATTTCACGGTGCATTTCAGTTCATTCCTCAACGAGCCGGTGGCTCGGGAGTTCAGCTGGTGGCTGCTCCGGTGGCCGCTCTCCTGGGCAGGTGGTAAAGCCCACCAAACCCTGCCCAGAGACACGCTGGTGCCAGAATGAACTGGAGCTTCCAGCAAACTGGAGACTTGGAGCAAGAGTAGTTTGCAGAGTTGTCTTGTGTAGAGCGCAAGTCCTAATGTGAACAAAGAAAACGTTAGTGTAACCACTCACCGGTTTTGGTTTTCCTTCCCCACCATTTGCTTGCTGTTTCATGTTCAGAGGAAAGTGGGATACACATCCACATCCCGACTACACAGGTGTGGGATGACTGTGCTGTCTCTTGCACGGCACAGCTGATCCATAGATCGCAGGCTGTGCTCAGCAGGACCGCATTTGCTTTACAGGTGGGGAAACTGAGGCACAGTCTACTGGCTCTTCATCACAGTCAGGAAGAAACCCCAGACCTGAACCTAGGTGCTTTCTGCTAGGTCTCCCTTTCCCCTGCAGAGCCATAAGAGGGTCCAAGTTTTTAGGAGGCTACAGAGGAGCTATTGCAGCCCCAGGGCTGTTACATGTTGTCGAGCTCGGCTCTTTGTGTCCCACAGCCAGGGCTTTGGATTGTCACTGCCTTCCCTCCCCAAGGAGAAGGGGAGGAACAGCAGGGYTGGGACAAGCTGCACAAAAATGCTGGGTCAAGAACAGTTCAGGAGGGAAAAAAAAGGAAGAAGAAAAGGCTTGTCGTCTGCTTCCAGTAAACACAGTATCTGACACAGAATTAATGGGGGGATTATGCAGAATCAGCATATACATTTCTCAAAGTGACTTTCCTCGACAGAAGGACACTAATCGCACTTTCAGAGATCAAAGCCTTTAATCAACGTTTAAGCATCTTAAGTTTGTTCCACTTTATTAAATGAAAATAATGACACTGTGTTTTACATTACACTAAGGAGGAGGAAGATGCCCCAGAAAAGCTGCCTGTTTCCTCTCTCTGCCTAAGTCCTACCCTTTATAGCTGAGCACAAAATTACCTCCTGTCCCACTGGGAAATGGGCTTGGTGGCAGCTTACAGAGTGTAGCTGGAAAAGGCACGCTTGATCTCCGTCACCCATAAGTAGATCAGACGCATCTCTCGACATGTGGTGGAGGTAGAGTCCTACACCATGGGCACATCCACAGCAGCTGTGCACGTTCAGGGAGATGACAGGTAGTTCTGTGATGATTTGACGGAGTAAACCCTTTCTTTCATTGCAAAACACAGAGTGCCTGATTGAAGTCTTTAGCAAACTTATCCCTCTTCTGCTAAGTAGCCTGCGCTTGCTGGCTGTGCTTGGGAAGATTTAGATGTGTCCCCTTGGAAAGTGCTAAAATGAAACTTTTACATTTTCCAGTTTGAAGCAGTCTTGCTTAAAATTCACCATTTTTTTAATGATCACTTTTGAAAATGCTCAAGCTGGAAGTAAAACTTTCCCTTGGGTCTGCAATTACTTTTTTTTCCCTCCAATTTTCCAAAGAAAAAGTTAAAAAAAAAGGTTAAATAGAATCTTTTATTTCCTATTTTAAATTATGCAGCATTACCAAAGAGCCTTGAAACCAATTATTTAAACAGGTCTTTGCTTTCTCCCACGCTGAAGGACAAATCCTGCCCTTGCAGTGGAAGAACAGCTCCAAGAAGCGGAGGGAAGCTTTGCAAACCTTSTCTCTCCCCAGCACTCCAGAACACGGGGGAGAAAATGAGCCCTCCTGCATCACACTTATTACCATCTCATCTGCATCCAGCACCAATGCAATCTCTCATGTTGCAGTGTCAGAGCAGGAARGTCTGATGCAGCTTTCACTCACTGTCCTTGTTAATTAGGTCTTGTTTTAATAGGTTTACAGCAAATTACCTCTCCCTTACACTGGTGAGGTTACACCAGCCACCAGTTCTGCTGTGATTGCCATTTGCTGTCCTTCTCCCAGCCTCTTTTTCTCCATGTTTGTCCACTCCTTACTAGTTTTTTTTTGTGCAGAGCAATGCGTTGGGTACCCTGGGTCAGAGCAGCACTTGGGAGCCTCCTCCCCAGGTTTCCCTGTGCTCCTGCTTGGCTTGCTCTGCTCCRCTCCCATCCGGTCAGTCTGGCGTGGGGAGCCCCCGCCGCCATCCAGCTCGGTTACGTTTCTGTTCTTGCAGGAGATGTTGTGCTGTCGCGGTGGATGCCTGTTTTCTATTGCTAGGAGAAAAAGGGGTTTGTGGCAGATGGTTACAGCTCCCCACCCCAATCAATAAATATCCAGTGCCAGAGAGATGAGCAAGCAGGATTGCAGGAGTCGACATCAGCTCGGGCTTCCAAAGCGGCTTTTCAGAGCGCTGTTAGCAGCTGCTCTCCTCCTCAACATTGCTGCAATGCTCAGCTCATTGGCAGAGCAAACACATCCCATGGAGGTGAGCAGCAGGGAGCCCAAGGCGCTGCCCTTCAAGTCTTGGTTTTGCCTATAAGTCTCTGTATGACTTTTGGGTATGTAATCTGTAAGCTGTCAGAAAGGTTCTTCCACCCTTGACTACTCCAGGTCCACTTCAACATCTCACCTGTATTTGAAAAGACCCACTTGTTTCCTTGCTGGTTCAGGTGCAAGGATCTGCCAGGATGGTGTCCGTTCGGATAAGTGTGCACCACTCTCCACAGTTCTTTATCTACCACTGCAGAGACTTTTGGCCGCACTTTTGATTCTTGGCCTGAACATTTCCACCTTGCCATCCAGATGGCTTTAGAGAAAAGGATTAGGCAGTCATTGTCAAARTCAGGGTTTATTAGTTAGTAAGTCAAACTAATATTCTCTTATTAAGCAAATTGCTTTCCAGGGCCTGCAGAAGTTTGCAACTTTGCTGTATGTCGGATATCCACATTCATACACTAAGAGGAAAATGAGAGCTGAGATATAAATCTGTAGTTTCATCTTGAAATGATAACTTTTTCAATGTCTAAATCTTGTTTYCTTCAGTCAGTACCACCTCTGTCTAGACACACTATTATCTCTTCCTAAATATCCCATCCAACTTTAACATGTTGACAAGGTTGCAAATTCACTCTGCTCTTGCATTCTCTCCCAATCTATCCAAAGTCACATTTGAGCTGGGTGCCATTGGGTCCTTCTGAGGTTTGTTTTTCATAAACGATCATTATCGCTGTCTTTCCTGCCATACTGAACAGCCCGATCTTTGCATGTCACATGTCATTAGGTTTAAAGTCATTTAGCAAAGACATTAGTCTGCAGCTGGATGGAACTGTCTGGTATGTGCCACTTGATTTCAGCTTTCATGGTCTGAYACTCACTTCAGGCTTTAAGATCTTAATGTGATGTATCTGTGCCTCAGTTTACCTTCCTTACCTACTAATTTCATTCAAAAATGGAAGAAATGTATTTTTCTTCTAATCTTTGCTGTTTCGAGTACCAATGCACTAACTATTGGCAGCTGTTTGAGCCATGGAGACTTTTACAAGTGCACAAACAAGCACATACCAGCACACACACCTCAGCCTCCAAGCAGAGGGAGATGTGTGTGGCTCTGCTGCCTGCGAGACCTGCTCTGGTGGAGACTCCTCCTGGGACTTCAGACAGGCCTTGGCTTCACTGAGCTATCGTAAGGGTTAGTTCATTAACACTTGTAGAAGGCACCTGAAGTGGAAAATCGTTTATGAGCGTGCTGTTTGGGCKGTGGAGGAGAGCTGTCATGCCAGTTCACTGCTTCCCATGAAACTGTCACCTCCATTTGGAGTTTGCCTTTTGCAGAGTCTGAGCATGGACATGGATGTAACTCCCACCCTGAGCTACCCAGCATCATCTGGGCTGGCTCTAAAGTTGCAGACAGATTTTTATCTGCCTGAACAGGCAGAGTGAGAGTCTGCAGGAGGTTTGTCCATGAAAGGAATGAGATAAATAATTGACTACAACAAACTCACTGTACAAAATAGTCCAGCCTGGTGGCTAGAGCACACTGCTTGGACCTGAACAGTGAGGGCTGCCGTCCGCAGGCAGAGGACATAAACTCCCCTCCCCTCCTTTGTACCTGTTCTAACCATGTGGGCTGGTGGAAAAAGAGAGGGGAAATGGTTTTCTCTCCCAGTTATGGGATTCCTGCTCTTTGCCGCTGTGGCATTCATCACAAGGGCTCAGGGCAAAACAAGCCAAGCTTTCCGTTTTTTCCAGCCAATGCGCTTTTCTCTGGTTTTCGCCTCCCTATCAGTGAAACGACTGGTGGGCTCACGCTCGGTCCCACACGGAGATGGCAGCTATTGCTCCCACATCCCCGCAAATCCCAGACCTCGTCAGCACAAACTGTTCAGCAGCTTCTGCCGCTCTTTGGGCAGCATCTGCGGGGACCTGACGTGGCAACGCGTCGAGCAGAGAACAACGGGCAGAGGCAGCAGTCTGTGCAGCCGGTACTGTCGATCCTTTGCAATTCGTGTCTCTCCTTGGCAAGCGGCTGCGCGCCTGTTAAAGCCGATTGCTGGGAAGTGACGGGGTTGGTACACGCTGCCACGCCGACTCATCATCGCTAGTGTCACACAGTGACCTTGGCAGGTATGGAGTGTCTGGCAGCACTAAAAATACCAGCTATTGCTGTCTGTTAGGCTGCAAAACCATGGGGCACCCGTGCAGGCGCAGGGCCTGCCAGCGAGGTGAGGCTCTCCAAAGTCTCTCCTCTCCTCCTGGCAAGGCAATGTCTCTGTCTCCTTGTACAGCAACTTAGTTGTCTTTGAGCGAAGACCTTTTTCAAGATGAAAATCCCCTTTTGGAGGAGGATGGGAGAAACCCATGGTGACATGATTTCAGACAGTGAGTTGTAAGGGGAGATACAGAAAAAGAGAGGGGATGGATGGACGGACAGGTACCAGGCTAGGATGGCAGGAAATCTGAAGGGCAAGGGCAGCCTTGAAGAGACGAGATGCTCCAGACAACTCAGCAGTGGTGTTGGCAGAAGACTCAGCAGGCTCCTGTGGCTCTGATGCTTTTTCACACTGACTTTTTGCATTCTGTTCATGTTTCTTTCTATTTCTACACCTGGATCATGGCCAGAATGAAAAACAAGAAGGGGAGATAGAAAACTTAGTGCTTTTCAATTAAACAAGAAGCACTTGGCCATTGTAAGCAAGCTTATTTAGACATTAAATCAAAATCAAATGCTTGCACTATCAGTGATACTTACAGTCTGATAATTAATGATGGCTTTCCCCAGTGAAAACTCTTCTGTGTTCTGTCAGCACCACTGTACATCTTTGATCGAAAGCTTTTTAAGTATTTTCTGAAGCTGGATCTGTAAAATAAAAATAACACTTAGTGGTAATTCTCTGCCCAAGAAATAAATAATAAAGGCTTGTAACATTTAAGTGTTGGATGTCAGCTAATCAACAATTTCAATGCGTGGTGGTGAGCTGAGAAATGGGAGAATGAAGATTTTTCTTTGCAGTTGTGTGGGAACGCTTTTACATCCCTCTGACACTGTGAAGGAGTTTTAAAACAGATGTAAATTATTTTCACCTTGTTTTCAGGACCTTTTCTATAACCTATATGGTGGAAAGGGATCTTAGTGCTAATGAAAATCAAGCTCAGTTCTTCTCATGGAAATACAAACCATCCCAGTCRCATTTGCACTTCCCCCTGCTTAGTGTTGGAAGAGGATAAAAGCAGAAAGGGAGGCAAAACTGCGTGCATTAAACTGCATGCATTAAACTGCATGCATTAAACTGCATGCATTAGTCTTTGCTAAGCAGAAGTCCCCAAGGTCATATCCCATCAGGGGCCCTCAGCAGCTAGAAGGTAACCTGGACACCCTGGAGCTGGAATCATGAGCTGCTGGGAGGAGAAGCTGTCTGCAGGTGTACGGGCTGCAGGAGGGTCAGAAACCTCAAACTGGGATGTGGCTGGCTGGTCTCACCTCCCCACCAATTCCTCACCTTTCTTACAGTGTTTGGACTGGCCTCCATTCACAGATACGTCTTTCTTTTCATGCCTTTTTCCCCCCACTGCCTTCAGGAGCACCTAGGAGAGCTGTCTCCTTTCCCACCCCTCCATTTGGAGGCAGAGTGAAGTCCCACCTGATGCTCTTGAGCAACCTGTGCCTCCCCTCTCCATTCTCAACCACGGCAGCGGGTGTGAGGACAGCATCCCTCACCCTTCCCTCTCCCAACCTGTCTGCTGGAAGGAGTCTTCTCCCATCAACATGCTCAGCAGAGTAGACAGCTGCCAAGTGCAATAATTAGGCCTCACCTCACTCCGCCTAGCACTGCCAGCTGCTGGAACAATTAAGCTGCATTATTACTTTCTAAATTGAGAAACGCTTCCCCTCCTCCCTTTGCTCCCCTCCTCCTTCCTCCTTCTCCCCCACGCACGCCGTGCGATTCATGATGGTGCAGCTTCAGCACTTCCCAGCCCAGGCGGGATGCTCGGTGCTGGGCAGGGTTTTGAGCTCAACGCAGGACCTGCCCCTCCATCTGGGTGAGACGAAAAATGGGTTTCTGCCCTGCATTGTGGAGAGGGGAGAGGAGGGAGGAGATGGAGCAATGAGTAACCACCGAGTCTTCCTTGCAACCTCTGTCTCCTGTTAYCATCTTCGAGAGGACCAACGCTGACCAGACTAAAACTCTTCCCATGTACCCTCTTCTGCCTCCCTCGATCTCTGCCCTGTTCCCAGCTACAGGGATGTTGTCCCCATCAACACCCCAAGCCGGAGGGTAGGGTCTGTTCAGTTTGCTGSCACAGCTGCTTGTGGGATCATTCACTCGCCCCATTAAGCCAACATAGGTCAGAGTAGCGTTAGACAGTAGATCTTTGTGATTCTGGTTCATCTGGACTGAGAGTTTAAGCCTGAGCTCCTGTAGCAGATCAGTGTGCAGATAATGAGAGCAGTAGCATCTACAAAGAGCTGGTGGAAGCTGGGGGCACGTTGAGCCCCRGCAGCTGGAGGAGTGTGTGGACCTTAAGCCTCAGTGAATAACCAGGACTAGAAGGGGAAAGAAAAAACAYGGTCTTTCCCTTCATTTGTCTGCTGGCATGCAAACGGCAGAAGGAGGGCATGCTTTCTGGTTAGTGACAATTGCATGTTGCAGTTTGTGGCCAGAAGCAGACCCATCATGCAATAAGGATGGTTTCATGTTGTTTAAGTGAAAGACACATCTCATTGCCGTGGAGGACAGGCCGTAGCGGTGGACTCCAGCATCTCCAAAAGAAACCACGTGGCCTGCTTTGCACAGAAGTGCAAGGCTCCAAGAGCAGGCTGACTGGAAATAGTTATTAAGAACAATTTCTCATTTGGCAGTCATTACATCYCATGCTAGAAAAACACAAAATGACATGAAGCTATGGTAAGCAGCCCATAAAGGACCTATGCATTCTTCTCACTATGGTTAGATTTGTTGTTAGTTTCCTTTTTTGGTTCAAATCGGGTTGAAATAATTGGAAATCATTAAAAAAGCATGTTGGAGCCATCTGAGCAGAATCATGGCATGAAGAGTTTGTCATGTTTCCTCAGATTGCATGAGAGGACTACTGGGGGAATCTAAAGCACTGGACTTCATAGAAGTGACAGCTTGGATGCCACTCAYTTCTTGTCCTCGGCATGTGATTTACGCACTCATTGCATCTGGTGTCTGGAGTACATGAATTCTTTACAGTGGGGGTTGTGTGGTGCAATGGAGGGACAATAGGTCTGAATTTGTCATCTAAGGGGATTGTAATCACAGTAATTAACAGTATTTGTAGATTTTAGTCTGGCTGGCAATAAGATTTTACACGGTATATCTTCTGCAGAACGATTTCTATTACTTCGAGCAGATGAAAACTGACATAGGTTCAGAATGACTTGGAAAATCAATAAGCAATAAAACTTAGCATGAAAGCAAATAAATTAGCCCAATCAGAAGAAACACTGAGAGACSATCAAACTAGTTAGACAGATGAAGTCAAATGTCACTCCAAGAGATGAGCAGTTGTTAAGGCAGAGATGCCAGGCTCCTTTTCGAAATATTTTCTCAACCTCTTTCTCTCTTTRGGATTGGGCTTGCTTCCATCTGCCAAAGTCAGTCTGAATCAAGCAGAAAAAGATAGACAGYCTATAAAATACCTCATCTTCCTAGAAGGTGTTTTCCTTTGTATTACTCTTCCATAGTGAATTTAACAGTGGCTAAAAATGCCCTTTGGGAGCTGGACATACTGAGGTTCTCTACTTCCATCTCTGCTGGTAGTGGCTCAGCAAAGGGAACCGTGGGACTCGGGGCTGTTGCGCTGGCCCGATTTGAGACTTAGTGTTGAAGGGGAAACTGAAGTTCACCCCAGTGTAMGTTGCAGAGAGCTGGGCTGGAGGCTGAGGTGGCTCTGGAGGGGTGTGGGACCCGCCTGTGGCTGTCGGGGTGTCTCTCACCAAGAGGGCAGTTGCTCTCTGAACGGCAAGACACCAGGAGTGCGCCTGGAACGAGTCACCCTGCCTATGCTGGGAATGGGAAACCAACTGCTRCGAGTGGTGAACTAATTAAAATGCACTAGAACAATTGCAGTTGAGTGTCTTGACTATAACCTTCTACTCTGGCTTAATTAGTACATAAACCTTGCTTTACGCCCTGTGCACAGGAGAGAATTTAATGTGCTTGGACTTAYCTGTTCAACCTATCAAGGAGGATACCAATGGCTCGCTCTGCTGCCGATACCTTCCCTCACACGGCTGGACTGTGACCATCCATTTATATCTTATGGGGCACTGAATAGGTTTAAGACTAATGATTTTAAGTCGATACGGACTGGGCTAGGAGAGCTGCTAGGCCTAGATGCTGGCAGGTGTTGCTATTATACGGGGAAACAGCCTCAGCCAGTTTCCAGCAGCAGAAGAAATAATTTTTTATTGTTCATAATTATATGGTTTTAGCTAAATTAATCACTGGAGTAGATCTAGTATTTGGTTCAACAGAATTGCACCACGCTACACTTATTCTGAATTTGACCCTCTGGCTTTATGTGAGCTCAGTCTATGGATGTTAATTATGGTGGGAGGAAAGAATAATACACTGGTTAAAGTCCAGCTGGGTGCTGTGGAGCAGARCTGGCTGGACTGTTGCGCTTGGTGGCTATTGCAAAATATTTGGGGGTTGACTTGATACGAACTGTGTTTTCTCCAGCTTTTTAGCAAAAAGAAACTGAATAAGAAATCATTCCAGCTTGAACAAAACATTTGCTTCATTTGGGGGAGATTGTGAAGTCTTTGTTGTTCAATTGTCTAGAAAGACGTTGAGTAATAAAATCCCATTTCAAAATAAAACATCACAATGTTTTGATAAGGGAATTTGAAATGAGGGAAGGGAACCAGCAATCTAAGTGAATGAACTCAGCACTAGCTCATGACATATTCTAGGTTGACCAGAATCTGGGTTTTTTCAACATAAAASAGCTGAGCCCAGCTGTACTTGGAGGAGGTAACCTCAAGTCCTTGCCTGTCACAGGCTCCTTGATGGATCTCGGGTGAGCCATTTTGCCCTTTAGACCTCGATGAAGGGCAATTTCAAGAGAAGTTCCAGGGAAAAAAGTAAAAATCTGTTTTTCACAAATGGGTAATCCATATAATGTTTCTGTCTAATCTAAAGGTTTTATTTAGATCGGTTCTGTTTGATTTTGACCTTTTCATCCTTAATTGTTTTCTTTCTTTGTAAGTTAAGTTACATTTGAATTGGAAAATCAGCCTAAACAGAAGACCAGAGCTTTTAATTAGGAAAATGTCGAAACAGGAAGACTTCAGGACTTCTTGAACACTTAAAATTACAGATGGGTCAGAATGGACCCTTTTCTTTGAAAAGTTCTGGTTCCAGCACATCAGCATTTCTCCATGGGGGAAAGTATGAGGGAATTTCCTGTGAAATCTCTAAACATTTCTGGTACCTGCAGCAGCTTCTTAAAACCCTTTCACATACTTTCACTTTTACCCTCCCACACACACTGCTAAGAAATAAATCCTTTGGAAATGGAAATCAGGCTTGAAGTAAACAGATTAGTAATGGTTATTTGGTAACACTTTATTAATTAAATGTCCTAAATACATTTAAACCTAGGCATTTAATTTAGATTTATAAGGATAATTTAGATTTATAAGAATCGTTATTATACATTAAGTACAGTAAATGCCAATTGATTTTTATAGACAATATTTACTGAGGTGTAACTACACTGCAAAATTTAATTATCTTCATACTTAGTTAAAAGGACAATACAGAGGTTTCAGAACCAGGACCTTGGGTAAAGGCTGGCAAGGAAGGAAACTGCTCCTGCTAATTTCACCTTAGAAAGCCAGCCTTTGCCCGGCCCCATATCTTCTGGAGTTATTTCCATAAAAGCCGAGTAAAAAGCTCAAAATGCACTTTTGAATGGGAAAATCTTTCACCTCATTGTTCTCTGGCTGTCGGCTGCAGCTGGGCAGAGGGCAGCACAAGGGCAGTTGCCCAAGGACCGAGAGGTTGGATGTTGAAGCCAGAGCTAATCCCCTTCAGCACCCTTTTTGGTAGAGAGAAGAGTAATGGATCCCATCAAATATTTCCTGCCAATACGGTCCATCGTTCAGCTCCATCCCCACTACGCAGGAGGCGAACTTCATACCTTGTAGCATCACTCATCGTAAAAAGGGCCAAGGTGTATAGAAAAGAATGTTGGGGAAGCCAGTGGAGTCAGTGGACATGAGCAGGAGAGGACATGTCTGACTTCTGCCATGGAGAAGCACTGATCTGTCATTCCAGGACTGTTTGTGGGAAAGGAGCCACGTCAACACATCTCCATATTGGTAGAAAAATTTTAACATTTTCTAATTGTCATACATGGTTTCCAAAACAGAAAGTGTTAATCCTGTTGTTCCAAAGGATTTTTTATTTTGCCGTTGTGTTCTTTACATAAACATACTTCTGCCATCTGAGCAGCTTGCATTTTCTTGTTAGCCTGTGTAGGAACTCATTCATAAAGCAGGTCAGATATATCTTCCCCTTCTTGGTCAGTAGCAACCCAGAAGTTAGTGCCTGYGTGGATGCTGGCCAGACCTCTGGTCAGAGGGACCACAGCAGCCAGCGCCCCTGGGGAAGGAAAGCAGGGACCGTAATTCCCCAAGCCCTGCAGATAAAGCCACATGCAGAACCAACATTTGCAGCAAGGTAAAACACAGCCTGAATAACCAAGTCTGCGGTTTCCAGTCCTTCAGTGGTGGCAACCTGCAGCAAAATCACTTCCACCGCTGTCTTCAGAATGGAAACATCATCAGTGCAGGGACAGTCTGTGTGGGATCTCTCGCTGTTTCATTTTGCAAAAATTTYTACAAACATTTGATTCATTGGCAGTTTAGGAAGGTTCATGTTCTGTAAGCTTCGCTKTGAGATTTGAGCAAGAACGAGCCCAGAATCTCAAGCAGAGGCCAATGAGTCTCACCTGTGTTCACGTCAGCCCCATAAATCAGCCCAGACACTCAAACAAGTTCATGAACCTTCGTGAAACTTTAAACAAATCTGGGCTGAATCTTCAGTCTAGATGCACAGTTCTCATAAGAAATAATTCACGACATGCAGCTCAGAGGGCAAGATAACGATTTCAAAAGAGAAAATAACATAAAGCATRGATATTATATGGGATAAACACATTTTCAATGCAGTTATGCTGAAGACTGCTGTTGTAATTTTGGAATGTAAATTTGTCTGCTCTGACCATTCAGACTTTGCCCACATTTTTCTCTCTCTCAAACAGCATAAGTACCAAAAGCCTAAAATTCTCATCAAAATTAACAGTAACCCCAAAAAMCTCTTTAAAACCTCTGCAAAATCCAGCCCATGCTGTATATTCTGTATTGTATCTCTTTAAGATGCAATATTGCACATTTTCCAGATGAAAAGTGATCCACTGCTGTACGGGGTAATTTCTCCAGCTAAATTGCTCAGTGGTCCTGAGGAATAACAGTTCAGCTGCGAGCCAGTGCATCAGGGAGGGGATGAGCATATGGCGGAGACGGCGYTTTGAGTGGAAAGATGTTGTGCATGGGGAATCTAGCAAGCAAACGAGATGATCCTGTTGAATCTGTAATTGAGATAATTACTTGGAATATGGATGTTGAGTTTGTGGAGGAGGAGCTTCTGTGTGTGCTGGTGCGTCTATTCATGTATTTGTGTGGATACATGAATATTTGAGCTGACTCACGGGTTGCAGTTTGGGACCAGCTGAACTCAGTGACGATGTTTTTAAGGAGGCCAAGCTTTTATATCTAAAAATGTTAGTCTTTGTATGTAACATTGGAGAAGGAGCAACTATTAAGGTGGRCTTTAGGAAGGAGCAAGGTTAGGTACCCACATCACCATCACCCGGTGGGAATAAGGCTCGTGACCTGCTCTGGCTCCTTTGCAAATTCCTGGGATAATGGGGATGCAAGCRAGAATCGTAGTCTGAAATACTTCCTCCTAGATGTGCTCTGGCCATGAAGTTGAAAACTTTTTCTGAAGTCTTTGGAAATTCAGAGGAATTTGGGTTTTACTTTGCGGCCGTGCTTTCATGTGTTTGCRTAGTACAGCCTGGGTGGTAGAAGCAAAATCTGGCTGTGCTCCAGAGAGGCTGGAAGTCACAGCACCGGGTTTATGCCACGCTGCGCCCGAGCTGGCCGACCGAGCCGTTCAGCGGGTGGGCTCAGCGCCTGAGCAGCGTGAGACCGCGTTAGCAGGCAGCCAACTTTGTAGGTACATGCTCTCTTCATGCACTGGGACCCAAGGTGAGCTCCTTCGTGGCAGTTTGCCAGAGGAAGGAGAGCAGGAACCGATCTGTCACGAGCACTTCTTCACCGTCTGCGTCTGCCGTTCTGGTGTGATTCTGAACTAAAACTGCTTCAYGTGGGCTTCTTCGACTTTTACTTCCCAGGGTGTCCCAAAAATTCAAACCTTGSCCCAAGACGTGCAGGCACAGCAGTGGAAGGGTTAGAGCTTGATGGCTTTGCACAAGAGCAACGAGCATTGGTCCGATGTCTGGACCAGCCTTATGCTGACAGCAATTTACTGCTCCCCTTGTCCTCTGGGTATAAACAAGCAAAAATGRTATTTGGACAGGGCAGCAGCCCCAGAAGTGAGGTTTCTCTTTTTGTTGGCCTTGCAGAGAATGACCAGACAGAGAAATAAAGAGAGAGATAAATCTACTCACGCACACAAATATTGTGATGAAAATGAAGACAGTTCTGTTGTGTGAATGTTTCGAGGAGTACAGAACACTGGGAACATGTTCCAAATGTCAAATGGATTATACTCCAGCGCCCTTATTGTTTCATATAATTCTCATCTAATGTCACCCCTGGCAACAATAATACAAGTCTCAATATTCGCTTTGATGTAGCCTCACTGAATATTTTTAAGCAATGAGGAAATTGCCAGGGGGAGTGAAAGAAGGAGGGGCAGGCGGGGCGGGGGTTGCTGTTGCACCCAACACAAGGGTGACAAAACAGATCCCTGCRTTAAATCCATCAGAAAGATTGAGTTTGCAATTTCAGGGTCCCTGACGCCTGTGCTGCTGAAGCCTGGATAGGCTCGCGTTTGAGTTTTAATCATGAGGTTTATCTCCATYGGAATACAATTAGGGAGCCCTGAGCTTGAAGCAAACAGATTGGAGGAGCACAGTGAAAGCAAATGCAGTAACATGAAGGGGGACAAATCATCTTCATTTTGCCAGGCTGAACAGAGCTGTCACATTACAAGGTCAGGCCAAAGCGAGCTGATTTTGTGGGAAGGAAGGATAAAATGACTAGAAAGGTGGAAAGTGCAAAGAGGCAGCATGGGCTTGTCCTCTGTTATTTTATTACTCTTTTGACCCCAGAGGTTTTCATAAAGTTGATTAACAGATATAGCAGCCAGCCCCCGAGGCCCTAATACAACCGTTACTCCTCCCAGGCACACTCCGGCTGCTGCCGGCATTCCCCCAGTGACTGCAGCACCATCGCTGACCCGGTCCACCCGCGCCCAGCGGGACAGGGGTGGCCGGTGCGAGGAGGGAGCAGGGCAGAGCCCAGCCCCAGCCTCCTCTGCCGAGCCCCGGGGGATCTGCCGAGCAGCATCTCCCCTCGCCTGCCCTAGGGCAGTGACAGCTCTCCCCCCTCTGCCTCCCCCCACCCCAGGCTGCGTCCATGGAAAGGTTTCCCAGCTTCTCCCAGTGCCTCCTCTCCCATGCCCACACCGCTGCACTGGAAGAAGAAGAATCCRTCCTATATCCACCTCCTAGAAGCATTATTTCTGTGTGAGGCTTCTCTTTGCACACAGTATGGGAGAGAGGACAATATTCTGCTTAAATGCTTTGACAGGCTGCTGACAGACACAGGAAAACTTGGGTTTAGGTCCACTAGGAGTTATAAATAAAGCATTTCTCCTCCTGCAGGATCTCATCTGGGAGGCACATGGGTGTCCAGGCCTTATAGATGGGACCAGGACAGTTGTACCCTTTTCTATCCAAAATTTCACTGGCCCGGGAGCCACCCAGCACAGGGTCAGAGAGTCTTCTCAAGGGGCTAGACCTACATTTGAAGTAAGAGTAAATGGGAATTAGGAGCATTCAAGCTTTACTCAGTGCAGGCTCTACTCTTCAGAGCATGAACAAAATCTCATTAAAGTCAGTCACAAAGTTTATGTCCTGTTGACCTGAAAGGAGGTTGGCTCAGACAAAAATCTTTCTACAGGAAGAATGGAAAATATTTCAAAGCAATTAAATCAGAGAGAGATGCTTTGCCTTTCACTGTATTCTCCGAGGAGTCTCCTGGAGTAGATGCTGCAGTCTGTTTCAGATTGGTGCTGTCATGCCAGACACCCAGAGCTGGGAATGGACAATTTTGGTCCGTAGTATTTATAATCTCAGTGTGTRGCCTCTCTTCTGTGTCCTGCTGTCTAAACTGATGGCACAGTGTTTGTCTTATTCCAAGAGCCATYATATGTGACATGGGCATAATGTTTCACTTCTTATTTCTGCCTTAAATTGTAGGAGTTTCACTGAGCTCCATGATTTGTGTGGTCAGTATTACAGCCATCAATCACAGCTTGCCTTTTTCCTTCCTATCTCTAATGCCACAAGGTTTCTTCCCTTCACTGCTCTCCATCCTAAACAGACCTAGTGTGGATTAAAGAGGCTGTCGCTTATGGAGGAACTGGAAGGACAGAGCAACATAAAATGGTTAGAGGCCTGGTGTCAAATGGGTGCGCAAAAGAGCAAAATATTTTCAGCATTTATGGTTGTAATCTGAATATTATCTTATGGTTATTTTCTCATGTTTCACTGGAGCAACCACAGGACAGGGATTCAGGAGATGGGGTCAGTACCTGATGGGCTCCCGYCCTTGTGTGAACTCCAGCACATCGTACCCCCACTCATGTCGTTACTCACCCCATCCCCTTTATTCCTTCTCTTTGGTTACAGTGGGACCAAGTTTCTCCCTGATCATAAATGATTGGACATACATGCTTTGTGTAGGATCTCTCTGTAGTGAAAGGAGATGCAGACAGCACCTGCATAACTATTTCAGGCTTGGATACCACATTACTAACATGTAGTGAGATAAATCCCGCCTGAGGTTCCCTCCTCAGCCGATGAAAACAGAAGGATGCCCTGCAGAAGCCAGCTGGGGTGCCCAAATAGTCTGACACTGTCTGAAGACACTCATCTCTTGCTATTGACTACAGAGGCCAACTGGACTGACTTGTTTCTTAATTTAGATGGTTCAGYTAAGTGCGAAAGTTGCATCTTGAAGGGTGGGTGTGTGCTGCAGGCTGTGTGGGTCATACCCTGCGAAAGGGCCTTTGGTTGGAGTTGGGATCCTCAAACAGTGCCACAACACTGATTTGCATCATCATAAACATGTATCAAATCAGACTAATGGAGAATTAGGATATAAGAAATCTAGTATTTTCTTTAGAGGGCAATTTCTCCCTTATTCTCCCTGCTGAAATATAGCTGCTAGATTTGGCCACAAATCTTTAGCCCACGATAGCTGATCAGATAGATAACTCTGTTGGAATCTCTTTTGGAAATTTGTCCCTTGTGGTGAGTGGCACAAGATGATTTAGYTTAGAGTAATCCAGTGCCAGTACCAAAAGTAATGTCCTTTCTGTGCCCTTGGTCCTGCCATGCCGCTGAAATGCAATAACGGCCAGCCACCTGCAACTTGTTTTGATGCTGCTAATATTTCTTATTCTCTTTGCCACTGCCTGAGGGTATGCACCAATCTCTTAATACATATATAAATATTATGCTTGTTAATCCCTCGGAGAAAAATAATATCAACAAAACTTCTTACCATTTCCTGTGTGGCTGACTGAGTAATGTGAACCAGATGATATTTATATTTAAAAAAATGAAAATGCCAATAAAAAAGTACTTCTAAAAAATTCACCTCTTGGTATTTTCCTATTGCAAATGGAGAAATAACAGAGATGCTACATTTACATGTTAAAATTCAGYAAAGACAAATGGTCTTTATTACAGCACTCACAGAAGTTACAACCATGATGGTCCCATTTCAAAGTGGCACTCCTAATTTTAAGCACATACCTAAATTTTAAGTATTTCTGTGGGATGAGCTTAAAAATAAATCAAGAGCTTGTGAACACTTCTGGTGGGAGCACAGGTCAGACCTACCAGGTCTCAGTTGTGCCCTTCACAATGCTGAGCTGGAGAGGAAGGTCTATTGCTGGGAAAAGCTGGTATAACTCTTTTTTGTTTGGTAAGACAACACTTATTTACATAATTTACATAGTTCTGGAATTCATTCATCCATACCAACAGCACAAGATTAAAATAAAGGGGGAAAGTGCCACTTAAATCACACTTAAAGCCCYCCAAACAGGACAAAAGGCATTCCTGCTGTAGCTGTAGGAATGACCTTCTGCATGTTGCACGTTGGGCGCCAAGGGAACCCATGGCAAACACCATTGGTGGTAATTCTCATCCCCAATTTATCTGATGCTTATTACAGAATGTATTTGTGACCAGATGTTAAGCTCAGAAAACTCTTTCCAATTTCCTCCTTTCACACCTCCATTGCTTCCCAAAATTTTCATCTTTCAGGCTATAATTATTACTGATTGGTCCCTTTCATTAGATGATTTCTTGTTTTTTTGTTTGTTTTGTGTCTTTGAATACTGTAAGMAAAATCCTTTTTGCCATTTTTGGTCACAATTATAAACGAAAGAATCATCAAGTACTACAAACTGAATGGCCAAATTATAAATCAAGGGTGCCCATCATCTTCCAGAAATAAGAAAAATCAGGCCACTTTTCTRACATGATGAAAATAGAGCTCGCCATTGCCAATGTCTTGTGTTGCACCTATCAGACCTCAGCCTTATCTGTAATTGTGAACTGGCTATYGTCCAATTACAATTCTGTTGCAATTCTCCCAATAGCTGAGGTTTTTCTTCGAACTCCACTCTAGCCATTTGTGTGATCAGATGGGACTCTCAGCTCACTTTAAAAAAMCAATCAGTCGTCTTGTCTTTATGGCTGTGAAAAGAGTAATGTTTAAGACACTGCTTCTCAAAGAGAGATAGACAGCAGGATGCTGGTATGAATTTCTCTTTCTCCAGTATATCTATTTACGCCTATCCACCTAGCTAGCTGATTGTCTATCTGTCTTTCTAAAAATTACAGATGTGCTTGAAAAGTAATGTAGAAAGGGTGACAGTCATTCAGCAGAAGGCCTCGCATCTCGTAAATCTTATTTGAGCCTTTATGTGAGGACCAGAAATGGTTTAGCTTTAGTACTGGCTCTGTTGAAAAGGGTGATTTTCTCCTAGTAAAAACCCTACGGCAACTGAAGGGCTCAGCCAAGTGAACTTAGGACACAGGAGGATTGGTACCATCCTATTAGGACTAAACATCTCCAGATCAGGCTCTGTCTGTATGAGACTGGGCTGTGGACTGTGCTCACCTTCATCCAGCTTTTGAAGACAGTGGTGGGGCAAAAAGCTAGAAAGGCTGATGCACATCCATGGTCTTCCTCCCCTTGCCTCATCCTCCCCAGGCAGCTCCACCACCCAGGGCAATAGCAGCAAGGTTAGAAAAGTGTCCTTCAGTCACTGAAATAACAAAAACTTCTCTGGGAGGCACACATCTCCGGTGTGCCATGAATGGAACAATTAAAAATGATAAAAGGTCTATCTTGGTTCTGAACGCTCTGGTTGAGTGAAGAGATAAGCCCCCCTTTCATTCAAAGTCATTAACGGCTCAGCAATTTCAATGCCRTTTCCCATCGAAATGTATGAATTTTTAATCCTTTAATTGCATGTTATCCTAAACACCACGTGTGCTTTCTTCTTATTTATCCACTTGCTTCTGTTGTTACAGGTAAATGCTTTTTTGAACTCGCTTTTATGGGGGAAAAAACGCATTGTTATCTCTCTCTCTGCAGGAAGACAATGGGGGCTGCCAGGGGCTGCCAGTGAGTGGCAGAGGAGGGGTGTCTCAAGTGACTTCTCTATTCGGAAGCTGCCTTTGGATGAGATGGGCTGCGATCCTGGGATCGGCATGGAGGCCGGTGAGAAAAGCAGTTTTTTTCTTCCCAGTCTCTGAAATGGCTTTCGTGATAACAGAAAAATTAATTACTAGGGAGATTACTGAAAGAAATATTCTGCCGATACGATAACTGTGTTCATTGGAGACATCTGTTTGGTTTTATTTCCAAAGAAACTCCTGTGTTTTGCTCTTGGAGCTGTGAATGGCTGGTAATACAGCTATTGTTGCAATAAATATGCATTCATTTCCGACCTCAGGAACATTTATGGAGCTTTGTCTACCCTGAGTTGAATTTTTAGGAGACTGAACGCAATGGTTCCTGCCAAGACTGAGATCAAATTTTTTCAAAGACTGGGGAGATTGGAGCCAGGGATTAAATCTAGATCGCAGGCTTCATAATTATAATAGGACTCAGTTAATGGAAATAATCAGCAGAACAAACCATTCCTAAAACATCTGACATTTGCCGGGAGGAAAAATGAGCTGATTTTTCTTGTCATGAAGGATCTATCAGTAGACCATGGTGACACAATTCATATTTATTTTTTAACTGTCTTCAGTAACTTCCTGTTGCGGATATATTTGTTTCTTGCCCATGGACTAAGAGTAAATAGTCTGTGAAATTCCAGACAGTCACAGATTTTGTCTGAGACGCGGCTGCTCTGCCTTTTGCATTTTTACCTGTACTTCTRCGAATTTGGTATAAAAAACTGTTAAATGAGAACCCTGATGGTCTGCACTCACCTTGCACTTTGCCACAAATTGATGACATAAATTTCAGGCCAATGAATAATGTGGGCAATGGAGTTGAAGGCCAGAAGATATCACAGGAATTATTGAGATGATTTCCTCCATAGCTCAGGTCACACATGGAGTAATTCCTAAGCTGGAGGACATTAGTCTTCCCATTACTCAAGGCGTACTGGTTCAAAGGGTCAACTGTTTGGCAAAATTCACGTATCACTCTTGTGTCCTCTGCAAGGAGGGAGGATATATTTGGATCTTGCAAGAATACTTCTGTGAACCGAGTTCATGTGTCATAAATCTGAGAATGTTCCTCCATACTTGAGCCTATTCCTTTCTCTGAGCCAGACTTCTGAGGTTTTTAGAAGAATCTGAAATGTCCATGGAAGATAGAGGCCTGAGGAGGTGGTGGTTGTTGATTTTCTTGCAAAAAGGGAATGCATACTGCTGCTTTCCCCACACATTTTTGTCGGAATTGGGATGAATATTGTGAATATGAGTGTCGCAATACCCTCAGGGTTGTCACATTTTTCTTTACTTTGACCAGACTGGAACTGAAAAGTACCAAAAAGCTCAGAACTGTGTATTCTGGTCAAATTCTGCAGATTCAGCTAATCTATTGAGAATTTGGATAAGGATTGGAGTAGAGTCTCGCACTGATCTGAAAGCAAACATGCCTATGAGGGCAGTTATGCTTCTGGCTAAATACTCTAACTGCTGAAATCAGCATCAAACCACCTGTTACTATGTTCTGTGTCAGGATTTGCTGTAACTAACATTTACAGTTTTTCGTTGTTTTTTTTGGCCAAGAACAGGAATTAGTAGCTGAAGCTAAAGGCTATGCTTGTTTTTTCGCAGCCTTAGTTGATCATGCATAAAAAGGCACAACATATGAAACTTCTGCAAGGCTCTGCCCAACCTTTGGAATGCAGTTTTATTTTGAACTGGATCATTTGCCTTCTCTTACTGTAGCATCATTCTGTGCAGTATCTGTCCAGGGGTTGTGGCAAGATATGTGCCCTGGGTGTGAAGCTTGTGCAGATCCCCATGARCTACATCACATGGACCAGAAGCCCTTCAGAACAGGAGGGGACTGGGCCTGAGGGATCCAGCAACACAAGAGAAAAAGAAAAGTCTTGTGTGATTTCATAACTTAATGTCTCAGACACAACAGCAAAGGGCAACCAGAAACATCCAAGGGTTATCGCAAATTCTGGACCTACCGGATGCCTTTTGAAGCCCTGCCTTTAATTCAGTCTGACACACACAGACCCAGCAATACAGGGCCAAGCCAAATCAGGTCCTAAGATCTCCTTGCTAATATCGATGGTAGTTTGCAAACCTCTTACAAATTCAAAATGTTAAATGCAATAAAGAAAATGTTTCCTTAAGCAAGCTATTCACAAGTCAAGACCAGATGTATGCTTCACGCTGGCTAATATCCAGAATGACATGGCTGAGCAGGTATACGGATATTAATGTCTTTGTATTAGGATGCACAGTAAATATGATTCCAGCAATATCACAGGCACCAATTGGCTATTAAGCTAGAGGCTAAATTTGTTTTTTTTATGTTGCAATAAATCTTACTTTTCTACAAAGCCTAGGCAAATATTAAATCAAATCCCTTTCTTCTCTCCCCCCTCTTTAGTTATTGATTGGGGGTATTATATATCAACTACCCACAAGGAGAGCATGCCATAACTTTGATTGATTGCCCCTATATTTCTGGCACTAATTCTGTGACAAGTGCATGCTTTGCTGCCCACCCTTGTCTGTGCTTTATGTCAGTGGCCTTCTCCCCTGGCCGATTCATAGATTAAAAGATCGGAACAGTGTGATGTATGAGGTCTTTCTAGGTGACCTTCTGCCCAGGGAGCTGGGTACCCTACTGCGTAGGACAAGCAAATACTCACCCCTCTCCCAAAATAATGTTCCTCTATGCAAAAAAAATTGCTTGTGAAAACAGGAGGAAAGGAAGGAACTGGAGGGTAGAGCAAGACAGAGAGAGAGAGAAAGAGAGAAATAAATATAAACAAGAAAGCTGCTAGGTCAGAATAGAAAAGGTGGAAGTCTTCAGACATGATACGGTGAGTCCATCTCTAGGGTCAAAGAAGTCTCTGTGCAAATGCAGGTTGCAGCAAAATGCTTGTTACCATAATGCACTGAGAATATCAGTGGTTTGGGATCAGTATCACCTGCTAATTTATATCCTGTTGCCCATCGCCACAGCCCATACAAATAAATGCCCAGGATCTCATTGCACTTTGGTTCTGAATCCTTCCTACTCCATTGCTGGGAGGACCCAAAAATCTCCCTGCAAGTGTGTTGAGGTCAGGGAGGCTGGTGGAGAAAATAATTTCTATCGCATGGTTATTTTTGCCATATTAAATAACAGAAGGAAATGCTATTATGAATATAACATAATTCAGACTCATCCCTTAGCAGATTATTCTTTGGAGGGATAAATTTATCCCCGTCGGATTTCAAGAGCTGTCCACTGCTAGTTCCTAATGAATCAAACCAGCTCTGGGTAACAATAATTTCTACAAATCTGCTTATCTGGGCTAAATGTTTATCCCTTTAGCTGCAAACCTCTTGATCCAAAATCATTGTTATAAAACATAAGCAGGGAGTGTCTGCAACAAGCATGTAATTGAAAGGCACTTACTTGCTCGGTTGTTAAAATAAATGTTCAGCAGAAAACCAGGAACAGGAATTGAAGTGCCTGTTACATACAGATTCTCCTGTTTGATTCATTTCTACAAAATAGCACATGGAAGGCTTTAAAATCTCTCCTTATAAAAAAAAAAAAAMCTGAAGGTACTGGATGAAAGCCATTTGGTGAGTGTGGGACACAAGCAGTTTGTGCAGTGTGATAATACGCCTGCTGGTGAGATGAACATACACTTTGAATTCAGACCCAAGAATACATCATCAGAGACAGGAAGAACATGGGAGGAAGCAGAGACTCTAAAATAAAAGCTGTAGAAACATTACAGTGAGGCAAAAATACTTGGGCTAGATCGCTGTCTGATCTAAGAGCAATGAAGAAAAATGCTGACTATGGTCTGTAATTAATCTGTTGGGGCTGGCTTAAAACACCCTTTGCTTAAATTGCAATGTACGGAGTGAAAGGATTGATCAGAACTGATCTAATGTGATCAGACTCACATTATGGTATTTGGCAGGCAAAATCATAGACATCTACTTCCAAGTAAATGTAGTGAAGGGAAATAAAAGCGGACATTCAAAGTGAGATCTGTTAGCTGGCTATGTTTGAAAACCATTGTGGCAATACAGTTTCATAGATTGTTTTTGCAAAATGTCTATGTGTGTCTGTTAATTTAAAGAAGCTGAGAAACAATGCGCTACGTGAGCTCCTAAGAGTCTCCTGCAGATCCTCAGTGTGATACTTCTTTTTGTAATCCTAGACAAAAATACTGCAATTTTCATTGAGGCCCATCAGAGAAGGATGGTGTCTGGAGGAACCAGCTTAGTGCATCCGTAGGGAGAGCTTCAAGGGTTCTCTGAGTGGGATGGGGATTCCAAAGTCACCCATCAGGCTGGGGATGTAACAGCTAAAGAAAAGCATTTAACTGAAAAATGGGGCTCTTGGAGTGCTCAGAAATGCCCAAGGCCAGCGCTGCTGCCCTTGTGTTCCTGCAGGAGGGACCGCTTGGCTGTTCCAAGCCTGCTGGTCACTGAGAACGTGGCGGGAGGTGAAGTGGCAGATGGCCCATTATTTACCATTATTTCAGGTAGGCCGGACCTATGTTATTTACAGCTCCAAAAACTAACAGTAAAACCTTGGCTTTCATTCATGTGTGTCATTTGGCAATTTGTCTACATTCAATATTGCTTCAGTAGCATTCATATAAACAAATTAAGGGAGGAGAAAGCAACAAATGCAGCTTAAGACTAATTCCCCTCCACCCACTGAATCACTGAGGGCCTTTAAGAGTGTTCAAAGCCAAATTACACTTCAGCGCACAGGATTTAATTTTCATCTGCCAACTTCAGAAGGGGGATTTAGTCGGATAGGGCATTTGCAT
This sequence comes from Oceanodroma leucorhoa, assembly GCA_030449065.1. NCBI lineage: Eukaryota > Metazoa > Chordata > Aves > Procellariiformes > Oceanodroma > Oceanodroma leucorhoa. The sequence goes on along the minus strand of JASVER010000056.1, from coordinate 5,838,732 downwards.
TCCATAAAAGGAGTTGATCTCTAATTAAACTAATATCATGTTTGAGTTTCCACAGTGATAACTGGGAAGACAAAACATGCAGGTCTTGGCAAGAGGAAGGAGCAGGCTCAGCGCACAGGAGGAGAACGGCTCTCCTTTTAAAATGCCAAATGCAAACAAGCGTATTTCAATGTGTTAGGACAAGTTGCCTGCTGCATAGAAAGAAACACTTACCTTGTACTTACAGACCCATACAAGGTCTCCGCACCATTTATGTGGCACTTACGCTTAGAAAATGCACCCAGCTCGCTCCGTTCTGAGTGCGTTTTGCCAGGAGTTGAGAAGCTCCAGCGCAGTGTGGGCACACTCAGCTCCCGTAGCAGTTCCTCACGGAGCCGAGTGCCTTGCAGGATCAGGACTCTTTCCTGGAAAAATAAAAAAATCTCCTCTTCTGTTCCACATGCTCTAGCCTTTCTTTGTATGTGAAGTAAAAACAACTTTCTATTTTTASTCTTCAACCTTGATTAGGGCACAACTCGGTATATGTCCACAATTTTAGTCACGTCAGTTGAGCGAGAGTGATGTGATGGCTTGCAATTAAATCAAGTAAGTCGGAAAGTGCCCATGTTTCTCTGCATACCAGCCTTCCCAGGCCCACCCACGGGATGATGCTGAGYAGTCCTGACAGCCAGATTCCATTGAGCAAGTACAGAAAAAAATATATCAAACAGCTAAGCAAAGATCCATTTAAAATTTTTCTTTGGTTATGCTGAAACAATATTTTTTTTTCTAATTCCTGCTCAAATTCTTTCAGGGCAGCTAAGGCCACAGGAGACAGAAGTATTTCTTACCTACCATCAAACATTCAGGAAAATCAGTAAACTGTGGCAATTATTTTCACAGATCAATAGATTTTAAGGCCAGATAGCAACACAATTACAACCATCAAGTCTGATTTCCTGCTGTACAATGTCGCAGAGCAATTCCTTTTCCGAGCCCAACAGCACGGGTTTAAACCAGAATGTATCTTTTAGCAAGACATCCCATCTTGACTTAAAGACACCAGATGACAGGGAACGAACATCATCCCTCAGTAAGCCCTGTAATGATAAATTACCCACCTTGTTAAAACATGGATATTTTTTTCCTCCTTTAATTCTTCTAATATTCATCTTCGAGCTACTAAAAGCGCTCTGCTGAGTTAGTGAGTTCCTACTCCAGATATGCGTCTGACAGAGGCCATTCTCCTCCTATGGCTTATTYTGGTCGGTGATCAAATCACAGTTTACTCTTAGCAGCAACATGCAAGTCCCTTCTGAAGTGATGATTTCTTTGAGGACCACGTGTCACGTACCCATGGAGCGAGTGTCTGTTGACATGATATAGAGGTGCTGGGGCAGCATCTGAGGTCTTTGGTCAGACAGTGAGTGTCCGTCTGTCCTGGCAGCAAGGAAAGGATGAGCTATASTGTGATTTTTGTGTGCCAGCCCAGAGTGCCAGCTACCCGCCCATGTCTGGTTTTCCCCCAAACCACAGCCAACATCAAGGTTAGTAGAGCAGCCCCATCAGGCACAAAGGGAAATCCCAGTCTCATTAAAAGCAAGGAGTTTTGCTTTTATCTCTGATGGGACTGACATTTCATTTGGAAACCTTAGAGATGAGAATATTCATAGTCTTGATATGCGTGCTATACACAAAACCTCCAGTTTCTGATGAAAAGCCCAGCTCCAGATCCCTTTTACATAGTTAATTTTAATATCATTTTTTATTTATTTCACAGTGGAGCGCATCTGGCTTACAATACTTACCCAAGTAAATATCCCATTTCACCTCTCTCCCAGGAAACAGATGTACATAGATCAAACCAAGAAAGACGACTGTTTATTTTTTTCCCTTGTGACTCAATCCTGTGCATATGCCACAGTGTGTGGCATTTTCCACTCCTCAAAGAAAGCAAAAACACACATGACATTAAAGCTCGGTTTTCTAGAAGTTAGTGTTTTTAAGATGAAAGCACCCAAGCAAAATATCCTTCGGATAGAAATAAAACAGGTAACTTTTCAAGCTAATGAGATATTTGTGGTCAAGTTCTGATCTCCATTACCGTGATACGCATCTGGGCTAATTCCCTACRGAAGATAAAAGGCCCTGCTACGTCTGGTGGGTAGAACAAATTATTTCATGATATAAGCCAGTTTTTAAAAGCACCYTTAGTAATCAAAGCCCCCAAAACTCTTGGGATTTGCATTTCCTGAGTTTCTTAAAATAGCAGTAGGGTGGTGTGTCCCTGGAGCTTAGAGGTGSCTCCTCCCCAGGTGCTCTCACCTTCCGTGGGGCCTCTTGGGAGAGGCATTCCCGGTTCCCAGCTCACAGCCTGCACATCCACAGCCATCCCTGTGGGGAAGGAGAGTCTCCCCTTCAAATCTGCTCTAAGGGGAAAAAAAAGAGCAGGACAAGCAGAGCATTTTCAGTTTCCTGAAGAAGACAGACAGACCCCACTCCCCCAGKACCTAAAGGCAAAGCTGCCCCTGACTCCCACGCCTTGGGCTTGCAAGTTAGACCCACACCACAGACCAAACGACAAGTCTTGCCCAGCACAGAGGCACAAGGAGCACAGATGACTTTTCTTGCTTCTTCTTCCCCAAAACAGTGTATGGGAGCCAGTAAAAGGGGTGGAGAAAACCATACTCTTACGGTGCTGCAGGGCAGCCAGCCTCGTAAATGGTGTTTTCTTGCTAAATAAATAAATAACAGGGAATTGCAATCATGGCTCAGCGAGCCTTCAAAACTATCCAAATATGCAAACTTCCTCATGAGGAACGGGAAAAAAAGAAAGGGGAAAAAAAAAGGCAACACGTCAACATGCTTTGCATGCTAAGGCTCCTGTTGTTCCAGCAGGCTGCAGGCTGTCCTAGGAGATTATAAAGCTAGCTTGATTTCACAGCAGGATGTGGGGGACGTGGAGAGGGGAAAAAAAAACTACCTGTGCAATTCCAATTAACATAAATTAGCAGGGTCTGCACTCCAGAAATAAACAAACAAACACAGCATTGGTGGGAACAAAGGGCAGCGCAGGGCAAGATTGCTTCTTGTTCACCGTTGAAACCGGGATGCAAACGCTGGTGGTGTCTGTCGGGRGGAAAGGCGATACTGAATCCAGCCAGAGAAATGCCTCCAAACCTCTTCAAAGGTTCAGCAGTTCWTAGGACATAGGGGAGGGGGTGTTGGGTGGTGCATTTGAGCTCCCTGGGTCAGCCCCAGAGCACGAGGAGGGTCAGAAGAGGTTGGATTCATCASACCTGGATCCAACTGTCTGAAAACAGACCTCTAAATCAGAGCTGGGCACTCTCAGCTTCTTCAGTGGTCACGGGAAAAAGCCCGGTGCCTCTGGAAGGTGACATCTCACCAGTCCCCTGCCAGATGCCAGATGAATCTCAGCCTTAGGGTCTGATTTCAAGGGCCATTTGAGCATCTGTAGCTCCAGCTGTAGGCAAGAAGATGAACCAGGCACGTTAGACATCCTGGATATAACACCAGGCATCTGTTTGCATCTGTAGGTGTCTCAGCACCTTGACAAGCCTTGTCATTAGATGCTCCAAGAGGCTGATTCCTCACTGGAAGGTGGAGACGGTAGCACTGCCCTCCTTCAGAGCAGGGCTAGGCACATAAACCCAYGATAGGTTGCAAAGCGTGTTGGCAGCACAGTCCTGGGGCTGGATACTCACGTCGGAGAGATGGAGTTTGGCCGCTGCTACGTGCATGAACTGATGCTGGGGTTGTCACAGGCAGATGCAAATGACTGCCCAGATTTTTGGAAGGGAAGGGAAGCAAGGCAGGAGCTGTGACAAGAGGTGGCTTCCCGGATGGGCTTACTGTGCCTTGCCTGCAGCTGGGGCTCCTGTTGGGGTCTAAGTGGCTGAGCTTTGGAGGGTTTGTGAAAATAGACATTTCTAGTCTGGCGATCTAAAGACGAGTAGAAGAGGTTCATATTCAATTCCTAAAAAGCCCTAAAATTTGTGGTCAGATAGCCTCACACCATCCTTCACTCCAAAGGAACAAAATCCCACATATCTCATTTTCTGCAATATCTTATTCCAGAGCAGTTGTGACCCCAGCCCCAGCTTTACTCCACTAAAATCTGTGGTTTTCAATAGCTTTAAAGACAGAGCCCAGAAAATCAGGAGTAACTCATATAGTGTGCTGTTTTTCAGCTCTTGGTTCATATCCTCAGGTGGAGACCTCAACAGCACTTTATCGATTTACAACCACCAGGATTAGGTCTCCTTTTCATGCGTAAAATATAAAAATTACAGCTTTCACTACCTCTTGTGTTATCTCCAATTAGCTGCACTGACATGATTTGTTCTCCCATAGTCTTTGTTGCATAACTAATCACAGCCAATAAATATAAACACAAAAAATAATTACCTTAAATCAGCTGGCCGTACACACCAAGCACATCCATTCAATAACAGAGAAGACACACAAATTTCCTGAGATTATTACATTTTATTTTTATTTCCATTTGGGTTTTTTTTTTTGCTTTGGGTAAAGTTAGGGGGTGGAGGTGCATATGCGAGGGCTGTAGCTATRGTAACGTACACCCAAATAAATGATGTTGGCTCTCTAGGTAATTCAATGTTTAATTCCGTGTCGGTTGTGTTTATYGCTTCATTCCAGAAGATCCTAGCATTTTGACATTCCTAGAGCATGTGTCTGAGAATTAATGAAATATTGAAAGTAGTCTCCAATAAGGGCTTTCACTTGCAAGGGGGGAAGGTGAGCAGAGACCCTCATGCTGCTTCTTATTCTTAATAGCACTAAAGATGCCACCCCAAGGACTAGATTGCTGGCACTAACCTAATAGTGGTAATTGATGGGGACATAATATTGTTTCTGTGAGACGCTCGAAAACAAAACTGAGATGGGCTGGCTCAAGAGGATTGGGGAGGAAAGTAATAGCAGCTTTTATCAGATTCCCAAACGGTGCCAGGTTGATGGCTCGTGAGAGGCAGGGTGGGGAGAGACGTGGGGAGGGTGGGATGGTGCCCGGGGACTGCCCAACAGCTCTCCAAGCCTGGCAGGGGCAAGAGGCTGAATGCTGGATGTCAGAGGCAGAAGAGGTGTGTGAGCCCTCAGGCCAGCTCCCAGTGAYGATCCAAATACCCTCACCTTGGCATTTATGGGATGTGTTAGCAGGATCAGCACACGAGTTCTGGACTGTCACAGCTTGTCTGAATCTGGAGGCACAGGCTTTTTTTTTTAACTCCACAGTTGTGCTTCTGGGCAATTCCTGTCATCACCAATTGATGAAAAAGTATATTTATTACCTAAAAATTTCTTGGCTGCTATGCTCACCTCCTAGAGCACAAGGCTATCCAGCCACAAAACCTACGTGAAACACTGCCAGCACTTACAATGCAGGCAGACTTAGCTTTTATTTRAAAAGAAACTGGACCTTTCCAGCCCTTGTAAAGAAAAGCCTGAAAATGTGGGCAGCTATACAGTAAGCTGAGTGTCTGAGACAGCAGATAAAGAGAACCCTCTGTTTATTATGCCTGCAACTCTCCTGGTATTTCAGCAGCTCTGATGACTTGGAAGGTAGACACAAACTTTTTGAATGTGTGGGATTAGTGGTGCTGCCCATGAGATATTGTGTCTATGAGAGCGATCCTTTTACATTTAATTTTTAAATTTGCTGGGTTTGTGATTATTGCATCTTACATCACCGTCTTTATTTCATTGGCTTTATTTCCCTGGGGCTGAGCTTTGCTAGCGAAGTGCCCACCTGCAGGAAAAACACAGCAGGAGCCAGGTGCAGGGAGTTGCTCTACTGAGGATCTTTCTGTGAGCCAGGTGAAGATTATTGGATCACTAGATAATTTCCCCAAGTTTCTAAAACTGTATTTAATTCATACTAGCATCCACAAACCTGGATGCTTTTCTGAACTGTCCAGGCTCCCTGACTCTAAAAAACAGGACTAGAAATCTCAGAGGAAAGAGCCTTTCTCACGAGAACTTCTGCACTTCGTGTGCTCCTTGTGATCAAAACTGAGAGGTGAAAGAAAGTCTAATGAGCCTGGGCCATGAGCTCATCAACAGGGATTGATCCAAGGCTCTTTCAGACTGAATTCAGCTGCTGATGAGTTCAGGGCTAAATTAGCAGCGGTTTAGATGGAAGGGGCAGTACGAGGATGGGGATACTAAGGTTAACAGGGCTGCTACGTGCTCTATTCTGCAAGATATTCCCAATTAGACTTCAGAGGAGTTACAGYAATATCCAGCAATTAATGGGAGTTTTTTCAGTGGATTTCAGTTATGTGCTTTGTGCTGGCCTGGTTGTGGGAAAAGGTTTTTCATCTCAGAGCAGCCGATGACATCTCCCCAGATCTGCAGCACGTTGCTGTATTCAGGCAAATTCATTCTAGATGCAAAGCTGTGGATCTGCGGGAGGTTCTGGGCATGTATTTTTGGCCTTGATTATTTATGTCGTGCTTAAAATTTGGAGTTTTCTCATGTAGAATTGAAACATTGTGCAAATACACCAATTTACACATCACTTTCTATGGGAAGTTGAATTGTTTCATTTCAGTGGTCTTGTTTCATTTCAGTGGTGTCCTAAATCTGTTGTTTCAAGACAGTAAATCTGCATTTTTTTTCTGTGTTATTGTTATGCTTCATTTCTTTTGATCAATTTTATTACATCATAATTCACATTGTCTCATGCTTCAGATTTCATATCACAATGTTTAGGATCATCTAAACAACATTTTTACTTCATCAGAATGATAAGTTTTGAAAGTATTGAACTTGAACTATGTAGCTGTGTTGAAAAAAACCATCATGCAACATCCAATATAGAAAATGTTCAGAATTCCTGCTTCACTGTTTTTTGCATAATTATTATTCAGGGTTTTTTCCTGAGCCAGAAGTTCCAATGGGAAGTGGCAACATTTCCCAAACAATGGAAATTCCATTTTCAAACCAGTTGCAATCTTATCCCACAGTTTGTGTGGGATTTTGCAGGGAAGAAGTTCTCTTTCAGTGTCAGTAAGGTTTGTGAATGAATCCTTGGGACCTCACAACATCTTCCCCTTTCTCCAGATATCAACCTAGTCTCACATGGGTGTATGATCATGCCATTTTCTAGGTGAAGCACTTCACGCGTTTTGACAGCACTCTCTTTATTTTTCTTTTTGCTGTAGCAACTTCATTTTCCATAATTTTACCATCTGGCACTAAGAAAATAGGTAAACCGTCCTTAGACACACGGAGAGCTCAGGAGGACTGTTGATCACAAGGTTGGGGTTTCAAAGGATCCACTTACGGATCCTCCCAAAATGAAATCCTTTGGGCGGTGTCCAGCACAGACAAGGAGCTCTGCTCCCTCGTGGGCTGGACCCTGCCTCTTCATTAGCACCGGGGCAATGCTTGCACATGTAACCAAAATCAAGCTATCAAATTCCTAGTCCTTCAGATTATGGCAGACTTAAAAAATGTGAAGTCATCAGAGCTTTTTAGGTTTTTATATTAGCAACTTGCATGCAAATGCATGCAAATAGATGTAAATAGACAGACACTTTCTGCAGCCCAGGTTATTAAAGGAGCTGCTGCTCATAAGAGGATTTTCATAATAAGGCTAAGGATCCCACAACATCTATTAAAACACAGTTACTGTAAATTACACTAAATACGGGGTTGTTATCCTTGACAGAGCTTTGCAAAGGGAAGAAGCAGGGAATGAAGMTGTTTCTCTCGCATCATCTCCTGTCTCTTCCCCATTTCTTGCAGTAGCTGGTAGGGCAACGCAGTGCAGAGGAGAAAACAGTTTCTGTGGCTGCAATATTCCCTGGGGCAGGTCCAGCCTGAGGGGAGGAAACAAAAAAAGCCACTGGCTGGTTTCCACAGAAACACTCAGAGGAGCTCATACCTGCTGGGAGGTCTGGTGGCCTCTTGGGCAGGAGCCCCAGGAGAGTGGATAGAGGAGGATGGCCTCAGCTGTGCCCAAGCAGCCGTGACCCTTGCAGCATTATTCCAGTCTCGCCTGCTCTTTATGCAGCCCATTCCCTCCTTCCTTTGGCCCTAAACAGGAACATCCACCACCAGCCCCAACACGCGCTCCATCACCAATACCTTCTCTCTTCTTCCCATCCCCCTGTGTCCTGTGCCTTCCCACCCTCCTCTGGGTGTATGTTTGGAGGACTCACCTCACGCTAACAGACTGGTCATACTTAGACAAGGAAGCAAATCCCTTGACAGACCTTAAAATAGCCCAGAAAACCTTCCCTTGCCTAGACTGTGACTGCTTGTTGCYCTGCAGTGGGGCTGAAGGGACGTACTAGCTCCAGCCCAGGTCCTCCCTGCATCCACTGGAGCGAGCAAGTGGGGAACCAGGACCATGTCTTCCACTTTTTSTGTGATAATCCACCCAGAATAGGATTACATTGCCCTGGCAGGGCTCCAGGCTGACTTTCCCCACTGCTCCTCCTGGGAGCACTGGGTCCCCTTCTGCTCCGATCTGCACGCCTCTGACCCCTCGGCTCGCCAGCACCCGCCTGCTCACGATCCTTCAGCCCGGGGGCTGAGCATGCCGCAGCTTGTGCCCGCTGTTACACAGAGCAAAGCTTGCAAAACAACAACTTCAAAACAAAGCACGACTTATTCATCCCTGCAATGTGCAGAGGAAGCAGAGAGACCCCGCACGTGTTTTCCCTCGGCCAAGTTTAACCCCACCATCCTGAGCTCAGACAGGTCCAGTTTGTTCCACCTCCCCGAGCCATGAGGAACAGTTTGTGTTCCATGCAACATTTGCTTTTTCTCCCTCGAATAATGTCTTCCTGGTCTGTCAGATCTTTCTTTAACGTACCATGGGCAGTTTCCGTCTCCAGCCARCCTCCTACCCCCTGTTGCCTTTTTTACTGGGGGCTACACACTGCATGGGGGAGAAATGTCCTTTGATGTGAGAAAGGGGTAAGACACCGTCGTCCAGGTGGAGCTGGCCCTAAATCCTCCCTTCCTTGACAGTCCAGCCGTTGCTCTCCGTGTTCCTTTGAAGCTGTGTACCAGAGGCTGTTTTATCTGCATACGCTTTATCTTTCTTGCTAATGCTTCAGGAACTGTTTTGCAGCTTCCTTGGATTTAACTCTGACCAGTCTGGCAGTAACTGTTATGAAACCCAAGTAGGAAACCAGGTCATTGGGGATAAAAATGAAAGCGTGTTCCCCAGTTTGCCGTGGCCACGAATAGCTGGGAGCTCCCTGGAGCATGCAGAGCACCCCAGACATCTTTCAGAGACAGTGAAACTGGGGACTTCATCACCCCAGGGCTACTTCAATGGTCAAGGGGAAGAAAGAGATTTCTCCAGAGGGTTATTCAGAGCATTTACTTTGACATCCTCCTCTGATCTGCCCTCAGGAGAAGGGACTGAGCTGGTGTGGTAGGTGCCTACAGCTGGCTGAAGGCCTGTGCAGATGCTGTCCTGCCCAGCAAGCTGCAATGAGAAGCTGCTATAAAGTGTCTTGTGCATGCGGTCATAGCTCTTGCATCAAACCAAGAGCTCCAAAACCCTCCACCTTCCCATAGCGATGCAGGGGGAACCACACGTGCTACATCCTAGCTGTCCCATGGGGTGGCAGAGGTCTCAGGCTCAAACTTTTGAGAGGGAGGAAGAAAGAGAGACTCTTAACTGGCATCCCTGTTAAATTACCTATTTCCTAATGAAGAGCCAGAATCTTTGGATTCAGGTGAGGATAGAGACATGACATGACAGAAGAGATGAGTCCATGAGGAGGAGGAGGAGAGGGGAAGGAGAGGAGGAGACAGCAGGGCTTGAAGTGACATTTAGTTCATTAGCTTTTATTACCCAGAGGCTTTGTAATGAGAAATGTGAAGTAGAGCTCACCTGATCAGCTCGTTCTCCTCCAGACAGGAGCTGGAGCGTGCCCCACGTGTGCCCCTCTGGCCAAGCCCTAGACACAGCCTTCATCCAGACCTGGAGGGAGCTGGCGGGGGTCCAACGCTGCTCCCTGGTTCTTATTGCCCGATTTGGGTGGCAGATGGGATCTCATCTGGCCTTCGTCTGCGCTCTGCCTTCCTCACACCTTTACAAGACACATTGGATCCTGATGGGATGAAGACATTAGCCTGGGTCTCCCTGCTGCTCTCCACGGGAGGCACAGCAGAACCGTATGTTAAGATATCGAATTAGTGCTGCGTGAGTGTCGGGGAGCTCGCACGTCTCTTACCGGGCGAGGCATCCGACAGCATGGCAAGATGTTACAGCGATACCAAACTGTCAGAGGAACTCACTGCAAAATTGTGCACTCGCAGCCGGAGCGGCAGGAGCCACACCAACCCGTTTAGTTTGCAGCGGTGGTGGGGCTTGGAGAGAAGGACCATCTTGCTGTTCCCAGGCATTTTCAGCACTTTGGTCCTGAGAACCARACCAGCACATCATTAACAGGAACTGATAACGGGCCACTGCCCGGGGGACCGTGGGATTCGGACTGCAGGCTCTGCTGTAAGCTCCCTGCACGGCCACGGAGCGAAACTACACAGTACCTGCTTTTCTGTAGCAGGTSTTTCCTCCTCCAAAACTACCCGATCCATTATGCAAATATGGACTAATCCTGCAATGCCCTACTGGGACACTGTAAGATGATTKTAAGAGATGTTGTGATCCAGTTGCCTTGGAGTCGGGAGTCCTGCCTGTGCTGCAGAGCTGCGGTGGCACCAGGCTTGCTTGGCAGGTCCTGTCCACTATCAGCATCAGCAGGCTGCTGGTACGGCCACGTGGCTTATGGTTTATTCATGCCCACGAGCTCCACCGGCAAGAAGGGCTCTTCTGTCCTTCAGTGCAATGGCACAACGGATTAGAGAGTGACAGGGAGGTTTCCAGGACCTCACATGCTCAAGGAGCAAAGTCAGAAGAATTTGCATGCTGGCTTTGTGCTTGCGAGGGAAGTCATCTCCTCTAGAGCAACTTGACAGGCCGTGTTCCAGCATGCCTGGCAATAAGGTGACCTCCCACCTCGGCTTGCTCCTGAGGCATAATAGGAAGAGCCACTTGTCTTGCACCTTTCCCCTGTAGTTTAAAAAAACAGCTGTTAGTGAAAGGGAGCTTTAACAGACTAAGAGATCTGTAAATTGAAGGAGCATCTGCTTAGGAAATCGTTGGATCACAGTCATGCCCAGAAGCAGCCTTACAGCCAGGAGGCTGGGTTTACTGGATGAACCAGAACCTGTGATTACAGGACAGCTGCCAAGGAGATTTACTTATCTGAACCCTTTCTGCACAGGGTCAAGAAATAGAAGAGTTTTTCTCCCTCCCCTCAAAAGACAATTTTTTTGTCATAGAGGAAATTGAGCATTGAAAAATGGTCAGTCAAAACTTGGAAATATTTTTATATAGAAATGCCACTTCAGTGTCCTGGAGCACTGTCAGTATCTCAGCCACCCTCCTAGACTACTGAGACTACCCACCATAGTCCGTCCTGGGCATCCTGGCACTTTCTTGAAGACGGAGTGGCGTTCATGTCATTTAGCTTTAGCTATCTAAAGGTTAGGTGTTGTAACCGCTCATTTCGGACTCCCCCCAGAGCTGAAGGAAACAAGCGGGCAGCTCTGCAGGTTCATTCATCCTACGTATGCTGGACATCTACCTGAGGATGGAAGAAATCACCCTTTGGAGGTGCTTTCATCTGGTGGCCAACATTTAACTAGTTGACCCTGGTAAGATAAATCCAGGTAGACTCAACCTGGGCAGATAAATCTGGCTGGGGAGTTATACTCATGGAGTGGAAGAAAGGGATGGGATACCCACATTCCCAGGAGGTGCTGCTGTGGTAATCGGAAGCAAACACGTATGTTTTAATGCCTCTGTCTAGGTCAGCACTACAGATGGATCTCACRCCCTTACAGACAAGTCCCTTCAGCCATCTCATAGACTACCTATTCCACAGGAAAGATGTAATAGTAAATTTAAAAATGTGTCAATTCATATATTTGTTGTATACAAGCAGTAGGTGAATGCGATATAGCTGATATTAGAAGTGGCTACATTCTGTTTTATAAATGTTTGCCCTTGAGTCTTCTGCTAGTAACAGAGTCATAAGCCTCCATACCTTTTTAAATGTTATAGGATTCAAAGACACACACTGGCTTAACATGATTACCCCGACTTCCATTCTTCTTCTTTAATCACTAGACCTCACTCCCAGGGGCTATTTGTAATTCACAGTTGGAGTTTATGCACTTTCTTTGAACAAAGAAATTTGATTTTTTTTCTTTTAGTTTCCTTTTAAATCCTGACAGGTTTAAAAAAAAAAAAAGAAAACAAAACAAAACAAAAAACCCTAATGCTTTCATGAGAAGCTGAAATTTCTCATGGAAAAGGAGGTAATTCTAGCAAGCTGAACAGAATAATTATATGAAAGTTGAAGGGAAAATAAATCTTTGACCTGTTTTTGTAATTATTGTTAATTCATTGTTGTTATCATCATTGTCCGAGACAGTGCTCCACTGCAGCAGGCACTGCACAAATACAGAACATCAGCAAAAGTTAYTTAATGCAGCGTACTGCATTCAGCAGCAAAATTAGAAAAACCTTTCTTTGTTTATTCAAGCACTTGAGAGCATACCAAAATTTCTATTTCCAGTGAAAAATGTTCAAAACTAAAAAAAAAAAAAAAAAAATTAAAAATTCAGAGAAGACATCAGGAAAAAAAAATGTCCTTCCTGTTTCTCCAAACCTGACAATTAAGTGTGCTCTTTTGAAGTTAACTATTTCTGAAAGTATTTACTGAAAAATTCCTAACTCAGAATTAAAACTGTGACACCAACCCAAATCATGAGGCTGTTTTGCCAAACGGCTCGCCTCCCTTCCCAAAGTACCAGTTCAGCTCTGGCAGAGTTTCAGGTGCAGCTGTGTGACATTTCCAAAAAGTTAAAATGTTGTTTTCAAAACAAGGCACATTTTTCAAACTGCATTCCGTGTTTATTCCAGCAGGTCAAGATTTGGATTTAATTCAGGTTTGATTACACTGCTGATTTAAGGTGTTGGGAGGAAATTTCAGCTTTATTCCACCCAGAAGCATCGAGTGAACCATCTGGCCTACCTAAAGTACCTGTCCTAAGAGGAGATGAATTGCTCTGAGCTGCCTGATTCTCTCCATTGCYTATACGGGTAGCGTAGCTCAACTTGGGTTTAGATAACCAAATTAGGACCAATAAATCTCATCTTTAGTGATGCTAACTCAACCCTCTGGCTGACAACACTTCTGCTCCACTCAACCTTGCTACCAGGTTGTTGGGTGCCCTCAGGCACATTCATCACCTCTTCCTCTCTCTTGTCCCTTCTGCTGTTCATCTGTTCTGTTACAGCTTCCCTGGGGCTCCACGGCTGGGGACATGCGTTGGGTCCATTCATACTGCAGGCACAGTTATAGCAAAAAGCTGGAAAAAAAAAAAAATCCCCAACTTGCTAGCTGACACGTTTTCGTCCTCACCACTCACCGCTGGTTATTGCTCAGGAGTGCAAGGATGTGGGCCATGTTAGGACAGTGCTGGATAATCCACGCACAAATTCAGCTTTACCTCCAAGATATCCATATGACTCCCAAGGGCACCCTAAAGTGTTGCTGTCGGTACCTACAGTGAAATATTTAGGCTGGCTTCTTTTCATATAAAGGATGTAATATATTATACAGGCTATTGCAGAGGAGAGATTCACATATATAAAGTATTACTCACAAGGTGGTTTGCAAGTCGTAGGGGAGGCTGGTGTCATTTTAACAGTAAAATGGGGCCCTCCAGAGCGGAGGACCACAGCCATCGAGCAAACTCTGGGTAGGGTGCAGCGTCGCTGCAGCAGTTTCAAATCTGGTCCTGGAGTCTTGCTGGAGCATTGAGGTTAAGTTCTCAGCTCCAACAGGGAAAAATATTTTTAATTGCCATGGCAGATGAGGCTGCTGGGCCTTTGATGGCTTCTCTGAAAGATGGATTTCAGTGGCTCCAGCAACAAAAAACRTATCTAAATACAAATGATACATTTGAGTTTGTAATCGTGCATTAATTAAGGTAGCCAAGCAATGCCCACATTTTGTCAGCGACTAGAAAATATAACAAGCCTCTCAGGTAATGAGTTTCACTCACATGTACAGCAGTTSTCTGAAATAATGAGCTTTGGAAACAATCTGTAGGTGCTGACTAGTTATTGATGTTATGAACTCAATGACCCTGTTCCAGGCAGGTTGTGTTTTTCACACAGCATCTTCCCTTCAGGTGCAAGCTTCCTCTCATCAGGGTAGTAATTCAAACACTGCAGTACACCGACACGAACGGAGACATCCTGCTTTGCTGTCGTGCCATACAACTAGGACCAGAACCTTCTCCCTGAGCCTTCAGCRTGGCAGGTGTTTTGCAGGATAAATTACAGCCTGGTTCTTAACCCCTCCCTCCCTCCCTGTGAGTTTTCACTGYTCGGATTAAACTCAATCATTGAGCAAATCCAGAATTTAGAGAGGCCCCTGCAGCGTTGCAAGGTGTGATCATACTTCTTCACTCCTTTTGGTCACTTGGAAAATGATGCTTCAGATAAAAGTGAATCCAGATCTCTGTGGCTGCTCTTCCCTCAAACTCAGCCAGCTTAGTGCATGCCTGTTATGGAGGGGCTTTTGCTTTGTATGTTGGTCCCTCAGTATCCCTAATGTAGCTCTTAAGGCTACATTACACCGAAGGCTTTCCTGCCTATTTTGCATAACAGCATGCGGTCCAGGGGAAAGGCTGMAAAAGTCTCTTCTGCCTGTTTCCCCACCACATTTCAACAAAAACAACTCTTAAGAGCCACCGTAAGAAACCTTTAGGAGATGAAAACGTCCACTGGAATCACCAAGAGTGATTTGATATTTTCCCCCACGAGGAAATTCAAATCAAGYTGCTTCARAGTCAGTCACATCACCTGCCTCACAGCTAAAATAAAGTCAGCTGAAGAGTTTAGTAACCTGTGGTATCTGTGCCTKATTTGCATTGATTTGCTGCAAGTARCTACTGGCAGAAACACAGACTTTGCTGCCATCTTTCCTGGGGTGAACTGATGCAGCTGTACATGTGCAAGAGAAAAAGAGCATTTAAGCTTTGGTTTGCTTGACCCTGGGAGGATGGATGACTCTTTGATCATTTGTGAACCTGGTTTCGCCCAGAGTGTCCTCGCTTCTTCCATCAGACAGAGGAAGCATTTGAATGTGGTTGGTGTGGATCAATGAGCGGATAGCAAAGGAAAAAGTCAGGAAGGGAGAGCGAGGCCTCTCCAGGATGGTGCTGAGCCTTGGCAAGCGAGAGGGGGACATGAAAAATGTCACTCACAGCAGCCAGCAGCAGGGCTCGAACCCAGGAATTCCTGTAATGGGATTACACAAGGCAGGAGCAGATGGACTCTCCTGGAAAACAAAGCCATGCAACCAACGCTGAGCCTGTGCATGCTCCCACAGAGAGGAGATGCAAGCAGAAGAGAGAGCAAGGGCTCTAATCTAGTATATGGAGGCAGCTGGAACAAATTCAGGGCTCCTGACCCAGTGCCTAGCAGTAAGCAAGCAATATTTTTAGAGGGGCCTCTCTAACTTGTTCCCACTACGTGTGTGTACCAGAGATAAGAGGGAGTGAGACTGGGATCCGTTTATTTAACTATGTAAACAACTCCGCTGACAGCTAAAATTACAAGCTGCTACAGAAAGCCTTGCCTTACGTGTTGATCCACCATATACCCATCCCTATCTGCTTTCCTACTGTGCACATAACAAACTTAAATAAAGCAAGAGCTAGAGTCCAACCAGCCTTCGTTACAAAGACCTACCTTCACTACAGAGACAGGACTTGGTTACAAATACTCTTAAAAGATAACATATACTTTAATTATGATTTTTTTTGCTTTCCTGCACCACTCTAATCCAGAGAGGCACACTCAGCTTGGATAAGCTGCCTGTTGCTGTCTCTCTGTAGCACTCTCTCTCTCTTTTGCTCTCTTCGTAGGCAAAATAAACCTTTTCCAGCAACATTGCAGAGGATTATGTTAATATAGAGACTTAGGAACTTTATTCCCAGCTGGTATAAGCAGAAATAACTCTGCTGACTTCGGGGAGGTAGAGCCAGTGTTGACCAGTTTAAGATCCAGTTTGCAGGGGTTTCTGCCCGTGCAAGGCCAGTTTAATAGCACACCACCACTCCCCCAGTATATCCAAGAGCTGGTGCTACTTGGCACCAGGGTCAAAAATTATTGCAGGGAAATATCTGGGTTTTTCTCTAACGAGAGAGAGATGGACAAAATTACAGCTGAAAAGCATCATTTCTTTTGATTTCCACCAGTTTTCAGTTGTTTTACTTAATTTTTTTCAGGTTTTGATGGTCTTTCTCAACCTTASTATTCTGTAACAAGCTGCTTAAGACTTAGTCCACATGTTATCCCAGAGGAGTAACTGGTACATATATATATACACCACTTGCAACAAAGGATTGCTTAACCTCCCTGTAAAGCCCATCAATGACGGAAATTTCACTTTCCCCAGATTGCCCGTTCCAGTGTCTTATGGTTCCTGCTGTTAACAATTTGTTCTATCATGAATTTCAATCCACTTTTGTTTGTTTTGTCAAAGACGGACAAAGAGATTAGATTGTTTCCTTCTTCTACAGCAGCCTATTTAGATGAAACAAATCAAATTCAACTAATTCTGAATTCACACTTTTTACAGGGGAGGGGTACGCCCTTCCGCATTTGGATTCTTTAGGGAAAAAAAAGAGATTATGTTTTTCACCAAAACAATGAACATTTTTGTCATAGTTAGTGAGCATTTCCAAAAGGAAAATAAGGCATTTTCTGACAATGTCTCTGTCTTCATTCATCAGAGTTGCCAATCCAAAAGCTCTCTAACAGCAAAACGCTTATGGGAGAACAAAAGGCAAGCCCTGTTTTACACAACACCGAACACAGATTCCGAATCTCAAGCAATGGGACTTTTGTTTGAATAAAGGTGGAAAATGAATGCAAGGCTTGTGGCACTGCCTGTGGTCTGGGCTAGGAGACAGCCGTCACAGAAGCCCATTCTCCTGCTCCTCTGAACGTAGCTAAATAGGTCATGTCTCCAACAGCCAGAAGTTCATCATTGAACAATAAAAGTAGCAAGTTGAAAGAGGGAATTTAATGAGGAAAGAAGGAGGGTAGAAAGAATTCAGATGAGCGAAGAGAAACAGGAGCAGCTGGTGTGCTACAGCTGTTTGAGAAAAAGTGTTTTCTGTCTCAAAAAAAACTCAAAATACATGGATAGCTTTTGGACTGCAAATTTTTTTTTTTTTTTTCAAAACTTAAAATAAGCAAAAAAAACCCCACCCAACCAAAAAACCCTGCCTTCTTTTCCCACTGGACTGAGGCCAAGTAAGAGGGAGGAAGAAAACGAGAAGTATATGCAAAGAATCAAAATGTTCAGTGATCAAAATTGGAGATATTTTAACCCAAACAACAGCTTTCTGCTAAAATTCTCACTTTGGGTAAAAAGCTGTTCCGTGCTTAAATATACACAGAGTAGGAGAGGGATTTTAACTAAAATTATTTTAACCAGTTCAGTATGTTTTCTCCTGCTGGTGTCTTCCATACTTCAAGAATTTGGAGAAAGATTAAAAAAAGTGCAACTCCAAAGAAATGTGAAGATCAGATAAACTGGTTGTATTTGTCATTATTTGCCTTTATTGTGAAACAATCCTGACTGAAAACCAACTGCAAYATATAATGATGAAAAGAACTGACAGAGTATTGAAAGTCCTGTGTATCCCTCTGTAATCCAGTGAAAATCATTAGTGAGCGCTTTAACTTGCCCTGCCACAGCTTTAAGTCTCCTAATCATATCAACTCCCGAGCTTTGCTACCCATTTTGGAAACATGATTTATCTTGGGATTAAACTATAGTCATCCTCCTTCTACTCTAATTTTTAAAAAGCACCTCCTATGAACTAATAACAAGAAGCCATTCTTACAGTTCAATTTCCCAGCCATTATTACATTAAGAAATATCATCTCAGTTCAAATGGCTTCAATTTTCTAATCCTGAATAACCTAAAGGATGAGGAGTGACCTTGCTTTATATCAAATCAAATGTGATGCAATGGCAGAGTTTAAATCCCAGATAGTTCATCAGCCAACTCCAACATCTCCACATTTATTAGTGAAATGAATGTCTAAAATTGTCCAAAGTTTCGTAGTGGGGAGATAAAGTGAGTATTACACCTTTGTCAGCAGAGGCCTGGCAGTGGTACAGATGTGCCTAAGTCAGACACATCAAGGTTGTCCTG